>CM017563.1:62026705-62064139 GCA_007844125.1 Sinonovacula constricta | reverse complement strand
TAGTGCTTTCAGTTGTTTGATAAATCAAGAGGTATAGAGGTTTTCATTTTTATGTCAATCCAGTGATTATAATAATTCCCAATCATCGGATGAGAAGAGATCTCAGGAATAAATCAAGGAAATAAAATGGCTTTCAGCTTTTTTTAAAAGAAACGTAAATGAAAAATAAAGTGTAAGAATTTTGTAAAACAGTGAAAGAAGGGTTTCGGCATTTTAAAGTTATGAGAAGGATTTTCATTTCTTTGATAAAGGGATGAGATATTTCAGCTTTTTGTAAATAAAATAACAGTAATACTCTTCAACACTTTGTAAAATAAACTGATCAATGAGCGTCGAATAAACTGACAAATGAATGTAAAATAAATTGTTAAATGAGAGGTTGATAAAGAGAATGATTTCGGCTCTGTCATAAAGTAGCAGTAGTTGATAGTAGCTTTGGGGGAGGTAAGTACGCACTTTATTTTCATTTATAAGGATGTGCCTTATGTGTAAAATATGTTTTAATAACTTATGCAGTTGAAAATATTTGACCAATGACCCAATCTTGTTATATGCTTTCATTCTCGCGACTTGATAATATTTATGATTATATATAATATATATTGATAACTGTCATATATATATTTATAACTGTCATATATATATTTATAACTGTCATATATATATTTATAACTGTCATATATATATTTATAACTGTCATATATATATTTTATTTTGAACGATATTATAATTATAAATGACAACGTCCTGTTGTGTTATGATAAACACGTTATTAACTTTATAATTTATTTAAATATAATATCATTATTTCTCTAGAGAAATAAGTAAACCACATATGATTATCATTATAAAAGACATGTATGTACCTTACATATATATGCCAGTATAACACTCTAATAACTTATCATTTATTTGGACACTAGATATATAAGTACCTTATGATTTGAAATATTAAATGTCTGTGTTAAAAGACGTGTACGTAAACTTCTCTAAAATATAATAATATAATCAAATAAACTTTTTTTATATATATAAATTCTATACTTATCATTCATTTGTAAAATATGCATATTATTCTCTTGTCAAAAAAAATGAAACAAGGGCTCAACAGTAATTTCTAATTCAACTTTGCTTTTATCATATTTTTACAAACCTAAATATCTCCTGCATATTTAACAGTATTTCAACTCTATTGCATGTACTTGAAATAATGGTAAGGAACTTAAAGACTATATGTTATAATTTGATCACCCATGTAATTTCTGGATTTTAAAGCAAGGCCAATGCTCGGTTATTGTGCCTTATGCAGTTAAATATATGTTAAATAAATGCAAGATATGTTGTTGTTTTTTTCATTCGTGAGTCACCTTTTTGCACCAACAAATATAATTCTCATGATGGAATATTTGTTCCGGTATCATGAACATATCATATCTTTTTCATAATTATTCATATTTTTATTTGTAATTCATGTTTGAAATTCATAATAAGACCATGTTAAAAGAAACTTGGTATGGTAGGGCATTTGGTCTGCATTTTCGGCTAAAACACTTCGGCTGATTGGGGTCAAAATGGTAAAAATGGGGACATTGTTTATCTTGTAGAATAGTCAATAGTGCGATCTGTCAATTTGTACTTATTTTTAACGGTTCCTAAAAATTCAGAACATAAAAAGGTAGCAACCTACCGACAATCCAGACAGATGTTACTTTCCTGCGGCTCATAAATATTGATCATAAAACTAGGCATTAATGGAATACACCGACAATTTTTCCTGACGAAAACCAGCGTTTAAGAAGATTTGATAGTGATAGTGAATCATGCTTACTGCTGTTGTTTTTAACTGAATGTATAGTGAGTGGTACAATGTCTCCTTCAGTTTCTACTTTCTTTCTGATGATATATGGATCAACTGGTAGACATGACCTTTAAATTGGCAGGCACTAAATTTGTGGTAAAAATAATAATTGATCAAAGAGCATTGTTTTGTGTTCCTAATGAGAACCATATTTCCCTTAATAGCTTTTTTAAAAAAGCATATACAGTATACATTACCACGCTTTCCTAAATTCCATTTGACTTGCCGGTATGTGTGTGAAACCTTTGCAACCCTTTTAGTGCATCGATATTGGCTTCCTGTGTTCGTTAAACAATGCCTTTCTAATTTCACTCTTGTACCGTATTTCTCCTATTTTTCCCCTGCCTAGGTGGGTAGCAGGCGGGTAGTCCTGATTGCCGGAGGGATCATGTGCTTATTTGGTTGTCTGGGAAAGTTCAGCGCCGTCGTCGTCAGTATGCCTGACCCAATCATCGGAGCTTCCTTTCTGGTTCTCTTCGGTAAGTCAACTGATATCATGCTGTCGCTTATCTGTTCGTTTATACGTCCGCCTGTGCCATTGTACGCACAGTCCATCGTTCCATTTCTTAAGTTTAAGCCATAACTTTCAAAATTGTTTACAGCACTATAATCTGATTTCACCATCTTACAGATATACACGTGAAGGTGAGTTGCGCATTGGTTTGTTTGCATATATGTGTGCAAAGGCAGCCAACCCCAAAAGTCTTGACCGAGCTTAACAAATCCGTTACAGAAACGGCTGTGAGTTTATTTGTATGTAGTTGTTTCTATTATCCGAGAACGTTGTTACACTCTTCAGGCGTGCTGGCTGCGGTGGGGGCCTCGAACCTTCAGTACGTGGACCTAAACTCGTCCAGAAATCTGGTTGTTTTCGGCATCTCTCTCTTCCTGGGCCTCAGTTTCCCGATCTGGGTAGTTCGGAACTCCCACCTCATCCAAACAGGTACGTGCCATGTATGCTTTCATTATGTACCGGTGTCTATAATATGCGGTCATGGCGCTTCACTTTTCCCACTTGTTTTCAGACAGGAGACCGGCTTAGCTGGGTAGAGCCTTATCTAGACGGGTGGGGGGAAGGGGGGGGGGGGAGCTTTTGCTGGTGCAACTGATCTACTTCTTGCAAATTTGTTTGCAGAATTATAAAATGCCTCACATTTGTGTGCATTGGCTACTTCTCTGCAGTCGTCATAGATATTGTTATTTCTGTATGTATTCCAGGTAATGACAGTCTGGACCAGGTGTTAAACGCTCTCCTGGCCAACAACATGTTCATGGGATGCTTCTCGGCACTCGTCATGGATAATGTTATACCAGGTAGTGCATCTACAATGTCTGATGGCTGTTTTGATATTTCTATCGTTTAAATACCTCACCTAATGTAACACTTGTTTAATACCACTAGTTGTCGTACTTTAGAACTGCAAAGCTACTTAAATATAAAATAATTTAGTGGACATATTCTTTAAGTTTGAAGCTAGCTCTTACGTCACAGTTGTTTTTATGTAATGTCATTATTTGGTTTTCACATTAAATTTTAACAAAATTATAATGAAATCAACCATGTCTAACAACCCATTATTGAATTCCATACGTGTCTTTTTACTACGTTAGCATGGAATACAGTATAACTGCTTCACACAGGAAGCTGCCGAAAATTAAGGCATTTCCAGTCGCTATCGCGAGAAAACAGTGTTCTACATATTTCTATGAAAGCATGTGAAACTAAATGCAAGGTCACTTATTTAAATCCCATATCAGTACAAATCATCAGTTGTTTATATTTCTATGTACAGCCTGGTTAAATTTCTTTCAAATCTCTTTAGGAACTGACTTAGAACGCGGCATCAAAAGTTGGCGCGAGGTTCCAGAATCGGCACTCAATTACAGTGACGACAGCACTGATGTTGGTCCTACGATGAAGACTTACGACTTGCCGTTCGGAATGAGATACATTCGTCGCACCAAGTTTTTCCGGAAGATTCCGTTCTGCCCAACCTTTACTGGTTTTGATGACATCAACTGCCCATGCGCGACTGGAAATGACCTGGCGGAAGAGGTTGAAGTTATTGACATAAAGGGAGATAATGGAAACGGAAGTGAAACCAATTCTAGGTCAAATTGATCGACATGTATATGAGCAACGATTTTGTGTATTTCATGAGTTAAGAGATACGACGGTTGCTAAGTTAATCAGTTTAAGGGTATGTTATTTTTTAATTCGATATGCTAAAGTTCTGATTGTATAATGTATACATGTATATATAAGATATATGTTGTAATAGACTTGCTTATGTAATGAGTGCTTAGTTTTAAGTGTTAGGAGAAAAGTTTTACTATAAATTGACTTGCCAAAGTAACGATTTTATTATTGTGTAATTGTTTTGTATCAAAATATCTCAGAAAAAGTTGCTTATGTAGCAAAATCGTAGGTTAATGTTTTAGAAGTCATGCTTAGCTTTATTCTGTTTGACTTACTTAAGTCACGATTAGTGTTCTGTTGTTTTAAAGGCAGTTTGTTGTCTTTTACACAGGTAAATGTCCGGGACACAAGAAAGTAAAATACCCAGAAAGCAATGCAAATATAGTAAAAAAAATACAAAGTTACGATAATATTACTGTTAACATATAGTTATTGGGTGCTTATTGTCCGTTCTTTTAAATAAACCATTTTTTAAATATTTAAAAGACATCTATTTCGTCAAAACCGGAATAAGATTGATTTGTGTGTGGCTTGAAATCTTTATACAATTCATTTATGTTAATTTACCATAATAGAGGTTTATTTGATGCATATTATGTGGAAATGCGGTATTTGATTCATCCATTTAACACTACGTAACTGTGTTTTAATATTCGTTAAATTCACTAAAATAGTTTCTATTATTTTCTTCTATAATAAACAAATCACACGAACAAACATACATGTACTTAAAGATAATTGTGAATATTCAATGTTTGAACATTACACGTGTGTTGTCTTTTGCATTTATTTTGGCCAATATAATAACATGCATTAACAGGGAAAATTTGATAAACTTTTATTGAGGTTACATTTTTTTTTTTCATTTTTGTATTTTTATTTGTATTATGGATAAAAACTGCCGCCATTACGGTCCAACGAAGCGAATGTATTTGTCACGCGTTGCATGTACATGTACCTGTTGTATTTTAATGTGTTGTTTTAATTATTGCCATGTTCAAACAATCTTATTACCTTGGTGTTTTTTGCCAGCAGAGAAAACGAACTGTTTGAAATATAGCCGATTCGGGGAGAAAGAATCAATAGACTCATATTTTACCAGACAAAAAGGAACAAACATAGCTGCGTTTTAGTTAGCCGTGTGTCTTACCCTGCTGGTTCAAAAGCGAGTTTTCTTAAAGTGCTTCCATTGTTGCGAAGTCATTTATTTTATAATTTTTTATTATATTACCTTAATTATAATTCGGGTGTTACCTTTGACGCATATTCGTTGGGCATATTTTGGTAGCTGTGTGATTTTAGAACTTACCCGTATTTTATGTTTATGTCTTGGTACACATTTTGATCATGTTTATGCTAAACTTACTTGGGTAAGAAAACAAAATGATATAAGATACCTCCTTTAACACAGAACTTTGTTTTTCTTCCCTTTGCAATAAACAACTGGAATTGTTTGTCTTTTGACGAGAATAATGGCTTGATAAATCCCCTTGGTTTAAACAGATTTAGTTTATATTTTATGAATACACTGATACGGAAAGGCAACACGTTCTGACAACTTTACAATTTTCCCTTTGTCCTCGTATCATAAAAATATGACATGTCATGATTATGAAATATAAAATTAGAGACTACTTTGTATTTAAATGGACGATTCCTTTGTTGATTTTTTATATATTTTTATGCTTTTTATTTGCACTTAATTAACACTAATTTAAAATCGTCCATTAATAATTGGTACGACTATACGATGTCAGTCAGTTTTTTATGGTTCATGTCTATGAACAAACACCATTGATATTGTCATTAAACCATCTCAAGTGTACCGTGTGTTCTCGTTGTATGTTGTATGCCAGATAACGTTGTGTTGTTGTTTTTTAAATTATTTAAGTCCAGCAGTCAAAAACAATACGTATTAATACAGTAGCTTGTGGGATCTGGGAGAAAAGTTGTATGTGGGGAGGTCTTCCATCTGACCTGTGATACTCCGGAGGTTATAACTAATCATTTGGGATCTACATCCACCAGTAATATCTGGACAGCACAAATATGACCATTCGTGATTTACTCGTTTGTGCAATGTATCAACTAGGCAAACCAAACTACACGTACATATATTTAGTGGGCTACAATAACCAGTTTATAATGTAATTTGCTTGTAATGTTCGAGGATAGTGGTGTCAAAAAACCAACAAATATCAACACATTATACGTGTATTTTATAATAAATAACAAAATAAATAATACATAGACTGGTACTAATGATTACAGCTATGAACAATACTGGTACAGGGTAATACTGACTCGGTACTATCGGCAGTGTTGTGTGCGCCAAAACATAGTATATGACACCTAATTAGAAACTACTAGTAACACAATTACAATAATTGTTTGAGATATTTAAATACACAGAAGTAACAGCACAATAAAATCAAAGTATATGTGTGATATATAACAAACAACTTGAGTACGTTCGAACAAACAAAATAAACGGTAGAGTCTTTGGTTTATATAATTGAATCCTAAACAAAGTGAGGCGACAGAAGTCTTGGATAGGGTGTGTTCACAAACATGGTCTGCATAAATATCTTTATGTTATTAAGAATATTAAACACACAATTAGTATTTAGGTTGTCATCTTGGACGCTATCTTCAGTTATACAGCCCCACGCTTTGATAAAAGAACATACGCCGGCAGTTCCAAATACAAGTACTCTCAGCATTGACGCATATGTTGAAATTTCACTTTCTCATTCTCAAAAATCTACTGGACCGAAGCTGCTATTTCAAGAGATTATGCATATTTAACCATGAACAAAAAAATGACATTGAACAAATTACCATTCATGTTATAAGCATTTCTAATTCATCATATACTTTTATAAATTATGCGCTGCCCTCGTACATTTGCACTGTTTTGTGTGCTTGGTATAGTTGCTTTCAAAATCATATATAAGTTTATATTAATTAAAAATAAAAATTAAGCCTTAAAGTACTAGTTAAACTTTAAAGTACCTTCTTCAAACTAACGTGGTTCTGTAATGGCTTATCAACAACAACAAAAAATGACTGCCGTCATATTTGTAGAATAGTCAGCCTGACAACAATTGCGGATCTCGCGACATATTTATGTGTACGGCAAGGACTTACAACAGATGAGTGAAAAACAACTGAAAGCTGCGTGGGAAAATCGACAGAGCTAGCTACGAAATCCAAACACAACAACACAGCTAAAACCACTTTGCGATTTTATGGATAAGAAAACAGAAATAGATTGTGTAATACCCATTGAACGTACCTTGCACTAAATTTCACTTTTCTCAATTTTCGGCCCTTTTGGCCTGTTTTAATAGACATTTACATTCGTGTTCTTTTATAACATTATTATTGGTTGCTTAAAAGTAGACAAATGTTAAAGCGAGCTTTAGAAAAGGGTGAGCTTTAGTTTATGTTTATTATATTCCATTAAGGAACATCTGTATGTAATTTGCAACAAGAATTGCTATTTTGTTTTGCCTTATCTAATTAATTCAATTTATTACACATCATGCTAAGTTTAATTAGTGTTCGATAAGCGGTTGTAGTGCGAGCAACTGTACGGCAAATAATATTATATAGAAATACCGCCCAAAAGCTATGGTAGACAGATCTGTAAAAAAAGGACCAAACCACTGTGGTGACGTCAATATCATTACATGGTGCTTGTTTTAAAACCAAACTTTTTCTTCAAGCCCGGTGTATACACACATGTCCTCTCGCCCATTTGTTTAAAAAGTTTACCCATTGTTCCACGCTTTCCTCGAGTGTAAATATTTTTACCCTCTACATGCTTTATACGGGGTGGGTCACGTGGTGCAACCGGAAGTGACTCACAACTGTGAACCAGTCTGTCCATCCGTTTGCCTTTATCCAGATCTGCATTTGGTTCCCCTTCTTGCTTAACGCGGGGAACCGATCTTGCAGACAGGGGCAGTCGGCCGTATTTGTGCAGCAAGCCACTCATTCGTTTGCCTTTATCCAACTCAGCATTATCCTCCCCTTCGACTTTAACTCTCGGAACTGCTCTTGCCGACAGTGGCATTTTGCCGTAACTGTGAATCAGTTTATCAATTCGCTTTCCTTTATCAAGCTCAGCATTGTCTTCAGCCTCTGGTTTCACACGCGGAACTGCGCGCGCAGACAGCGGTAATTTCCCATAGCTATGCACCAATTTATTCATCCTACCTCCTTTATGCACCACAGCCGTATCTTCTGCTTCCGGTTTTACACGAGCGACTCTGGGTGATGCTCCGAAATGGCCGTACTTGGTCAGCAAATTACACATGCGGCCGCCTCGGCTAACAGTGGCGATGCCTTCGGCCTCTGTTTTAATCCTTGGCGGCGCAGTTTCTGGTCTTGGGGTTGCGACTCCGTCGATAAGAGGTTTAATGTTGCCGTGGCGGCCAAGAGTCCAGTTCTGTAATGAAGCGTTTGTTGGACATCGTGGATCAGGTCTTGGTGACGTTTGCTCTGTACATCCATGGAAGGCCCAATTATCGACAGAGCCACGATTGCGTATCAAATATCCCTCGCCATTGCCCTTTACTCTGGATATTGGAATGTCGGCCGAGTATGTGCCTTTGATGTCGTATCCTGGGTACGGCGGCACTGGACCTGGACGGCGTGGTGTGGCGATGACGTCAAGGTCGTAAAAGGTCCCAGGGGCCATGATTGATTAAGATGACGATTGCAAGAAGCTGGAAAGGAATACATTGTATCTTATAATCAGTGGTCGTAGTAAAGGGGCGCATATGACGCGAGACCTTGCTAAAATCTTTTGACTATACATTAAATATAAATTATTTTTTATATCACACATTAAACAATTAAATAAACTTAATTGAAATATTAAATTATCGTCCTTTTATATAAATACCTTAAACATTCTGAAAATTAAAAGTGATGTCAATTAGCATAGCCATTCCGCGTAAGTAGCATTCAAAAAGTCCCCCACCTAATAAACGCATTATGGTCAGGCTAATGCCAGACGTACTATTTGCCTCGTTGCAGCAAATGTTTAAGGCGGTTGGTCATAAAATATTTATAACTTATCAACAAGCAGTCTAAAAGGGCAAAAATCGATTCACGGTATGGGTACTTATCTTGGACATGTGCAACATGTTCGCCGCTGTTGCAAAAGTTGAAGACAGATTGCTTCTTCAAGACAAGGTAGGTTCAGACAAGCGGGATGGAGAGAGAGAGGGGGGAGAGAGAGGGGAGAGAGAGGGGAGTGAGAGAGAGAGGGGGTAGAGAGGGGGAGAGAGAGGGGGAGAGAGAGGGGAGAGAGAGGGGGGAGAGAGAGAGGGGGAGAGGGAAGAGAGGAAAGAGAAAGGGGGAGAGAGAGGGGGGGAGAGAGGGAGAGGGGGAGAGAGAGGGGGAGAGAGAGGGAGAGAGAGAGAGAGAGAGAGAGAGAGGGGAGAATGGGTTAATTGCTATGTAGAACCACTCACCAGAAGCTAGATACATAGCCTAGTAAGATGGCAAATATTTACTTTTAAATCATTTTAAACCAAAACGAATGAACTATTAAAATATTATACTATTAATATATACACTCTTTACACAACGTGCTAGCGTAGAGTTCATATAGTATCCAACTTTAATCGAGCCCGCCATCCCCAGCTTCTCAGACCAACGAATGCCACATGTACGTGTATTTCACGTATGCGATTTTGTAGTAAACTGAAACTGTTTTATTTGATTAAACGCCTATTTTTATACAATATCATATTCAATGGCGTTGTACAATAACTAACAAAAATCAAACGAGACATGCAATAAATACAATAAAAATTTAAAACAGAAAATTTAGCTTATCACTAAGTAAAACCCACAGAATCTAAGATGTTAAAACATTGCAAGATAAACATACATACAAGTATATGCACATCAGTAAAGGTTCTTTGATTTTTAAAAGTACTCGTACTTCCCCATTTTAAAACAGTGAATTAAAATTACGGAAGTAAAATGTCTTTAATACCTTCTTAAAAACATCTAAAGATTCTGATTGTCGCACATCTAATGGCCGACTGTTCCATAGCACTGGGCCGACGGTACAGAAACTTCTGTCACTGAAAGTCTTTCTTTTATTAAACGGAATGTTATATAATGTTCCAAAATTTGCAGATCTTAAACCCGGTCTTCCTGAAACATGCTTTGTCAATAGGTCAGTTAGGTAGACGGGTGCATTTCCAATGTGACAGTTGTACATGAAACATAATATTTTAAATTTTATCCTAGCTTTGATAGGGAGCCAATGTAGGTCATACAGAGCTTGTGATGAACTGTCGAATTTGCTGCGACCGAGAACAAGTTTTGCGCACATGTTTTGAATGCGTTGTATTTTGCGTAGTTCAGAATCGGCTATACCATACAGGATGACGTTACAATAGTCAAGATGTGAAATTACTAACGATAGAAGAATAATTTCTGTAGCAGCTTTCGTAAGGTACTTTCGCACACTCTTAATTCTCAGATAGTTTATCATAGCAGAGCGACATTTCCGTTTTACGTGCTCCTAAAAAGATAAAGTTTCATCAAGGAAGGCACCTAAGTAGCGCACTTGAGATTCACGCTTGATGATGTCGCCAGCTATATCAATGGAGGTTGTAGTGCACTTACTTAAGTGAGCCTTGCTGCCGAACATAATAAATTCAGTTTTTGATGTGTTCATTTTGAGTTTATTTTTGTTCATCCAGTCATTTATATGAATTGCACACTGCTCAAGTTCATTGATTGCACTTGATTCAATCTCTGGTAATGGTCGGAAACGCTTATTTGCAATATGGTCATCTGCAAATCCGTACAATGAAATAGTCTGTGGAATGACGTCAAACAATGTTCCAGCGTAAGCAATGTAGAGCCAGGGACCTAAACAAGAGCCTTGAGGAACGCTTCATTGTAGTGGTCTCGATGACGACAATGACGAATTTACGCTGACTTGACAACTACGTGGTCTCAGGTACGAGTCTATCCAACTCAGAGCTGAGTCCACTACGCCATATTGACAATGGAGGACATCTAGCAATATGTCGTGGTCGACTGTGTTTAATGCGGCATTAAGGTCTATTGCAATCATGGCCGTCACTTCCTGTTTCTCCATTCCACCCAAAATATCATTGACTAGACGGAGAAGCGCTGATTCACACGAGTGAAATCGCCTATAGGCAGACTGGTTCTTCGGTAGCAAGTTATGTGTAGAAGCATGTACGTTTAGCTTTGAGAGTACAGCTTTTTCGATAACTTTTGAGAGAAAAGAAAGGTTACTCACTGGTCTGTAGTTAATAAGTTCAAGTTCTAGCCCTACTTTCTTCAAAGGTGGTCTAACAATTGCTTTTTTATATTTCTCGGGGAAAATGCCTTGCCGAAGAGAAAGGTTTACCAGTTTTGTGATAATAGGTAGAAGATCTTTCAGAAATGCTTTCAATATATGTGTTGGTATACAAGTAGTAGACATAAATTCAGCCAACTGATTCACAGATAAACGTTTTATTTCACTTATGAAATATGAATATGGTTGTGGAAACGTTATCAACCTGATTTATTCATGTATTAATTTCATTGTATCGATAGCTAAATAGTTTTTTTCCCAAGCATTAGGTAAGTAAGACAAAATAATTAGACTAATACGCTAAGTTCAAATAAACAAATTCACTTCGACCTTGTTTGATCTTTACGTGGATACTTGTTTATACATATTTGCTGGCTGACAATGATCAGGTGAATAGTTCTAACAAGTCTGTTTTAAGTGTTTTAATAGTCCCTTCATAATACGCAAGGCAAAACAACAGAACAGAAATTTAAAAAAACAAAACACAACTTACCTTACTTATTTAAGCTCAATAAATTCCATACTTGTAAGATGAATAGCCTTCGTTCATTAAACTCGGGTTCGTGCCGAAATTAACCGGTGACAAAGATAAGATGTGTATGTATAGATCTACCACGAGTTGGTGGCTCAGAAGTTGATCATTCAGGAACATGTCTGACCGCTTTTGACAAGGTAGTTAATCTGTGTGAGTAGATTTAATGGAATAGGATAAACCATGACATTTTCGATTGTTATCTTTATCTTTACCTACTTTAGCTGTGTGGATTTCAACTTTTTTCTTTCTTGAATGAAACTTGCAACCGATTCACCATTGCTCATTATGTTTCCATTTGCTATATAACACGGATACAATGTGTATTCGTGCGTTTGTTATCCGTTGATGCGGAGAGAGAGAGAGGGGAGAGAGAGAGAGAGAGAGAGAGAGAGAGAGAGAGAGAAATAATGGCTTAATCTTTCGGATACCACCTTTAATTTAAGAGATTATGTGTTTGGCCACGGACCAAAGTGTGTGGAAAGACGTGTACTTGTGATCGATAAATGTATACCTATAAACAATCACAATCAATCAGCTCAAAGTATTGAGCAGACGACAAGTTGGTTGGAAGGGTGTTACGGATAGATAAGGTGTTTGTATATATTGTATGCCATGTCAATAGACCCTCAATGTCTACTGGTGATTGAATTGAACTTCTTTACTTTTGTTCCAGCTTCTCTGTATCTTATCTGTCTGAATTTCCCTTTTTCAGAAACAAAGGTAATCAAAATGCAATGAAATTATTACCAGCAGACGGAATCGAGATAATAACGAAGTTTGGTGACAAAATGCAGTAAAATGTACAAGGCATACGGTATAAGTGTATGTAATAAGAAAGATTGTATACTCGTAAACATTAGAGTTCATTTATTCAAAACTATTAATATATACATCTGTCTGTCTGTCTGTCTGTCTGTCTGCCTGTCTGCCTGCCTGTCTGTCTGCCTGCCTGCCTGCCTGCCTGCCTGCCTGCCTGCCTGTCTGTCTGTCTGTCTGTCTGTCTATCCATTTCGCTTATATTCTTTCTTTATCTCTTGTTCATTCTCTTTCTGTCTTTTCCTCCCTCCTTGCCTCCTTCCCCATCTCTCGTCCTGCATTTTTTTCTTTCTCTCCCTCTCTTTCTTCTCTCTCTCCCTCTCTTTCTGTCTCTCAGTCGCTCTCTCTCTCTCTCTCTCTCTCTCTCTCTCTCTCTCTCTCTCTGGCGCGCGCGCCTTTCCTCTCTTTCTGTCTCTCTATCTATCTGCCTCGCCCTTCATCTCTTTGTGTCCAATCCTTCTCTCCATTCCACTCTCTTTCTCTCGCAATCTCCGTCATTTGGTTTCTGCTCCCCCCCCCCCCCCCACACACACACCCCTCTCTTCGCCATCTCTCTTCTATCTCTCTCTCTCATTTCTATTTTTCTTTTTCCCCTCTTTATCTCAGTTGAATTGACATACTTACTAGGTTCAAACATCAATGCATGGAAAGACATCGTGTGTATTGTAATACAAACTAATCAGAAGATATATTTTTCATGTGCACGTCAGCACAAAAAAAATCAGTTTGATCGTATAACGATATAGATATATAATCAAGGGAGATAAGTTTATGAAAAATTACTACATTCATAAACGTGTTGTCTCCTTTGTGTTATGTCATTTTCCGAATTCATTCACAAAAATAGTAAAACAATATGACAGTCACAGTTTGTGTATTTTATTTGGCTGGTATGATCTTTTAAACAACAGCAAAATGATGTTTCAAATGTCAGTATTGTATTTTACAAGAATAATGTGTGTTTGCTTTTTTGTTATCTGTTTTGTTGGGCCAGTGTTGCGGCTAGTAGTATCGAAGTAAATATAAAAACGGACAACGTGCCTAGAACTTTTCACTTACATCAGAAAATATAATTTACCAAATACTTATCCGGGCCTATTACCGATGTGACCTAATTTAGTTTCGTACAATTCAGCACACTATTTTTAAACATAGCAATATAATCAACAACATCAATATTTAAATTCAAACACATTACATTAATTTAAGGCCAGTTGGAGCTGTTTTATAAGAATTGAATTGTATCCATGTATGCATTTTGAAATCACCGGTATTTGGATATCCCTCACAATTGGGTCAACAGCTATTTTTGATAATTTTTTATCATAGATCTATCTTATTAAATATGATTCCTTTCAATGAATAGAAATTAAGCTTATAGTTACATGGTAAAGAAAAAAACCCGATAATATATATGTATTTTTTTAATCTGACTTAAATTTTACAATCAATGGTACGAATTCGCCTGATTCGGCACCCCCAAAATTGTAAACAAAACCTTTAGCGGGCCCCTCGAAATGTCAATGAGGAGTACCCACAATGCATCATATCTTACTATTCAAAATGGCGGATGCTGTCTGGAAGTTTGTCTGAAACTGCATTCGATTTTGATATTTGCAAGTATGTACCTTCATATACCGTTTATTATGCATATTTAATATTTTTATATTGTTCAAAAACAAATGACCGGTGCACTGACACTGTTTGATTGTGTCTGGAGCGGTTGGAAAATTTTAATATCAGCAAAATATGCGACACGTACCAGATGGTTCTGCCTTTTAAATTGCAGCGTTCCGTCAAATGCGTTTTGACAGCTGGCATAATAAGCATATTTTGTCAGAATGTTATTAAAACACCCCCCTCTAAAGACAACCGATGCAGTTTATTCCGCATTTAAGAAAAATAAATGTAGCAGACGATGCAAGTGCTGTGCCTACCTGCAGTGTTTATGTTTACAAATATGCCCACTGGTGCATTTGTAATGAGTTAAAGGGAAAAAAAAAATATGCAGCACATTGTATGCATTAATCATTGACAGCAATGTCATTAAAATTTTAGCTGATTTATCAGTTTGACGTTGGCAACTGTTGTAATTTGGCTAATATTCTTGTTGAGTCTCTTTCTTTTTTTGCATACACAAAGTTAGACCCAATTCAATTGCAATACAAATTTTTGAAATAATTTTGAGAAAAACCCTCCATGTAATATTTCTCTTGTTATTTTTATGTCTATTAAAGCCATTTTAACCTCCGCAAAGACATTCCTTATAAAAAAAATTCAATGGTGCACCCTTTAATATTGTACTAGAAAACCAATTTGACAAATGTATAAATGTGCTACACAGTTGAGAATGCAGAAAAAGACAAAAATGTAATTGAAGCAAATGCTTTTTTTAGATGGGAGGAGGGGGAGCTTGAGAGGAGATTCAAACATTTCATATGTAAGAAAGTTATCAATAAACAGGAAACCTTATGTTTTCTTTTTTGTGTGTGTTTGTGTGAACATGACTATTTTAATTTACTGAAGAAGAAAATACCAAATTTCATACTGTAAAAGGTGATAGTAGTTTAAACCAAAATCATTCACAACCCGCTTAACATGCACAGTGATTTCATTTTTTTTAAATAGATAAATATAAGCAAAAAAAATAGATACAGAACACTAAGATGTTACATAAAATTACATTCACCAAGAATTGGTCTATTCGCCTTATTACATATTGCTAGAAACTCATCAGCAAATTCAGCAAATTCTTATCAGACACCTTTGAGCAAGAACTGTCAGATCTGGAGCCAAAGTGTTCACCTAAGCATGTTCAATTCATGAATTAGGCAGGCTAAGATATTATACCACAAGGTCTAAGAATCTGTACACCTGCAAAGATTCTCTTGTTTTTGTATGAATTTAAAAGGTCAACAATTTTCATGTAATTGTTTTACTCTTTTATAATTATGTATTGGGGAAAAACTGCTTTGAATAATTTAGCAAATCTTTGGATAACTTACTCCTTATTGGCATTTATTTAAACATCAATTATCACAGTTATTTTTACTTGCATTTTAGATCTTATACCGTATTTTGCGGAGTATACCCCGCAACTTTTTCTTCAGGATCAGAGCTTGCGTGGTATCATTCAGAACTGGGAACCTTTTAACAAAATCGTATTTTGGTTGCACGGCAAGACTAAGAATATTGGTTGATATTCCTACTCTTCAACAGTTTTGATAAATGTTTTCATTAAATTCATACTTGTACAACTTATATAAAGGACAATCATAATATCCTTGCTCTCTACACAGCCCCTTGTTAGCAAATGTACAGTGAATTGTCTTTAGTGATGAGTTAGGTTAAAAAAAGTAGTGGTGACTGGTTTGTAATTACTTGATGTGCTAAAAGTTACTCGCCTCATATCTTTCTTATCAGTAAGCCCATCAAAGAGATTACACATTTTTCCTGCTCCCTTTTTTAACAAATCCAGAACTATTTTGACATATTTTGATCTATATTATATTTTAACTTTGATTAATTTATCCTATTATACATCACACTATTACGTGTATGGGGATGAAGTAAAACCCAGCTCTTATTGTTAGAAAAATATGCAAGAAAAAGGTAGTGCAATCCTTAAAGCAACAGCTCCAGGTACGAGAGTCTCCGGGTTTAAACACGGGCTGCAACATAAGCTACTTTGCTAACATTCAAGCAAATAAAAAGGTTGGCCATGGTTGTTATTGAGTATGGAATCATAGCAGGTTTTCATTGCATGGTATTAAGTATAATGCCCCCTCCCCCCCAACAACAAACAAATAAAGTTAAGAATTGAATCTGTTTTATACTGATAAACCAAAACTTGGTTCACCACACAATGAAAAAAGGAAGATGATGTGACAATATCGATTGATTGAAGTGCCCTTTCTTGAACTACTAGAATAACTCAAAGTTTGTTTAGCTTGAATTGATCCTGGCATAGACCCAGATCAGCCAGCTTCCTGATCCAGGATCTAAGATCTATTCTCAGGCTGTACACATATGACTAGTTAGGTTTGAATGTAGATGTAAGCAAAAATCTATGAATTTAGTGTCCATAATTAACAAATGTAGCAGTTTAAGGGTCAAACATTCACTTTGTCTATGTACAGTTTGTTTTATAGATGCCCATTAGG
This sequence comes from Sinonovacula constricta, assembly GCA_007844125.1. NCBI lineage: Eukaryota > Metazoa > Mollusca > Bivalvia > Cardiida > Solecurtidae > Sinonovacula > Sinonovacula constricta. Next base: position 62,047,198 of record CM017563.1, on the reverse strand, counting down.
GTACAGTGGGCGTTGCACTTATCTGTCCATGAAATGACACAACACATTGTCTCCAGCCTGCTATTGATCAGCAATATAGAGTGTCTTTATCAGGCAGGTGTTTTGGGCATCCTTAATGGCCAGCCACTTGCATTTAATTTACCGCCAAGCCTGCTGAGCTTGAATTTATCATTCTATGGCAATTAGTGCAGATCCTGATCAGGGAGCAGTAAGATCAGGATTTATACTATTTCCTGACAAGTCTGCAGAATAATGTGTTCTCTCAGATGTATGAAGTTTTTATAATTGAAAATTAACAAAAAAGGTTGTTGAGAAAGAATTTACAGGCCAAGGGCTAATTGTTATTTGTAGGCAGTTTTGTTTTATGAGAAGCGTGTGATGGGCACATGGAGTATGTGTATGTTTCAAGCAAATGAGGCAAGTGAACAAGTGAAGAGCATCGATATGAAGCAGTTTTATAGATTGGCCTCTTGTTGAATCTGTATGAACTTTGTACCTGTAATTTAAAGCAGTTTAATAGATTTGTCCCTTGTCCAATCGGTATGAAACTTGGACCTGTAATTTGAAGGAGTTTTATAGATTGGTTCCTTGTTGAATCTGTATGAACATTGGACCTGTAATTTGAAGGAGTTTTATAGATTGGTTCCTTGTTGAATCTGTATGAAACTTGGACCTGTAATTTGAAGCAGTTTTATAGATTGGCCCTTTGTTAAATCTATTTGAATCTTGTATGTGTAATGTGAAACAGTTTTATAGATATGCCTCTTGTTAAATGTGTATGAACCTTGTACCTATAATGTAAAGCAGTTTTTTAACCAAAAGACCAAATGGGGTGTCTGTTGACATGTGGGTAGAGATGCCAACTTGTAACCTCAGTAAACAATACTTGACCAATAGACCAAATGGGGTGTCTGTTGACATGTGGGTAGAGATGGCAACTTGTAACCTCAGTAAACAATACTTGACCAATAGACCAAATGGGGTGGCTATTGATGAGTGGGTAGAGATGGCAACTTGTAACCTCAGTAAACAATACTTGACCAATAGACCAAATGGGGTGTCTGTTGACATGTGGGTAGAGATGGCAACTTGTAACCTCAGTAAACAATACTTGACCAATAGACCAAATTGGGTGGCTATTGATGAGTGGGTAGAGATGGCAACTTGTAACCTCAGTAAACAATACTTGACCAATAGACCTAATTGGGTGGCTATTGATGAGTGGGTAGAGATGGCAACTTGTAACCTCAGTAAACAATACTTGACCAATAGACCTAATTGGGTGGCTATTGATGAGTGGGTAGAATCACAGACTTGTGATCTCTATTGACAATACTTCACCAATGGACCAAATGGGGTGCCCACTGACAAGTGGGTAGATTTGTTGACTTGTAACGCCAATGAATAATACTTAACCCATAGACATGATGGGGTGCCTGTTGACAAATGGGTAGATTTGCCGACTTGTAAACTCGGTGAACAATGCTTAACCAAAAGTATTGGGGTTCTTGTAACACCTTACACTTTTCCTCAGCCCCACTGCATGTGGGCTTGAGTCCTGGTTTGGTAAAAAAACTTAATGTTTGGTGGTGGGGGGACTGACTGGGAGGCTGTAGTCTTCTAGCAGATCTAAAGTAACTGGTGGTTTCACCCAAACATTGGGGTCTAGTATGACCATAATTGCACCAGTTTAATGTATCAAAACACTTACTAAATAATATGAAGATGTTACACTATGCGTAGTTTTATTTTGAATTAAACCTTGCTCGATGAAGGTTATTGGTTAGTTGAGGAAACTATGCATTGAAGTTTTTTTTTATAATGGTAATTTTTCATGTATTCATGGAACTATATACTGGTTATTTTTAAAATTGTTATAATGCAAGTATTGAAGTTACTACCCATGAGATAGCGTTGATTGAGAATTTTGAGACATATTTTGTTTCCAAATGCAGAAATTCTTTCTTAAAATCTATAGGGCTGACATTCAAAGATAAATATATGTAGATGAATCATGCAGTTTTAAATTAGACCTACATGGAGATAGGTAAGTCTATCCATGATGTTGTACAGGTGAATTAAGCTGGATATTTGCTCCCATACATTGCATGGTTGTCAACGATAGAGAGGACATTCTTGAACAAGCGTTACAAAACATGAGGCCTTGCTGAAATTGCCCTCGGTGCACCGGATCACCTTGTATGTTTGGTTGTTCTTTCAGCCTGCTAAGCACAAACCAAATAAGCTTAAGCAAAAATGTTGATCTGAATCCTCTGGGAGCTGTCTAGTCTGGATCTACACCATTTTATATGTTTTATGGCTACATTAGGCATGAATCAATAAGCAGATATGTATGTATTTAGTGTTGGTTATTCAATCTTAGCCTGCTGGGCATAAATTGATTGGTTGAAGACAAATGATGTGACTTTGTGCTATCTAATTTGGATCTGCGCTTTTTGTTGCAAAGTCTCTTGCAATATGACTTTTCATTTGCATTTAGTTAAAAGCCAAATAAAAGAGAAATTTAGTATGGGTTATTAACCAATTCAGCAGACTAAGTGTGAGCATTTGTTGCATGCTAGGGTTAATAAGGGCATATTAGCATACAATAGCAGGTGATTCTGATAGTAAGATGAACATGGTTCAGGAATCCAATATGTTAAACAGCTGTTTTGGTCTATGACAAAGTGGACAAATACCCTTAGTCCATTTTGCAAAAGTAGACAAATGCCCCGTAGTTAATTTTAAAAGGTAGGCCCCCCTCCCCCTCCCCCCCCCCCCCCCCAAGTCCATTTTGCTAGGTAATTAAATCTTCCCCAGGCTGTTTTTCCATAGTCAGCCTATATTAGAGCTGTCATGATATAATATGCTTGAAGCGTACCACAATATTATATTGCAATACACAGTGTATTGCAATACATACCACAATATATTGCCAAATTTGAACAAACTATTATTGCATTCAGTATGATGTGCAGAATGAACAACAAATACCCGAGTACAATAAGCATAGCTTTATATGATTCCCAACAGGTAAACACAGGTAAACACAGAAACAAGAAAGTAATTAATACTACTAGAGGTTGCAAATAACAAAGTCAAACAGCAAATTGACTGCAAAACTTCACAACAGTGTAGTGTGATGCTCGTAATGAATTGCAGTAATGACAATATACGAGTGTATTTAGGTTAGTTGGACCCCAACTGTATCTGATAGGTACATTAAATGTCCACACAATGTTGATCTATCCTCTTTCAGCCTAAAGTGTTCCTACATATTGCATTTACCATTTAATTTGGTGTACCTTTGAAAGACTCAATTGACTTGGCCATATTGTTTACAAATTGCAACCATCTTGACCAATTAAATTGCCAACAATAGGTTATAACAATGTTTTAAGTATTCTGAAACATGCTGTCTCATAACAATATAGCTATTATATTACAGTAAATTGTAAGCCCAGTGAATATCATGTTGCCCTCCAATATTTGTTTATCTAAAATAAAGAAATTAAATTGTGCCGATAAAGTCAAAGCACTATTTAAAACTATTATTGTTAGGAATACTGCAAATGCAAATCGACTAGGCAGCATTTCCCAGGTCGTTTAGAATGAACTCCTCTGATATGGATTCGACTTCACATTACATTTTCAGTCTGTTACTGGTGATTGCATTTCCTCAGTATGAGCAACGTAGACATTGGATGCAAAATATGATGGCAGCAACCAAATGAAAGGAAATATTGCCAAAAAAAAATGGTATGGCCATTGTGTATCGCTGTACAGTGTTGACATCACTCAGTATCACAATGTACCGGTATACTGTGACAGCCCCTGCCTATACCCCCATGTTCAGTTTAGTTTTCCAAGGTATAATCCCCAGTCTACTTTAGCAATGTGGACATTTACTCCCAGTCCATATTGCTATGGTGGTCATTTACCTTCAGGCCATTTTGCCATGGTGGTCATTTACCTTCAGTCCATTTTGCCATGGTGGTCATTTACCTTCAGTCCATTTTGCCATGGTGGACATGTACTTTCAGTCCATTTAGCCATAGTGGCCATTTACCTTCAGTTCATTTTGCCATGGTGACTATTTACCCTCAGTTCATTTTGCCATAGTGGCCATGAACCATCAGTCCATTTTGCCATGGCCATGAACCATCAGTCCATTTTGCCATGGCCATGAACCATCAGCCCATTTTGCCATGGCCATGAACCATCAGTCCATTTTGCCATGGCCATGAACCTTCAGTCCATTTTGCCATGGTGGCCATGAACCTTCAGTCCATTTTGCCATGGCCATGAACCTTCAGTGCATTTTTCCATGGTGGCCATGTACCTTCAGTCCATTTTGCCATGGCTATGAACCATCAGCCCATTTTGCCATGGCCATGAACCATCAGTCCATTTTGCCATGGCCATGAACCTTCAGCCCATTTTGCCATGGCCATGAACCATCAGTCCATTTTGCCATGGCCATGAACCTTCAGTCCATTCTGCCATGGCCATGAACCTTCAGTCCATTTTGCCATGGTGGCCATGTACCTTCAGTCCATTTTTCCATGGAGGTCGTGAACCTTTAGTCCATTTTGCCATGGTGGCCATGAACCTTCAGTCTATTTTGCCATGGTGGCCATGAACATAAAGTTCAGTTTGCCATAGTGGCCATTTACCTTTAGTTCATATTGACATGGTGGGCATTTACCCACAGTCCATTTTGCCATGGTGGATATTTACCTTCAGTCCATTTTGCCATGGTGAACATTTATCCCCAGTCCATTTTGCCATGGTGAACATTTACCTCCAGTCCATTTTCCCATGGTGAACATTTATCCACAGTCCATTTTTCCATGGTGGACATTTACCTTCAGTCCATTTTCCCATGGTGGACATGTACCCCCAGTCCATTTTGCCATGGTGGACATTTACCTTCAGTCCATTTTCCCATGGTGGACATTTACCTCCAGTCCATTTTCCCATGGTGGACATTTACCCACAGTCCATTTTTCCATGGTGGACATTTACCTTCAGTCCATTTTCCCATGGTGGACATTTACCCACAGTCCATTTTTCCATGGTGGACATTTACCTTCAGTCCATATTCCCATGGTGGACATTTACCCACAGTCCATTTTTCCATGGTGGACATTTACCTTCAGTCCATTTTCCCATGGTGGACATTTACCCACAGTCCATTTTTCCATGGTGGACATTTACCTTCAGTCCATATTCCCATGGTGGACATTTACCCACCGTCCATTTTACCATGGTGGACATTTACCTTCAGTCTATTTTGCTGTAGTAAACAATAATCCTCAGTCCATATTGCCATAGCAGCCATTTATCTTCAGTCCATTTTGACATTTAGATATATATCCATTTCTCAATCTATTTTACTAAGTTGTACATATAACAATTAAGTCATGATATTTTTGCTGAAAAAGAAATTGTCTTCCTTGCTTCAAATGCTTGAAATAAATCAACTTTATCTAAGCATATTAACTTTGGTCAAATGTTATTGTTTTTAATATATTTAGAATCAATGACGATCTCTTTAAAATTGTTTAAATTTGTGAGAAATGCATCATGTACATGTACATTAAATATTTGATAGTTAGATTTTAACACATAGATAAATATGCCCACATAGATAAATATGCTTAAATTTAAGTTAAATATGCAAAAGTGAAAATTAACCATAAATGCTAAAAACAGTAATGCAACAATCATCTTCTGTTGATTTTTCCCCAATTGTGGAAGTCATAGCATCTCTTTGTTTGATTGACATGCCCTCCACTTATGTGTGTAAACAGGTTTCCTTCATAATTATGATCAACATGTAATGAACACTTCTTGAGTTACAGCAATTTTGATTTCTATGATGTTTATGTAAATACAGTCTTAGAAATTTCATATCTCCCCATGGCTGTATAGTAGGTTATGACAGAGTCCATTCCTATCATCTCAGAATCTCAGTATCAGCACATGTTTGGAAAAGAATGATGCACTCTGGATTTAGATTCATATTACAGGGGTGTGGTGTTGACAAAATAAGTAACTGGGAGTTAACTCTTTACATTATTTGCATACCTTTAATCACTCACAGGATTAAATTTACTCCACCTTAACATTGCTTTCATGCTTTGATTTTTTAACTACCGTATTTACTCACCCATAAGTCGAGTAAAAACAGGTCCTAAAATTGCTCTGAAAAGTCTATTCGACTTATGGATGAGGTATCAAGAAAAAAAAATGGGACGCCGATTTAGGTCAGATACATTGATAAACAGTATACATCGGACCATGTGTTTCCATGCGAAAAGTGATTTTGTAATCATTTAATAAGCTCGTATCTGGAATATATATATACATGTATGTACATTAAGTTCAAAATATCATATATTACAATACTAACCTTTTTTAAAAAACACATAATCATTGTGTTCAAACATGTCGTCAATAATCCAAAATTATCACTCAATTGTGTACTGGCTAACATCTATGAATATGTGTCATTTTCATATGTGACAAGTGAAATTAGCAGGCGTTGACCTCCCACATGCAAGTACATCAGCATCGTCAAGGCCTGAATTTCTTTGATCCATGTCACCAAGTCTAGCATAATGCCAGATATCAGTGGGATGAAATTGACACAATACACAAAATCATACGAGGTAACTGATAGCTTGCTGGTGGTTTGGAGTAATGCTAATTAGCCAACTAAAGGGGATATGCTTAACCGTTCATATTGATTTATCTGCTTTCTAGATTTGATTGGCTGAGCGATAATGTTATGTTCATTAAAATGGGCGGAGTTAAGCATGTGATGAAAGGTAACCCTCGATTACTGTTCACGCGTTATATTAAATTTTATCGGGTTAAATCTAAAGGCTGACGAGATTCTGAGATTCAAAATGAAATGGAAACACAAATTGTAGATTTACTGTGTTTCATTTTGATAAGAGAAAACATTTTGTCTGACAAAAACTCAACCTCTGTCTATCTTACGGTAATAACATTTACTTCATAAATATCAGTCACAGTCCAAGTGACGCTAATTATTATTCAGAATGGCAGAAGTCATCGAACATATTACGAAATTAGCAACTGTTAGCATATTTATATTGGAAAATGAACTCTATTGTATAAGATTTAGAGAAATGCCTTCACAGTTGAGTTGGCAATGTGACTCGGAGCACAACGAATTAGCTGAGAATATATAAAACCGACCTCATTATCGTCATTGCTTACTAGATTCAAATACTAAAGTGTAAAAGTAGGCCTACATGATTGGGGAAATGTGGTAAAGAAACAGTTTGGTATCGAGCCAAATGAAGTTTCAATGTACGAACAGTTAACTTTGTTAGGAATGATAAACATGCTATTATTAAAGCGGGACAAAATATATTTGTCTTTTTCTACAGGTAATATATTGCTTTCAAGGCCTTGTAGAATAAAACCATTGTTTGGTTCCCGGGTTACGACGAGCGCGGTAAGGTGTGGTAAATAGACCAGTACAACAGCCTAATGCTGCCCTGGAAAAGCATTTCAAAACACATTAATCCCTCGACCGGCAGCAATAGCTCAGGTGGAAGAGCGTCGGCTTGCTGAATGGGAGGTTGCGGGTTCGAACCCTGGCCGGGTCAAACCAAAGACTTTAAAGTTGATAGTAGTGGCTTCCCTCCTAACGCTCGGGGCTAAGGGGATAGCATTAAGCCTGACTCGTCGGTGTCAGTATAATCCACCCCGGGTTCAGTCCTTGGGCACCTCATAAGTGCCCCTTTGCTATAATGTTAGAAATGTTGCTGCACAGTATCAGCAAAATGCTGGCAAATCCAAATCCAATCCATTAATCCCTCGTGTGTATTGCAAGACGGTGATATCATGATAACTTAACAACAGGGTGACGTTCTCACGGGACAGTCTGCCTGAGGGCGGCATAGGTGGTCAGGTTAAAGGCAGCAGGGTACATCATAAATCCGCTCTAGATATAACAATATACCACCTCGACTTATGGCCTGGTGGAAGTAAAATCCGACCATTTAGACCCATAAAATCCCCCTTGACTTATGAGCGAAGTAGACTTATGGTTGGGTAAATACGGTACATAAAATAGACTTAAGCCTGAAAACAACAACAAAAAACATTATTTACACCCAGGCGCAAAAAACTTAAGTTAGTAGAAAAGAAAAGGATGTCACATTTGGTGTGTTATCTGTCTTAAATTAGCATTTTATCATTTTGTCAGTTAGGATTTAAATTTAGGTTTCTTAAAATTTAGTTGTTTGCTATATAGGGAGGCAAATACTTACATATACATTGTGGGCACGGCAACTGTCATATTGGGTCTAGTTTTCTGTTGTGTACATGTACCAGTGTATTTCTCATTATTTGTAACAAAGAAAGCATTTTCATACCTTCATATTGTTATCTGCATTTTAAATGGTATTGTTTTAACTGTATTTTGTGAAATAAATTTTTAACTTACTTGATTATTATGGCCCCCTTCTAAAAAATAAACGGTCTTGTTTTTTTTAATTATGTTGTTCGGTTGGTCTATCCATTATTCAGTAGACCACTTTAATATGTTTACTTTAAAATCAAGAAATGCCTGAGCCCAGAATCCTCAGTCTTATGAGGTAATTAGTTATAATGAGTAGCTGACCATTATTGGTTTTGGGGTCAGTGGCACTAAGGTCAAAATCACAGTAACCTTGAACATGACTTAAGTTTATGATCAATATATAGAGAATGCATGAACCCACAATCCTCAAACTTAGTGGGGACATGGTTAATGGTGCAAAGTTTAAGGTCACAGCGATCCTAAACATGGTTTTAATTACCACTCTGTTTATAAAGTATGAACTCACAATCCTCAGACATGGTGGGGACATTAGGTATGATGAGTAGATCCCTCTGTTTCAAAAACATCATTGTTAGTACTTAATAAAAAAAGAGCAATATCTTTTTGAGTGGAGGAAAACTTGCCACTTCATCAAAACTATCTGTAAAATTGGGGGAAATTGGCCACCTTATCAAAATGTTTTGAGGGATATTTAGCCTAGATTCAAACCAGTCACCAGGTCTATTCTAATGATTGGCAGGTGTTACTATGCCCAAAGCAAGTGTAAAGGGACTGATAGTTAATTTCACCTATTTCTGTTCATTTCACCTATTTTTGGACTCATATTGATCACTGCACCCCACTCCCATTATCCACAGTTAGATTGACATCTGTAGTCCCTGAAATCTTTTATTTATATTTGCTTATGTGTTAACCTTAAACAAGCTAAAACTGTTTATAAGCCATGCTACTTCTAACTTACTGTATTAATATTTATTGCGATTTATGTATTTATAAAATACAAATTAGATACAGGATTTGACCTTAAAATCTTTAACATGGTTGTCCTGTAGACTTGGTTGGACCTGTAGCTAGTATGTCTTTTAAACTTTTTACTGGTCCTTAAAATCATGAAAAAAGGTCTAAGGGACAAATTCTCTGTTAATATTCTTTTTGTTAGTAGAGGTTACATTTCTGCAATTTTCCACTGTGCGTTTGAATGTCCACTTGAAGCAGATTAAGTGCTAACTTTACTGTATATGGCATACATTGAACACCTGGCTTGATACCATGCCCAGTCACATTTATCCTGACACCAGGCCAACAAGTTGTGGAACTACTCTTATATTTGCTTGAGTTACTTTGGTATGTCGCAGCCTGAGATCAAACTCAGGATGTCCAGTGACGTTCACCAATTGAGCTACCAGGTCCAACAAGAACCAATCAGACTCAGCGAGCATGATTATTTTGCATATGGCCACTTGTTTACATTTGACAACTCTAATGAGGAATGGTGATAAGAACTAAGTGCAATACAGCAGTTCTTGGCCACTAGCATGGTCACAATGGTAAAAACAAACAGCAATTTTATTATTTTCAACTATATTGAATTTTTGTATCCCTTTTCTGCTACATTGATATATAACCTACAGGCAAGTTATATTTTAAGAACATTGTAATTACTTTCAACTCTATGTAAGGTAAGCAGATATATACCTGGTAAGCAAATAGTGCAGTTCCAGATCAGACAGTCCCAACTTGCAGGGGCAGATCCAGAAAATGTTGGTTGGGTTGGGATGGGTGGGTATGAATCAAGATTCATTCACTTTTATCGCAGTAAATACTAGATATATATACACAGTTAGGGACCCTAACTTTGACCTTAGAAGTCAACACACAAAATGTACTTTAGAAGCTTGGACATGTCTGGATCCACATATTTTCGTTTATGAATAATTCATGCATGAGATTTAAAGGGTCAATTAAATTCAAAATGAAAGGAAATGTATATATGTATGATGCATCTGCATTACTAAAGGTAATAAGTATCAGTATGAATTATACAATATTTAAAAAGAAATATTTGTCAGTTTATTTTTAATAAAAGATTCCATGCATGCTGCAATTGAATGTTAACAGCTGTATAAGTATAAAATAAAGTATATTATGTTCTAGATTAAATATTCTATATATGTTTATTTTCTACATTTGTTTAAAACAAACATTTGTTACAAAAACAAGGAATGTGTCATATCATTTCAAATACAGGCTCTGACCTTTCTAAACACATTTTAGTGGATTTTTTCTTTAGCTTAAAATAATCAGCTAGGTATGTTCTTCTTTTAACAATTGCATTCCATATTTTATTAGGCTTGTTAATGTAAAGAAAATGAACATTTATTCCTTGTTATGCTACATCTTGTTCATTCATTACCCATATTTAATTTAGCCATCTTATAAGATCAATTTGCAAAACTTCTATGACGTATTGTTGGTGACTCAACAGCCAATAGAGCAGATTCTGCTCCCAGAGAAGGCTGAACTTGCTGATCTGGAACTGATGAATTAACACAAAGCAGGTTAAGTGTTAAATGTCATCCATAGAACTTGTGTAATAGTTGTTTTATTGCTTGTCTCAGCCGTTGTAGACAGCATGCTCATGATGAAATTATATATTTATGTCTGTCACATACATGTATGTGGACATTGATAACACTGAGAATAAAATGGTGGCTATATAAAGGTCTGAATGCACATGTTCATTAAAATATACAGGCCTGCTAATAAAATCTTTAAAACATTGACAAACTGGGGGGGGGGGTATAAATAATTGTTGTTGCTATCACTATTATTATATAATTAAATGAATTAACCTTTTAAAACTTCATATTTAAAACAGAAGCCTTTGAAGACCTAATATATCCTGCAATTATCTTATTACACCTGTATTTTTGTCACACTTTGACTGTACTTACCATCAAAGTAGGTATTTTCTTCTTAATTTAAGGTTTTATTTGTATTGTACTGTGGTATTACTTATTTGTTGAATCTAACATGATAGTTGGCACCTAACTGAGTCTCAAACCCAGACAGTGAGGCGTTTAAGTAGAATTGGAGTTGTAAATCCAGGTGGTTTTTTTTGTTTGTTTTAGAAACCAATATTCAGACATGTTTCCAATTACAAAAAGTATGTTTTTTCCCAATTTCAAGGAGAAAATTCCCAATTCAAAAATGAAAAAAAAATGTAATTCTCACACCTGGTCAAATACATTAAATAATTTACTACTTCAGTCACATGAGAAAAAGATATTGCTTTGTAAATGAGTGAATATAAAAGGAGTTGACTGAACCAAATATTTGATTTGTTTTGTTTTATGTGATCTGTGTACACTGTAGTGGGGTTTGAACTTTTCCCAGTTATGTCTAAAATGGTAAAAAATTACCAATTCTGGTGATTGGGTCATGTTGTCAGAATGGTGACAAAAAACCTGAATCATGGATTCGATCCCTCCTCCTCCACAGGCACCCATTACTATGTTGATAGAATGTTGAATGCTTCCAGATCGCTGGAAGATCTCAAATGAAATTTGGTCCCTTGACCAGAACTCAGACCCACACCCTGAGAGGCTGAGCTTAAGCAGGGCTATAAGTATGGGACTTCCCTCCCTCAACCACATTCACCTGCTAATATGTTGGTAGAACATTGAAAGGTCCACAGACTAGCTCGTGGATATCCGTTCATGAAAGTTTTTATTGTGACTTGGACTTGAACCCACACATTGAGGGGCCGAGCATTAGGCATGAATGTAAGTCAGTGACTCCAACCCCTCAGCCCCAGACCTCTATTAATATGTTATGGGCATTAAATGCTCCACAGACTAGCTTGAAGACCTCCATTAATATGTTATGGGCATTAAATGCTCCACAGACTAGCTTGAAGACCACAAAGGATAGTTGGTACCTTGACTGGGACTTGAACCCACACAGTGAGAGATTTAAGGTAAATAAAGGTTATAAGTCAGTTTCTCCCACCCCAAGAGTCACTGGCACCCAAGCAGTAACCTCAGTTTTGTTTGTTTTGTTTTGATTTTTGTTACATCGCACCGACACAATTATGGTCATATTGGTGATGTCCAGTTAATTATCGGTGGAGGAAGACCCCAGAATTATGTCTGGTTAGAACCACCATTGCACGGCAGGTTAGCTGGAAAACCTCCTCATATGAAAGTTATTGCCCCAACTGGAACTTGAACCCATGCAGTGAGGGGCTGTGGAGTTTCAAGTCAGTGACTCTTACCGCTCGGCTACGGGCACCCTTCCCATCCACCACCCACCCAACCCCCCACCCCCAACCTCAATTTCAAGTTCAAGTACTACACTGATTGTATGATGCTGATAATGATTACTCCATGATTTCCTGAAATGTTATTCCTGTACTAGCATCTTTACTTTATCAATAGCAGCATTTGTTGTAGACCTTGTAGAATGAATGAATCGATACCAACTCTTCCCCTGCTAGGCTCAAATTGTTCAAGTATACACAGATAGTTTAGATCCAGATCAGTCAGCTCCCGCTGGGAGCATCACCAAGCAATATATTTAGCAATATATCTTGTTACCTTTGCATGTAGTTGTTAGCAAATAATAAATATGCCTGTTTATATATGTGACTAGATAAAGGATAGCAGTGACATGTGAAAGAGGGGAGACAATAAAGTGTGTGAGAATTGGGACCAATTATAATGAGGGATAGAGTGGGTGAATGAGTGGGTGCTGTAGAGGAGGCGGTGTGTTGTGGTTTGGATTAGGTGGTGGGTAGTTAAGTAGGTGATGCAGTGTTGAGTAGGTAGTATAGTGTGGAATTGGTTGTTGGTTGTTGAGGGGGTGTAGAGTTAGAGATAGATTAGGTAAGATGTGAAGTCACTTGAGGGTTGTGATGTAGGTGGTGAGTTGAGGAGTATATGGTAAGTTGTGGAGTAGTGAGTGATGTGTGAAGTAGGTGGTAGTTTGCAGAGTGGGCAGTAGGTTGTGGAGCAGGTTGGTGGTTCAGTAGGTTGTAATGCAGACTGTTGGCTGTAAAGTAAGTGGTGAGTTGTAGAGTAGGTAGTGGGCTGTGAAGTAGGTTGTAATGAAGACTGTTGGCTGTAAAGTAAGTGGTGAGTTGTAGAGAAGGTAGTGGGCTGTGAAGTAGGTTGTTAGTTGTTGAACAGGTGTAGAGTAGGTGGTGGGTTATTAGGTAGGATGCGATGGCGCTGGTGGGTTGTGAAGTAGATGTTGAGTTTTTGGGGGGTAGATGTTGGGCTGTGAAGTAGGGGATGAGTTGTGGAAAAGGTTGTTGGGTTGTGAAGTTTGTGGTGAGTTGTGGAAAAGGTTGTGGAGTAGGCAGTGGGTTGTGAAGCAGGCAATTAGGTGTGGCATTTGATTATGTAGTAGATTGTGGGTTGTAAAGTAGGTATTGAATTGTGGAGAAGGTTGAGGGATTGGAGTTATGATTGAGTAATGGGTTGTGGAGTAGGTGTAAAATGTGCCACTATTGTGAATAAGGTGGTGTGACGTAGAGTAGTTCGTGAATTGATAAGTGATAAAAAAATAGTAATAAGTAAGTAGCATTAAAATTTGGAACCAGTCAAAAGGAAAATTAAGTTTATAAATTTGATTATACTAAACAACATGTATATGTTATAGTAACCATTAACTGACACTTGTTAATGTTATGTTAACACTTAGCCAGCCAAGCAGATAATTGACATTATAGACAAATAGTGTTAATACAGATCAGACAGTTCCCTCGTGGACCTACGCTATTTTCTGCTAGTCAGGTGACTTTAACATATGTAGTTGTTAGCATGTACAAAAGGAATAGGCCATTCACAAATATAGCAGGCTAGAAATTATATGTGATACAGATTTCAATATGAGGAATGTTATTCTATATTGTCTTGTGGAGTTGAGCCTTCTTCCGGGGTTCTGAAAGTTTTGTACAGTTAGCCTTCTTCCGGGGTTCTGAAAGCTTTGTGCAGTTAAGCCTTCTTCCTTGTTTTTTGTTTTGTTTTGTTTTTTGTTTGTTTAAGTCTTGTGAAGTTAAGTCTTCTTCCATCATTCTGAAAGTTTGGGCTCAAATTGTTGTGGCTGGTGCCAGTGATTAATATTGATTTTGCTAACTCTGATCGTCTTTATATTCCTGCGACAGAAAGCTGGAGAGAGGAGTCTAGTTCAGTGTCATGTGTGTCGTGTATTAGCAGACATGCTGACGATTGTTGCTGCAGCATGACAAGGGGGTGGGAGGCTGATCGACAGAGGGATGGATCAACAGAGAGGATAGGCATCAGTGACAGATAGGTGGAGAAAAGTAAAAGAGAGAGGGAGAGAGAGAGAGTTGAGAGAGAGAAAGAGAGAGAGAGAGGGGGGAGGGCGGGGCGTGTAAAGGTTATAAAAAGAAAGGCAGATAGTTGTAATAGCAAAGAAGATGGTGAAATAATAAAGAGAAAACTGCTGTGAAATAGATGGAAATATATAGAGAAGGCAAGAAAGATAGAAAAAGACCAATATAGAGAAGAAATAGATATGGGATTGACAGATAGACTGATTATGTCAGTGACAAAGAAAGATACAATGAGAGAGAGAGAGGGGGGAGAGAGAGAAGGAAGGAGAGAGAGGAAGGAAGAGAGACCATGATACAGTGAGAGACTGATAGTGTCTGTGTCAGGGAGGGAGAGACAAAGAAGAGGAAGGAAAGAAGGGAAAGAAGCACAAATTTAAAGACACAGTGTCATTAGTGTCGGTGACAGAGAGAGAGACAGAGGAGTAGGGAGATGGGAGAGAGAGAGAAAAGCTATGAATAAGATAGAAATATATATTGCAAGGAAGGTAGATTGATATTGAGAAGATATATCTAGGGAAGTGATGAAAAGTGGTAGTGATAAAGGGATGAAGAAGGGGGGGAAAATGAAACAAAGAATGACAATGTAGAGACAAAAAAGACAATTTTAGAGCCACAGTGTCATTGAAGAATAGACAGAGTGAGGTGGAAGAGACCTGAGTAGCGTGGCACTGCATTGTTAGATGACATTCAGCCCTAGAGCAGAGCAGAGCAGAGCAGAGAAGCTATGTTAATGGATCCAGCCATGTGTGTGATTGTGGAAACAGAGACTATTCGAAGTCAATAGATTCAGGGTTAGTAGTTCCTGCTCTAATTGGGATCTAAATCTTGTTATATAGCCATGAGATAGGATTAGGACAGTGTGTAGCTTAGAGGATGTTATACAGTTTATGGAAAGTTCATTCATCGGCCATCTGGCTGCTGGTGAGGTAATTATTTGGATGTTTTACAAAACTGGAACCATATGGTAGCCTCACATGGGTTAGGCTGACATTTGATAATGTCATGCTTGTGTCATCCTTATACACAAATGTGTAATATTGAAACATACTGATTGTTTTATGATAATTAACATAGGGATAGGTTTGTTCTGAAATTACTAAATATTAGAACATCTCTTCAGATTTATTTAAATGTGAAGTATGTATAATGTTTAATAAATTGGCTATAATTTAAACTGCAATATTGTCTCATATATTAACATGAAAGATTTTAAGGCATACAATTAGATATTTGACACTGATTTTAGACAAATTGTAAAAACGCTTAGCATTTAATTTGTGTTCTTGTGTTGCTTTAATGTCTTTTTTTGAAAGAAAATCAGAATCACAAACAATTTACCGTGCATGATTCCACATAATAATAAAATTATGCAGGTTGGGTCTGTTTTTGTGTTATGTCTCTTCTGAGCGTTTTTGCCATTTATACATTGAATTAGCACACTTAGTCTTGTGCTTTTAATATATGTTGCATTTACTCTTTGTAATATTTTTATAAACATTATGCTGCCTCTCTATCTGGGAGCAAAAACCATTTCTACTGGCTGTTAATGTAACCAAAAGATTTCATTTGGTAGAAATGGCGTATACTTGAAGCAGAAATAGTGCTGCGTTCACTGTGATACCATTCCATGACCCCGTTAATAATAAAACCTCACACCTTACTGGTCAAGGGCTTGATTCTGGACTCATCCAGATCACTGGACACTTTAAATAAACATGCTTTTCTTAAAAAATATCAAACTCTTCTGATCAAAATCGCAATAGACGCTTTGGCTTTTGATCATTCGATCAGCAGCAGATTGAGAAAGTATTCATTTTCAGATGTTTTTGTATTGGGTGTAAAATGCCAAAATATAGCAATAAATGTGACATCATGACCCACATGCACAGTTTGTGAAAGCCATCAATGTCAAACTTGACACACATTGCAACAATTGAGTGACTATTGCTGACATTATTATGAACATTTTACACTTTCAACATTTATGAAGAAGTCCTAGAGTGCTTAAAATGTTTAATATCCTAAATGAGAATTATATTTTTTTTTCAATTTTTACCTTATTAATCTCATACATAATTTTACGTTTGTGTATTAACATGGACAGCATGGTTGTAGTTTTTAGCACTGGTGTATGATAATATAGTAGTTGTTTTTCCTGTGCCTAATCATGTACAGTTAGTTATGTTACTTTTGGCTTAGAGAGTATTTTAATCATTACTGATTTTGATGATGTCACTGCTTTTGTCATTCTGGACTTACTTGTTTCTTATTGATCTATTATGTAATCAGCTGTCCTCTTATTTGGGACAAATTTTCTGGAGTATTCTTGCAGTTTGTTCTAAAGATGGACCATTGACTTAGTACTGATATTTTTTTTTTATAATCATGATGATGTTTTTTAAGGAGAAGTATGATGACACTAATGGTGATATTAATGAGTGATTATGTTACTTTTGATTACAATAATGATCTTGATAAAAAACTAACAAAGATGATGATGATGATGATGATGAAGATGATGATGATGATGATGATGATGATGATGGTGATGGTGGTGATGGTGATAATTATGGTGGTGGTGATGCTGCTGATGATGATAAAAGGCTGATGGTAATGATGGTTTTGACGATGATGATGTTGATGATGATGATGAAAATGATGACGAGTATGATGATGATGGTGATGATACAGTGCTTGTACATGTGAGCTCTGATTTGAGACTCAGAATGGTCAAGTCTCCTTGTTTTGGTTTGCACATTTTGCTGAAATCTTTTTAAGTTACATTAGGTGGAGGGAAAATGAGGATGTAATGCCGTATTTTAGAGGAAGGATGCATTTAATGCCTAGCAACTTAAAGATCTGGTGGCTTGGGTTGTCTCCATGATCTAGGTCAAACTTTTATTCGCCAGTCCTTGCCTGGAGTACCAGCCACAAGACTGATGGTGTTTGATTTTTGCATAACACTAACAATCTTTACCTTATCTGGAGATAGTGTTCACTTGAAGTAGATAAAGTGCTACCCACATTGGGAATAGCATGCTGTAAACACATGGCATAATACCATACACAATCACATTATGACATCTAGCTAACCAGTTGTGGACTACCCTTATTTTTGATTGAGCATCAGCAGGACTTATACCACTTCCATTTTTGATTACTGGTAAAAAGCACAACATCAATGAACCAGCCTGGAATAATATAATATTGATTAATGGTTGTTTTCAGTGTGGTGAAGTGTTTATTGCTTGGATACAACTATATATTTTTTCTTTATTCCTTTTTTTCAATTTGATAAAACCACTTAACTGCACTAATTTAAAGAAAATTAAAAGACAATTGTTTTGTTTAATTGCCCATATCATCACCTAATGCCAAAATCAATCATGTTTTTCTTAATTTGTTGAAAATGGTATTTTCCATTTGTTCAGCAATTATTAAAAATTCCTTGTTCCATTAAATAGAATACACATCAAATAAAAAAGCTGAGTTTCTATAGGTCCGATAACTGTGGGAAAACACCCCCCAAAACACACTGACTGGCAGCTAGTACACGTACATAAGATCAGGAAACTATTAAAAAAATCTGATTGGATCCCCAGGTATATGAGATCAGACAACTGTTAAAAAATCACTGGCTGTTTTGAGTTTGTTTACTTTAGTTAACTGTAAAACATTCACTGATTGGATGCAGATAAATTATATAAGGTAACTGTAAAACAATCCCTGATTGGCTGCTGATAAATAATATTAGCTAACTGTAAAACAGTCACTGATTGGCTGCTTGTTTGCTCAATGCACAACCTTAATTGAATGACAACACTCCATTTTTATTTTACACAAAACTTCTATAATACAACATTTTAAAAGTCAATCCTTATTTTAAGTAATTTGCTTAAAGTCAGTGAGTTGGTAACAAGATTTACCAATAAAGACAAAGTGGAAGCTGTCTGATCTGGATCTACACTGTTTGCCTAAAGCGGATCAAATCTAAATGAACATGCTAATAGCATACAACACAAATAGATGTCTTGTTTCAGTTTCGATTTTTTGTCCATGTTGGGTTTTTTATAACCAGCAGGAGAGAAGTAATGCATTTCCTGTCATATCAATGGACTGCAGTGTGTATTATTAAAGCAGATGCACTTCAAATTGTATGACACACTGAGCTACATGAGATAAATTTTATTTAATTTTTAGATGTAGGTTAGCTTTTTGAAACAGATAATTCATGCTGAGATGTTGTGCAAAATTTTCAATCATTCAGGATTTTTGTTTTTTTGTTGTTGATTTTGAAATACATCACTGTGACCACTTATAGCTATTATGGCAACGTCCAGCTGTTTAAGCGGAGGAAGACCTTAAACAAAATATCTTGGTAAAACTACTGGTGCACTGCAGGTCAGCTGGAAGACCTTCCCACATTCAGATCTTGGCCCTGAATGGGACTTGAACCCATGCGGTGTAAAATGTGATTTTTTTTGGGTGGCCAGGTGGTAGAGATGCAGGCTGGTTATACTCAACCGCTCATCTAGTGAGTTTGAGGCCGAGTTGGGACAAAACATCATCATAGATAAGGTTTCCCAGGTGACCTGTGTTGTATCAGTGGTTCTACCCATACATTTTATGATTTGTGTGGGGTCTTCCTCAACCAAAAATAGTTGAATGATACTATAATGATCATGATGTTTTACTTTAATATATTTAAAGAAAATGATATGTAAAAATATTTCATATTGTAACTGCTGAATTGCTTTAAGTGGTAGTTGCTGTTTGTGTTTTAGCTCATTACTCAGTGTAGGACCCTGTTATGCATTATGACTGATCTAATCTGCTTTGGTTTCATATTCTGCCCTATTGTGTTGATAATTGGTTTTCCTAATTGAGAGATTGTGTAACCACATAGCCACATAATGATAGGAGAAATAAAAAATATGATTTTATTATTTTCCTCCAAACCCATTATAGGTTGGTGGTCTAGTGGTTAAGATGTTCTCTGGATCAGAGGGTCCCTGATTCAAATCCCAGATCTGCCACAAGAGTCATTGGGCAAAACTTTTTACTGCACATTGCTCCAGGTACACATAGTTGCTGCCTTAGTCCTGGTTCCCTCATTCTTTCCTTGAAGTGTTATATTTATTACAGTGTAAAAGATCTTGTGTTTCAGTTAACAATAGACAAAATATTCATATTTATTACAATGTGAAAGAATTTGTTTTACAGTCAACTATAGACAAAACTATTAAAACTTAAAATCCATGGAAATTATCACATTTAGACACTTCTAATGAATACTACAACACCTGGATTTGATTGTTTTTTATTCATCTAATCATAGATTTGTTATGAAATAGGGCTGTCATAGAATGATTATAATGAATCAATGAGGTGTCGCTAATAGTTGAGATCCAGATCAGACTGCCTCTGTAAACTGACTGATCAGGATCTACACTTCATGCTGCTAAGATAGGTGTAACTGTTTCTTTGTTACTGGTAAGCAAAATGTGTGTCTGAGTCTCAGTCAGCTCATCTGTGTCAGAGCAGTGGTTCTACCGCTGACATTTATCGGGGGGGGTCAGACTTCCTCCACCAATAACAACAATGTGCAACTACAATGACTATGTTTGTGCCACTGCAATGTATTTAGAAAAGAAAACAATAACTAAGCATTGAGAATAGGTAATTAATGACTGTAGCATGCTAAGTACATAATGCACTGTGCACTTGTATTGGGAGGTCCTATAACACAATTGGGGAGGGGTTT
>CM017563.1:60859458-61271958 GCA_007844125.1 Sinonovacula constricta | reverse complement strand
CTTGGCCGAGATATTATACCTATAAATATTTTCCCCAATTTTATGGGGATTGGACAACAACTGTTTGAGTTAGAGAGCGGACATCACTGTGGACACCGCCCGCCGGCCGCTCACCGCCATGGGTGTTCCCATGTTTTCGACGGGCGTATAAAATTGGAACCTAGTGGCAATTGAAATTATTTACTTGTTTATTAACAAATGAAGAAATACTGCTCGAAATTCAGTGGCTCGTCTTGCAATGTATTAGATGTTATTAAACAGCAGCATAAGGATCGAAAAACAATAACACATTGTGGTTTTCTTCTTAAAGTTCAACGCAAGATTTTGGGTCAAGAAGATGTTTTACTTCATTATGATTATTTTTATTTTTAATAATTGAGTAACCAGATGCCAACTATTGTATAATTCTTCTTTCAACTTGCTTCTTTCAATAACGCTTAGATTTTAACTTTGTGAGTTTATAGCTGTGTGAGAGTTACAAAGCGTAATATGTTAAAAATGACAAATTAACTCAATCCATGTTGCGCATTGCCACAGAAAAATCTGCCTTTAATCTAACTAACTTGTATGAGTTTACGACGTGTAATGTATGGTAGAAGATGGAGGTATTTACCATGGCTCTGGCTGCAGAGGGCGTCTGTCTTCTGGTATATGTTAGTAAATATATAAACAAAACCTGCATTTAAACACCTTATCCTGGTATCTCTGTCGTCTTCATCTCGGATGCTACAAAGGCGTTTACATCGCTGAATAGCTTTGAACTTGTTGCATTTGTGGACACATTCATATTGGAGGATAGTTACACATGTTGTCTTCTTGTACGGAGAGATGAAGCAACGGGAGCCGGCAGGGCACGGCACGCTTTCCAAGCAGTAGCCGGTTGTTTCGCACCTGTAACTTTCAGATTCTCCTTTACATATGTTGATATTGGTGTCCTGCCAGATTCCACATCTGCCATCTTTGTCTGGAACGTCATACGTTTCTGAAGTATTACCGAGGCACTTTAAAATACAACGACCATTGATTGGACCAAGGAATCCATTCTTACACGATTGACAGCTATCGGTCTCTTTGCAAAGTGTACAACCATATGGGCAATTCTTACATTGTCCTTCATGCAAAAAATACGAGTCTTGGCACTGCAAGCATCGTGCAGTAGATTTATCGCAGCGATTGCAATATCTAGGGCACGAATGTCGACAGGTTTCAACAAGCGTTCCATTCTTACACACTACGCATTCTGTCAACGAAGTACATATAGGGCATTGCTTGGGACATGGTTGGCATGTCTTATTTTCCAGGTACGGGAATTTACCATCTGGGCAACTATACGTACAGTGCCCGTACACCTTGTGGCATTCGTCAGGACATCCGTCTCCGCATGGGTTCTCACACGCCGGGCCGTAAAACCCAATCTTGCACTGTGTGCAATTCTTATCAGAGACACACAGATTACAGTTGTGGGGACATGGGTGACAACGTTCATTGTACTTGTACCCGTTTATTGGACATGCTATGTCACTTATCTGTGCACCTGAAAATCATAATTGTGTGTGATTCGGGGAAGGCACATAACAGAGGCAATGTCATCTGACGGTTTTGCAAATAGTCTGAACATGGTAAAGATTAAAATTGATATATAACCCGAAATGAGTAAGGGTATTTCTATAAAAAGAAAAACATATGTCTTAAAATTAATAGAACTCAACAACATAATTACAGTCAGTATATCCGCGATAAACACTCGAAACAATGTTACAGTCGTTTTGATATCGAACAATGCTCATAGTGATAACACAATGTATAGACAGTGATAATTAGTTTATATGATTTGGTATATATCACATGGCCTTAGAAAATAACGTTACACGATATAAGCTCAGCTGGGAACTTTCTTTCCACTAAATGCCGAATCGCACATGTAGCTTTGTTATAGAAATTATGAAAAAGTTTAACTTTCTTCACAAATTTATTGGGTATTTTTGAGGAAAGGAACATTGTTGGCATATGCGTTGCAAACTCACCTTGGCCAATTTGAAAGAGGCGTTCTAGGATTATAAGCCCTAAAATCACCATACCCATTGCAGATGTCGTGCTCTCAGATAGGCTTGTTTTCCTATAAAGGATACAGTTCATCGGATAACAACACCTGATTTTAACAGCCTTCATAAAATGTGCAGCCTCATTAGATGAAGAATAAAACCCTGAGTTTTGTACATTGATACTCTAACATAAATAAAACCCAGAGTCTTGTACATTGTTACTGTAACATAAATAAAAGCCAGTCATGTACATTGTTACTCTAACATAAATAAAAGCCCCAGTCTTGTATAGTGTTACTCTAACATAAATAAAAGCCCGAGTCTTGTACATTGTTACTCTAACATAAATAAAAACCTGAGTCGTGTACATTGTTACTTTGACATAAATAAAAGTCTCAGTCTTGTACATTGTAACTCTAGCATAAAATCCACGTTCTGCAACAGACAGGGACATTCAAGTTCGTAGCACAGGCAGGCGTAGTAAAGCAATATGGAGTATGAACGATAATGCATGAGTAGTCTCATAAATATGCGGTTTAGTCTCAGTTCCCAAACTTTGAGATTTCACTAGTCTCACTTTCCCAACATATAGATTTCACACCTTTTTCACAAATTGTTCTCGCTACTGCCTAACCTGGATTTGATATACTGTTAAAAAAAGAAGTCTCATTAATTATTTATAATTATCACGAGATCTAAAAGTTATAACTGGCGTTTAGGTATTTAGTAAATGTGTTATTTTTTCTGAATTACATACGAACACTAGTCACACAGCTTTAACAAACAAAAATGAAAACCATTTTTTAATGGAATTAATTATGCAATTGTGTGATATTACTTATTGTTGTTGAATTTAATTTACCGAAGAAACAATGCTATTTAATGCTGATTAGTTATTATTTTTAATTTTTAAATGTTTATTTCTATCATTTTGCTTACTTTTTTGTATAATTAATATAAAATCTTGATTCTGCGCTTATTTTGTTTTTGTTATGTTACATTAAAAGAATAGAAACAAAATTTTGTTATGTCTTATATATCATGACAGTTACCTAATTTTTATCACCCATTGTAGCAATTTTCACACATTATCACCTACCGAATATTATTGTTCACCTAAACAATAGAGTGTCACTTTCCCAATCTAACACATCTCGTTTGATACAAGACTACACTTGATAAGGACAATACGTGAGCCTTTTAATTATCAATTTGACATAGGCCAACAGATATCGTACTATATACAAGTAGTATATGCACACCAAATGCAGGATATCGATATTTTGGGCGTAACTCTTAAATCAATTACGTTTCACTTTTCGTGTTTCTTAGAACATCAGTGACCTTTTTAAAAGCTATCTATAGACCAATGACTAATGTTGGTTTCCCTACAATTAAATGCCTCGTGACGATGAGATCACGATACTGATTGTACTAGGTAATCAATATAAATATGACCGAGTATGATTCAAAATACAATAATGACTTCCTAATAGATAAAAAACTTTAACTGGATCCAGGACAGTGCAAACACATTTACAAATTTTTTTTAATAAATTTTCAGTATAGGACACTTTTTGTTTAAATTTCACTTGTACCATCTTTTCACAAATCAAATTACGCCATTTTACAAGGTCTATTTTTCCTCTTCAACGGCCTTTATTCAAAAGGAAATGCCCACATCATCGATTCTGCTACTTTTATAAGCAATCATTTAGCTGAATATCATATATGTCGGTCATTTTCATCAGGGGCGGACCCAGAAAATTTTGGTTACGGGATGGGGTGGGGTATGAATCAAAATCCATTTAACTTTATTGCAGTAAATATTAGTAGTGTATCTTAATGACTTCATTTAATACCTGTGTAATACAACCATTCAAAGTTAATGATATGTACACATAAGTTACTGAAACCTGATGTTTTTTTAAAAAGTTTTCTTTGGGCCAATATGTAAGCAAAGTATTAACAGACAAACGATTATGCAAGTAGACCAGATCATCAATTTTTCTTAATAAACCAACGATTGTCTGTTTTGTTGAAAATATTTTTGAGAATAGTGGGATAATAAGAACTCCATGCACCATCTTTTTTCTTACTTTAAAAACGCTTTTGAACAGATAATCCACTGAAATTAAACATAACTTGCTTAAAACACAATAGGCGGCATACGAATAATGGAATATAATTATGACCATTGCTTGTCTACAACATCGCTGATAACTACACAGTTTGTGTTCAAAGTATGCAAGTATTCAAAAGGAAATGACAATGTTTAGACTGATTATATAAAATGATGGTAAATTGTAAGCGTTTTAGCTATAATACCACTTCAATCAGACAATATTTTTGGCTGCATTTACTACAGTTTTACGAAAACAGGTTCTCTTTAGATCAACATTTTTTTCCAAAAGAAACTGCCAATAATTTCAGTAATTTAAATGAGTTTCAAAATAATTAATAAGCACATAAAGCAAAATAATCAAGCAGGTGTACAGTGCTCAAAGTCATAAGGCAGATTTTATTTTAAAACTTGTATTTCCCTCTTTGCAACATGTTGGAACAAACATGTTTTTTTAAAAACACAGGTGAAGAATTAAAGTTTATTTCGTTGTAACACACGCCAAACTCTAATCAACAAATAAGTACAAGTAACTTATACTTTCAAGATATGTATGGGTCACTTTAACCTAGTTTCACGTTTAATTTCCGATGTGAATTGTTGTTCTTCTACAGAAAGTTTGTTTCAGATTAATGTATATTGGGTCGATGCTAATTACCATGCCAGAACATAGTAGGTCATTATAGTGAAGTGCAAAGACACCCAGCCAATCATGTATGCTGATATGTAAATTGAATATAGATGTATAAACTAGTAGCAAACGGCGAAAAGCATGTCGTTTAGAAACATTACTAACATGTCCAATAATAGTAGAGAATTAACCAGAGTGCACAAAAATAAATTAATCTTTAACATTTAACGGCTGAAAGATCGTAAGTGTGATTGTACAGCAAACAAATCATTATTCATTTCTGACTACAAGCACAACAAAAACAAGAATAGTTTTAAGTTTTATTTACTTACACAGATCTGTCTTAATTACTCCAGCACTTGCAATGTCTCTGTTAATGAGTTGATAGTTAAACCATAAAAAAACCCGTGCCATGTACGTGTCACGTACGTATTAATCTACTCGATAAAACGCAATATGTACTATCTAGGTATGGATCCAGGGGGTGGGATGGGGGAAGCCCCATCACCAACCAGGTAAAAGAGTAGAGTTGTGATATATATATAAATATATATATAAAGAGACAAGAACCACATGTTGCCTTCTTTTTATATCATTTAAGAACAATAAATACATTTTTAGTATTCACCTAAACGTTTTTAATGGCACCTGGTCTAGTTTTCTGAATAAACCTACCCTATTACTCTTATAAAATGCTTTCTGATTTAAGATGGAGTTACCAAACAAGGTTAGATGTTTGCCATCATTCTTGTCCACATCTGGATTGCACTCTTGCAGGTCAGTTTGCTTAATATAAACTCCCCCACTTCATGCACAATCTTGTGTGCTGCATAGTTTTTTAAGCAACTTTGCCAGATTCCATTACAGTACAATTGTTGGAATATCACTAACTGTTGCTAGACAAAACTTCTTCCGACCAAAATGACTTAACATTGCTATGTATAAACAACAAAATGGCATCCAACCAAAAATTTCTCTGAAGGGAGATTCGGTCCAAATCATTACCCACATAGTGGAATAAACAAAAATGCCACCCAGACGAGACTAGGCTATAAAGAAAGTGTGCTTCACTAACCATGACCCGGACACCAGATCCATACTGTTACAATTTCTAAAAGAAAGGATTGTGCATTATAGCCTCTAACATGCTTATTCTAAAGAAAACTTTTCACAATTATCCTGAAAGCAAAACAAAGCCCCTTCAATGCTTTTAAAACTTACGAAGGCCAAACACTGAATCTGGAATAAATATAGTTCAAGTTTAAACTAATATATTCCGTGCGACCAAACTCATGAATATCTTTAACGTAAACTATTCAGTCACACAAAACGCTTAAAGCCCTCCTAGTTTCTTGAAATATGCAAACAATCTCTCATTTTACATTAAAAACAAGTATCAGTTAAAAACCTGCTGTGCTTTTAATCCTTTCAAAGAAAACAATCTTTACTATACTATATTTGTTCGAAATTTCTCAAAGCTGTTCAGTCCTGCGCTTAAGCTTTAGCGTGTCGCTGCCAGGGCTAGTGAATGAACCTTGACGACTTGTATCGCAAATCATTAATCAACGTGTATGACCTCTGGTGCCTCACATGCTTTCGGCGCCAAATTCCGAAACCTCACCCACTGTTTATGAGAAATACCACAATGGTGTTAACATAAATATGCTTGAATATGTTTGGCTTTAAAAACGATGTCTTGCCCCATAGCCAAAATAACTCAAATGGGCCATACCAATTGCATTAGCTGTTTCGATTAATCAATCCATGTTAAAATGATGGTTACCAGTGCTTAATTGTCAATAAAGAGCACAATTTGGCGATTGCTTAATTGGATGCTTGTGCATGTGCTTGTGCAAGCAAAACATGCACCAGTTCTAGAAATGTTATGTCCCTTAAAACCTTGTTACCGAACCAAGTCTCTGGCCACTGAAAATATGACCACTCCTTATCAAGCAAGCAACCGCAAATAAAACCAGCTGACCGTGCACAGTCACAAATATCAATTTCTGAATGAACCAACTGACTTCACTGCTTAAGGGTGGCTGAGTGCCAATTACTGATCCTAGCAACTGTGTCACCATAAAACTTGCAGACCTGCATATTCTTAGTTTCTCAAGCATTAAAAGTAATCTAAATACTGATCTATTGTAAATTGTCCAGATACGTGACAAACCAGTGCAGAAATGTTGCAACATCTCGAATAACAATAAATTTTACAGCCCATAGGCAAAAATTCATCTATATTTGTCGAGCCCACTTCATCCTAAATTCCCATTATACTAAAGTCAAGTAAAGAAATCAGCAATATACATGCAGATTATATATTTCTGTTTGCCAACTAGGCACCTCTACCTAGGTTAAAAATCTTACCAACCACTGAAAGTATGTCAGAGTTAAGTTCATCACTTATCCCATCATTAAAACCTACTTTATGTGATAAATGAGCTATAAACCTGTAAGGTATGCCCATTAACGCACTAAGCCGACCGAGAATATTTTTTTAATTAGAAATTTTACTCTCAAAACCAAGGCAATGTTAAAACCCCATCTAATAAAGCAGCATCCACTATATTTGAATATAAACATCAAAGACTACACAGATCTTCCACACTAACTGGATGGACTCCCAAATCCAAGGTAAAATTGGCATACAGTGCTTGTAAATACAACTTCTCAGTCTCTTCAGTAATGAATTAGCAGCTACCCTTAATTAAAACTGCTACTAACAATCCCTCCAGCCAGGTCCCGGGTTGCTACTAACTGCCAACGTATGTTTGCTAAGTATTTTTAACTTTCATTTTTTTCTATGCAATTGCACGGAGAGAAAAACCTGAAAGGTAACTCGATAATGCTGAAACTGTTTGCCCAACTAGGCTAAACCTGACTACTCAGATAGCCAAACTTCATGCCCAACTAGGCGTAATGAGTATGTTAAAATAATCTGAAAACTGTATGCCCAACGAATTAGTAACACTTCGCCCTCCCTTAACTAGTAACACTTCGCCCTTGATCAGTAACAGTTCGCCCTTGATAGGTAACAGTTCGTCCTTGAAAGGTAACATGCCGCCGTCGGAAATAAGTGTATACGTCAAGCAAAAATGTTTACTTTTTAACTTATTTATAATTATTTCGACACCATTCACATCAATTTGTCTTTGTCTTCGTCATTATGAGTACTTCGGATAAAAGTGTACCATTTCCATGCGGGAAATGAAGGAAAAAGAAATGATGTCAAGTAAAGTATATTCGATGTTTAATTTGTTATATAGTGTATAATAATATATATAATATATTATAAGATATGTATACAAACACACTTGTTTATTCATAAACATCCCTCCTGCTTTTTCACTCGGGGCTTGGGACCCAATGAAAGCGCAGTTAATGCTTTGATTTTTGTATGAATGTGATGAGCCAAAATAAAATTTAAAAAGTATGGTATGCCGTTATAAAAAAGAGGTAGTATGTCAGTTCCGGTTACCTACATCTTATATACAACACTTAATATGCAACACTTGTGTCCTTTAAATGTCACATGAAATCAATGTACTTTACTCATCAACCGGGGCGTAAATGGCGGCGCAAGCATCGAGTAGATGACGCGTTGTGATATTCCTTTGTCTGTACTCTTCCCACAGCTTCATTATTCGGTCTTGGATGTCTTTGGTCTTCTTGGTTTGATAGCGGTGTAATTTTTTCTCTTTGACGAGCTTCTCTTGTAGTCTGACCTCGTTGGATTCCTTGTAGAGCAGCTGAATCAGCACATATAATGGTAGACTGTCTTTCTGTGCTCGTTGGTTCATTTTGTTGTGGTAGTCCTCGAACTTGCTTCATGTTTGCCCCCGACCTCATGAAGGCATGGGCGGATAGCAACTGCTTGAACGGTTCCATCACTACCTTGATTGTAGCGTCGATATACCATGTCTTCGCCGATGCCAGGATATCAAATTGTTTATTCGTCGCAAATAGTAGATGTTTTCGGTCCTTCACCGCGATGCTATTCCTGAAAAATGTCTCTGGGATGGCTTTCTGGAGAAATTCTTCATCAATGACAGTCCGGTCCTCAATCGATGGTTTCTCATCTCCTGTCTGGAAGGACCGGAACGGCCGGCTGACGTCGAAGTCGCTTGTTTCACTTGGCTCCGTCGTTACGTCCATCTCTTCCAGGAGTAGGGACATCGCTAAGCCTGCATCGTGTATGCTCAGTCTATAACTGTATGCCCTATCAGGCTAAAGATGTATGCTGAAATAGTCTGAAAATGCATGCCTAACAAGGCTAAAACTGTATATTCATATATTCCTCGACTTTATGCCACAATAGGCTCAAATATATTTACAGAATAGGCCAAAATTCTAAACCTATATTATTATGTACCTAGATAAAACTGCTGGTTAGTCAAAATAAAAAAATACCTTCGGAGGCCGCCGGCACGGACGAATCGCCTCCCAACACCTACGCACTCCCTACTCTAACATATGACACCGGCTCACTCCTGATTGTCGGTGCACGTGCCCAAGTTCCTCTCGCCCGTCATTGCCTGTCATGGGTCTCCACGACTATCTCTGCCTTGTCCAGACGATGGCTCAGCCTAGTCCTTGCCATCCCCGACCCTTGGCTTCCAACGGAGTTGTTTAGATCTATGCATAATTAAACACAAAACAAAACGAATGATTGTACAGAACAAATTATTAAATAAACAAACATACAATATTACCGAAGCAAAGATACATTAAAACTCTTCCTAAAGGAAATAAATAAATAAAAATACCCGAAAGCCAAATATTTAAAATTCCCAATTAACAAATACACATAACCATTGCATCGACTGAAAAATAAATAAATACTTTACCTCGATTAAATTCACATAAGAAAAGAAACAGACGCTCAATATTACAAAACATTTAATAGACAACAACAAAACCTCGTGTATGCAAACTACGTATCAATTCAATATCTCGCTCAATTTAAACCATCAACGCAATTCAAGTTAGTATCAATAAAAGTAAACACCGATGCAACCTTTCAGCGATATATCAGCAATTTTAAACAACTTTTAACTAATAAATTTATACAAATTCTTGAGACATACAAATTCTTGAGACAAAATGATTTTCGCGTGCTACGAATGCTGGACTGAAAAGGAAGTATCTAAGGCGGTGCATAAATAGACTGTATCCTGCGCCATACATACAATGATGCTCTTATCAGGTATGCCTCGACAAAAAGTGTACAGCATTAATTGGACTTCCCAAAACCGTTATTATTTGAGAAGTTTGCAACATTTCTGCACTCGTTGGTCACTTGGTTGGATAATTTACAATAGATCAATATTTACATGACTTTTCATTTTTGAGGAGTAAGAGTATGCAGGATTGCAAGTTTCTAGTTGACACGTTTGCTGGGTTTGTAGTTGACTCGCTGTCCCTTTTGCAGAGAAGGCATTTGGTCCAATTCAGAAATTGGTATTTTGTAGATTCTGTTTCAATGTCAGATAAAGTTCCTTTAAAATCGAAAAATTAAATGCAGTGCTATTGGGGATACTGGTTTGCAAAAGTAACATTAAAAGAACACTTTAATTGGGAAACTTTTTACAGTATTAAATCTTTATTGACCTAAAGGGCGGGCCTGTCTTTGTAGATATTATGATGCAACAATTAAACAATAGGTATTAAAAGACCACTATATAGGATATGGTTATCGGGCGACATTAATAAGAATATCTGACAAAGTCCTATGAGCATTGCAACATATACCAAACTCCGAAAAGGCACAGAACAAAGGTATTTCACATGCAAGCCAAGCGAAAAGCAAGAACAAACCCGTGATGAGTCATTTAACGAAAAGAGCAAACCCGACAGTTACCGCCTTGGAAGGGCCGGACATTCGTGTTTGGTAAAATGTTTAAAGAAATTTAATGTGTTGACATACAGTTGGTTTAGTAACTTTAAATATCTTATCATACAGTGAATGGTCAGCTGGTTTTATTTGCGGTTGCTTGCTAGGTAAGGAGTGGGCATTTTTTCCGTGGCCAGGGTCTTGGTTCGAAATTGAGGTTTTGGGGGGCATATAACATTTCTTGAAATGAATCATGTTATGTTTTCACCAGCAATATGTGGGGTCATCAATTAAGCAATCAATAAATTGTTCTGTATTAATAATTTAGCACTGATAACCGTCATTACTGCGATACGAGTCTTCAAAGTTAATTAACGTAGCCCTGGCTGCGAGCACTGCTAAAGCTTAAGCACAGGACTGAAACGCTTTGTGAAATGTCGAACGAATATAGTATATTAATATAGTATAGTAAATTAAAGGATTGCTTTCTTTGCAAGGATTAAAAACACACCTGGCTTAGTTGTAAATACTATTAGTTTTCAATGTAAATTGAGAGGTTGTTTAGATATTTCAAGAAACTTGCTGGAAAGGTGTTGGATTTCCTTATAGGTACGCTCAGTGGGAAATATTATAGTTTACGTAAGCCAATCAGACAAGTTTTGGCTTTGTAGAATGTTTGCAGAATGAGAATTGACACGTTTTTTTAATGCAGCATATTGCATGGCTTTCTTAGGACACGTTTTTAATGCAGCATATTGCATGGCTTTCTTTGGATTCTTGGGGGTCAGTGAATTGGTTGACACCAATAAGAGAAACACTGCATTTGCCATGGCATCTCATATAAGCATTGATGAAAGTGGCGAGTCATTAGGCTTTATTATTATATATTCTAGCATGACTAGCATGAGTTCTCAGCAACGTCTGCATATTAAGGGTCCGTTGTGTTGACGTCCGGATGACGCATCTCATATACGGTACCAGCTCTCGACCATCTTGAAAAGGTGCCTAAGTTAACTAGGTCGCAAGTATGAAGAATGCACGACGCATTCCTTCTGCAATGGTGCTGCATGTTTTGTTGCAGTTATTCTCACGCTTACCACATTTATATTAGGTCCGATTCAGTGTTCGCACTTCTTAAGTTGTAAAATCATTGTAGGAGGCTACTATTTTAAAGACAATTATCACATTTTTACTTAGAGGCATGTAAAAGATTATTATGCAAAATTTCCCTGTTGAAAATGTTAACAGTACGGATATGGTGTCTATGTTCATCATTACCGAAGCACACTTTCTTTGTAGCCAAGTCTCCTCTGGATGGCTCTTCTCTGGATCGAAATATGGCATCACGGATACAGCAGGATGTCACTGCTGAATATATCGAAAAAGCTTCTGTTACTTAAGCGGATTGGTGATGAGCCATCAGTATCAGTAATTTTACTCCAGGGAATGGCTTTGGCCGAATCTCCGTTTGGTGAAGTTTTGGTTTGATGTCATTTTGTTGCATATACATAGTAATGTCAAGTCATTTGGTCAGAAGTGCTGCCTAGCAACAGTTTTCGATATTCCAACAATCATGCTGTGAAGTAATCAGACATGAGTCGCTTCAATAACCATGCAGCACATAAGATTATGTAGTGGGTTGAGATTTTATATTAAACAGGTTAACATGCAAGCGTTTATTCCAGCTGTGTACAAGAATGATAGCAAACATCGTACATTGTTAACTGCATCTTAAAGCAGAGGACATTCCATAATGGCAATAAGGTGAGAGTTTCCAATTATCTAGACAAAGTAAAATTAAAAATGGTTTATGTGATTTTTTAAATGTACTATATGATCTTATTCAAAAAAGGAAAAGATGGGCAACATATGATTTTTTTCATCTCCATCCTGCCATTTGATTGTAGACAATATTATGGTATTCTGTTGGATTGTGCTGTTAATAAAGCGATAAATGACTGTTGTTTGGTTCGCTTTGGCGTAGGCGCTGCTCAAGATTGGGCATTGGCAGACAGCACAGTCCGGACAGAAAAGTCATTCTTGTCAATTTAATTAGACATTTCAGCTTAATATTTTATCAATGGAACGCCGGTTCAATTCTACTGTTGACACTCTATGGGGCAAGAGTTTCAGCCTATTGGGGTAGATATATTTGAGCTTACCGGGCCCAGGGCCTTCCACAGAAATTTTTAAGGCATCCTGGCACCCTATGCGCGACATGCAAATTCGCGCAAAATTTACATGGTTGATATGTTGCATCTTACAAATGTATTAATACATATTTAGCACAAAGCAATATAGTATTCTAAGTTTTTATTGTATTATTAGAATGCAGCACATTTTTAAAGCACACTTTACAAAACTAACAGAGTCAGTCAATAAAACAGGCCACAATTGCTGCAAAATATCTAACATTAGTCCACATAGACAGGTCTAGATTGCAGACCTTCTGCTTTTGCCATCATGCCACACTTCAACACATGTGGAGAAGTCAAATTTCTCAATAGCAGGCCCATTTATAGAAATTGACAGAAGACTGTTAAGCACTTTGTTGCTTAGGCTGTTTCTATGTTCTGGCATGATCTGTTTCAGTGTAAAGAAGCCTCTCTCGCAGTCTGCAGTTGATGTGGGCAATAGCAGCCCAACACATGAGATTTTGTAGAGGTTGGGGTGGGAATCTTTAAGACCAGCAATGAACTCCATGATCTCTTCTGGTTTTGCCCTCTGGAGTTCCTTACTGGCATTTATAGATGCCTTCACTTGCCTCCACTCATCCACTGCCGTTTCACCTGGAAGGCCAAGGTGATACGCAAGATCCTTAATTTCTTTGTTTCCATGATCATCAATCTCTTCAGTGAAATAGGACGCATCAAATACTGAGAAATTATGAATCACTGGCAAGTCTGGAAATCTTTCTTCAAGGTTATCAATCACATTCTGCAGAAATGGCTCATAAATTGTACACCTGAAGGCATTCATCTGGGCATCTGATGGCACCTCGATGTTGAATCCTTCACCCTTCAGTTTCTCCATGGTCTGAGTTGCAGATTTGAAGTGGTCACCAGGGACGATCTTCAAGTTTTCCAGCAAAGCCTTTGTTCCCATCACCATTGGTTGAACAGTAGTGTAAACTGCATCTCTGGCCCGCATTGCTTTTGACAGAGATTACAAGTGTGGCCAGGTTTCTCGCATCATCAACAGGGAGGCAATGAACTTGTGATTCTGTATGAAAACGGACAATCCCATAGCCTGAGCATCGTCACGCTCTTGGGCTTCTCTCTCTAGACTTGCAAGCACAGATGGCAGGCATTTAGCTAGAGTTCTTGTGGCATTGTCATGAGAAAGCCATCGGACGTCTTTAGCCTGCTGTGGCTTGATGATGGGGTCATCAAACACAGCCTGAATCTCATAAAAAGCTGCCATCCTTACAGGACTATTTCTGTAGAACCTAAAGACTTGACCTAGGACATCTTTGAACGTCTTCAAGTATGGCAGATTCTTTGTTGACTGGCTTACAGCTAGGTCTAGTCGATGGGCAACACAGTGGTTTGACAGAAGGTTTGGTACCAGCTCCTTAAGTTTTGCAACTACACCATTTCTTTTCTCAACCATAACTGGGGCACCGTCTGACCCAATAGCACACATCTTCTGCACGGGAAGTTTGTGTTCTGCAAGGAATTGTGTCAGGGCATGCACAATGGTTTCGGCTGTACCATCAGAAAGTGGTATAATCTTCACAATGTTTGTCATGCTGCTGTTGTCCTTAATGTACCTGAAGTATATTATCATTTCCTTCACCACTTGAATGTCAGTGGTTTCATCAATCATAACAGCATAAAAGGGCGAGTCTCTTATACTTTGGAGGATTGGGTCTTGAACTTGCTGCCCAATTGCTAGCATGGCCTCTTGCAAAAAGCGTTGTGATGTTGCTTTATCATTATTTCCCTTGTCTAAGTGAGCAATTGTGGTTACCCCCTGTAGTTCCCAGAAATCCATTAAAGGCTTGTAGTTGGTTGTATGTGGGATCTCCATTTTAGCTACACAGTACAAGGAACGAAAGGCAGCTATCCGAGTCTGCTTATTCAAGCTGTCCTGCTTGCTAAGACTCTTCTCAATCTTTTAGGTACTTCCTGCTTGGAGATCGGACTCGGATTTCATGGCCTCCTGGTGTGTGTCTGATTTCTGATGAAGGTTGAGACTTTTCTTTGTAATGGTCACGCATGGAATGTCCACCCAGACAGCTTTCCCAAAGGAAACTTTGGCTGGCCGCTTGTGGTGCTTTATGCAGAGATGGCACACCATTCCTGAAAGAAATTAAGCTGACATTAAAACTAACTTAAAATTACATTAATTTCTGATACATATGTAATCAGGTTCCACATTTTACATTGTAAAGTGTATTGCTAAACCCTGTAAATCAAACAAAATGTAATACATCGGAACTTTGGCAGGCCGCTTGTGGTGCTTTATGCAGAGATGACACACCATTCCTGAAAGGAATTAAGCTGACATTAAAACTAACTTGATACGGTATCAGACTTTTTGAACATACAGTCTTAGCCTAGTTGGGCCTGCAGTTTCAGACTATTTAAACGTACGGTCTTAGCCTAGTTGGGCCTGTAGTTTCTGACTATTTAAACATACGGTCTTAGCCTAGCTGGACCTGCAGTTTCAGACTATTTAAACATACGGTCTTAGCCTTGTTGGGCCTGCAGTTTCAGACTATATAAACATACGGTCTTAGCTTAGTTGTGCCTGCAGTTGCAGACTATTTAAGTATACTGTCTTAGCCTAGGTGGGCCTGCAGTTTCAGACTATATATACATACTGTTTTAGCCTAGTTGGGCATACAGTTTCAGCCTATTTAAGCATACGGTCTTAGCCTAGTTGGGCCTGCAGTTTCAGACTATATAAACATACGGTCTTAGCTTAGTTGTGCCTGCAGTTGCAGACTATTTAAATATACTGTCTTAGCCGAGTTGGGCCTGCAGTTTCAGACTTTATAAACATACGGTCTTAGCTTAGTTGTGCCTGCAGTTGCAGACTATTTAAGTATACTGTCTTAGCCTAGTTGGGCCTGCAGTTTCAGACTTTATAAACATACGGTCTTAGCCTAGTTGTGCCTGCAGTTGCAGACTATTTAAGCATACTGTCTTAGCCTAGTTGGGCCTGCAGTTTCAGACTATATAAACATACGGTCTTAGCCTAGTTGGGCCTGCAGTTTCAGACTATATAAACATACGGTCTTAGCCTAGTTGTGCCTGCAGTTGCAGACTATTTAAGTATACTGTCTTAGCCTAGTTGGGCCTGCAGTTTCAGACTTTATAAACATACGGTCTTAGCCTAGTTGTGCCTGCAGTTGCAGACTTTTTAAGCATACTGTCTTAGCCTAGTTGGGCATGCAGTTTCAGATTATTTAAGCATACGGTCTTAGGCTTGTTGGGCCAGCAGTTTCTAGCTATTTAAGCATATGGTCTTTGCCTAGTTGGACCTGCATTTCAGACTATATAAACATACTGTCTTAGCCTAGTTGGGCATGCAGTTTCAGACTATTTAAGCATATGGTCTTTGCCTAGTTGGGCCTGCAGTTTCAGACTATATAAACATACTGTCTTAGCCTAGTTGGGCATGCAGTTTCAGAATATTTAAACATACGGTCTTAGCCTAGTTTGGTCTGCAGTTTCAGACTATTTAAACATACGGTGTTAGCCTAGTTGGGCATGCTGTTTCAGACTATTTGAGCATACAGTTTCAGCCTAGGTGGGCATACAGCTTCAACTTAGTTGGGCATGCAGTGTTAGCCTATTGGGGCATAGTGAAGCGTACTTTTCCAGCCGAGTTTGACATACGCTTGAATGTTGGGGGTCGATCTTACGTTTGGCTGTCTTCGGTCCCCCTAAGCTGTTTGTCTCGTGTACCTGTGTACCTATGACAGTGTCATAGCACGGTCGGGACGGGAGCTATGCCCATAAACTCCCATTACCAAAGTGGCCTGCAAGTTGTATTGATGTAAATATGTAAATAAATGTATATTATTTTTAATTTGCCTTGTCATATATAAGGTGTCTGTTCGGGGAAGCGACATGGGTGAAGAGATGTTATTTCCGCCATTGTTTATCTAAATATAAAGTATACTGGTTTATAAATAATGTAAAACATGTAAAAGTGGAATCAGCTCGCCCGTGTGGCGCCGTTGTTCTTTCAATTTCGAATCTCCCAATAATAACTTGAACTTATAGTTCAAACAAATTAAAAATATTAATGCTAACATTTAAAGCATGCCTGGACACAATTGACGCGTCTAGTCTCCTTTGACACACATATTTATTTCTGTATATGCACTACTTTTCCCCAGGCATTAACTGACCCCAAGTAGTAAAAGTCATGTAGGGTCAATTCTTTGTGGTTGCGAAATTCAGCTTTCAAAAAAACTCCGGATGGTGAAGCCAGTGAGACCGCAAAAAAATAATACAATGCCACGAAAATACTCCTTTGTTCAAACAATAGTTATGCATGAAATCTTGACATGTTTTATAATTTTGTACTTTACATAAATGTGAATTTTTGGGCACATGATTACATACGCTAATAGTAACTAACACAGACCATAGACAAAGAAAAAATGCAGTAGTATTCAGTCAACTTAACAACAATAATTTTTTATTGTTAAAGATTTATTTGTTGTAAATAGTATTGAATTGTTTTCAATGTTTTCCTTATACTGGGACGTTCAGATTTTAAGGAGAAATTCTTTTATTCAGTCATTTCTACGAGGAGATGAAATGTTTACACAATATGTTGTCCCTTTGAACTTTAGTAGTTGAGACAATTCTGCATAATCAGCGCTTTTTTCAGTATCAAGTTTATAAGATAATGCAAAGTGATCGTAGTAGTACAATGTTATTGACTTTTCTTCCTATTACATGTCTGTCTAGTTACTAACTATAGGTGTTACATTATCAAACAACCAAAAATAGTAATACCTGGTATATAATCAGAAACATTGAATATATGTATACAATATCATATTACAAGGAACCCTTGAAACGTGATGATATGTTGAAATGTTTAAAGAGATATCACCCACCATTTCCATTTTAATAAAATTGATTTTTTCATAAATAACCCCTGTTTAGCACATGTACTGTTAATTACCATTTTACAGAAAATTCTGAAATTAACTAAAAAAATCAATATTTGGGAAATTCATTTGTAAAATCTAATGGTTTCGTGTTTGGAAAAATATATATATAAAAGAAAATTATGAGAAGGTCTGAAAAAAAACGAGAAACTACTATACTTAATGCTGAATGTTTTATGCCTCTTAAGTACACAGTATTAACTCAATGAGTCATTTAGTTATATTTTACTCCACAAATTGCCAGAAGTGAATTCTACACCGCCGTCGTTGCTTTGATTTATTGACATTTTCGAAATTCCGTACTGAGGTCCCCATTCGAAACTCCTCGCCCATTTCTTTTTTCGCCAAGGAAAGGGTGAGGTGTTCCGAATGATTGAGGTCCGTGAATAATTGGGTGGTTGCGTGTGCGTATTAAGTCATATCCGACAGCTGAATCTACCTGCAAACAGAACAATTCCAGTAATTTTTCGACAAAATACACTTAAAATAGAAGAGTTGTGCCCAAGACACAGAAGAGATCTGATGATGCAGAGAATTCATTTGTAAGTAGTTGTGTTGTAACCGTTTTAAATTGCTTGTAAATTGCGCACGATTTGGGTGCAACAAAAATGACGTGATTGATTTGACTAGGATTACACAGTTTGAATTGAACGCATGCTATGAACTTTTTTTCTTACCTACGCAAAGTTAAAACAAACCAATCCTTAAAAAAATAAACAAGTTAACTAAAACCAGCAGTAAGTGGTCCACTGCTGTAGAAAAAGACAACAGTAGAGGCTCGAATTTTTTAGAAATTCTTTCACTAATGTGAAGAAAAATTGTAGGTCTTTGCAATCGTATATATTTCAGATTGTCCAGGGTTCCTCTTCACTCCATATATACATGCCCGGTGTAGATCCAGATCTGCTGGCACGTTGGTGCTGTCTGATCTTGATATACACTGGTTGTATCTTGTACAGAAATAACCTAATGGAAAAGCGAATGGATGTGCGATGGATGAATGATCTGGTACTACACTGATCACACTCGCGACAAAACCCGTACATATGGAGTAAAGGGTTATTATTAATATTTTTATTTTTGGTCGCCCCAATCAGACATAAAATGTTTGCAAACAGTGACAGTTTAACAGTTGTTGTTTACATTTAATGGTATATATATTTATTTTATTTTATATTATTTATACAGATATGCCTTCCACAGTCATCATGCAGATGACAAATGGTGACATGAATACTGTACAAAAGACATTGAATTGGCCGGTCAACTAAAGTAAAGAGGAATCATAAAGAAGCATTGCTAGCCAATCAACTTGAAATCCCTACAACACAAAGTATTCAGGGTGATCCAATTTTACAGACATTAATGGACATTACCACACTTAGTGCAGGATGGATAAAGGATTTACGACAAGTGCCAGAAGTCAAGCTTCAGAGCATTATAAATTACCTACTTGCTGCACACGATGTCACTGACCGATCATGTGGAGACTTACAAGCACACAATGATATAACAACATAAAGTGTTAGTTTCAACTTGTTCATGTAAAATATTAAACTCTCGTACACAATTAAGCGCCTGGTGGGACGATAAACCCAATAAACAACAATAAAGCGCCTGGTGGGACAATAAACCCAATAAACAACAATAAAGCGCCTGGTGAGACAATAAACCCAATAAACAACAATAAAGCGCCTGGTGGGACAATTAACCCAATAAACAATTATAAAGCGCCTGGTGGGACAATAAACCCAATAAACCACAATAAAGCGCCTTGTGGGACAATAAACCAAATTAACAACATGAAGTGCCTGGTGGGACGATAAACCCAATTAACAACAATAAAGTGCCTGGTGGAACAATAAACCCAATAAACAACAATAAAGCGTCTGGTGGGACAATAAACCCAATAAACAACAATAAAGCGCCTGGTGGGACATAAAGCCAATAAACAACAATAAAGCACCTGGTGGGACAATAAACCCAATAAACAACAATAAAGCGCCTGGTGGAACAATAAACCCAATAAACAACAATAAAGCGCCTGGTGGGACAATAAACCAAATAAACAACAATAAAACGCCTGGTGGGACAATAAACCCAATAAACAACAATAAAGCACCTGGTGGAACAATAACCCCAATAAACAACAATAAAGCACCTGGTGGGACGATAAACACAATAAACAACAATAAAGCGCCTGGTGGGACGATAAACCCAATAAACAACAATAAAGCGCCTGGTGGGACAATAAACCCAATAAACAACAATAAAGCGCCTGGTGGGACGATAAACCCAATAAACAACAATAAACCGCCTGGTGGGACAATAAACCCAATAAACAACAATAAAGCACCTGGTGGGGCAATAAACCCAATAAACAACAATAAAGCGCCTGGTGGGACAATAAACCCAATAAACAACAATAAAGCACCTGGTGGGGCAATAAACCCAATAAACAACAATAAAGCGCCTGGTGGGACAATAAACCCAATAAACAACAATAAAGCATCTGGTGGGGCAATAAACCCAATAAACAACAATAAAGTGCCTGGTGGGACAATACACCCAATAAATAACAATAAAGGGCCTGGTGGGACAATAAACCCAATAAACAACAATAAAGCACCTGGTGGAACAATAAACCCAATAAACAACAATAAAGCACCTGGTGGGACGATAAACCCAATAAACAACAATAAAGCGCCTGGTGGGACGATAAACCCAATAAACAACAATAAAGTGCCTGGTGGGACAATAAACCCAATAAACAACAATAAAGCGCCTGGTGGGACGATAAACCCAATAAACAACAATAAAGCGCCTGGTGGGACAATAAACCCAATAAACAAGAATAAAGCACCTGGTGGGGCAATAAACCCAATAAACAACAATAAAGCGCCTGGTGGGACAATAAACCCAATAAACAACAATAAAGCACCTGGTGGGACGATAAACCCAATAAACAACAATAAAGCGCCTGGTGGGACAATAAACCCAGTTAACAACAATAAAGTGCCTGGTGGGACAATAAACCCAGTAAACAACAATAAAGCGCCTGGTGGGACGATAAACCCAAT
This sequence comes from Sinonovacula constricta, assembly GCA_007844125.1. Lineage (NCBI taxonomy): Eukaryota > Metazoa > Mollusca > Bivalvia > Cardiida > Solecurtidae > Sinonovacula > Sinonovacula constricta. Next base: position 61,251,106 of record CM017563.1, on the reverse strand, counting down.
AAACAACAATAAAGTGCCTGGTGGGACGATAAACCCAATTAACAACAATAAAGCGCCTGGTGGGACAATAAACCCAATAAACAACAATAAAGCACCTGGTGGGACAATAAACCCAATAAACAACAATAAAGCGCCTGGTGGGACAATTAACCCAATAAACAACAATAAAGCGCCTGGTGGGACAGTAAACCCAATAAACAACAATAAAACGCCTGGTGGGACGATAAACCCAATAAACAACAATAAGCATCTGGTGAGACAATAAACCCAATAAACAACAACAAAGCGCCTGGTGGAACAATAAACCCAATAAACAATAATAAAGCGCCTGGTGGGACAATAAACCCAATAAACAACAATAATGTGCCTGGTGGGACGATAACCCCAATAAACAACAATAAAGTGCCTGGTGGGACAATAAACCAAATAAACAACAATAAAGGGCACAGTTGGACGATAAACCCAATAAACAACAATAAAGCGCCTGGTGGGACAATAAATCCAATAAACAACAATAAAGCGCCTGGTGGGACAATAAATCCAATAAACAACAATAAAGCGCCTGGTGGGACAATAAACCCAATAAAAAACAATAAAGCGCCTGGTGGGACGATAAACCCAATAAACAACAATAAAGCGTCTGGTGGGACAATAAACCCAATAAACAACAATAAAGCGCCTGGTGGGACAATAAACCCAATAAACAACAATAAAGCGCCCATTTGGATGATAACCCCAATAAACAACAATAAAGCGCCTGGTGGGACAATAAACCAAATAAACAACAATAAAGCGCCCAGTTGGACCATAAACCCAATAAACAACAATAAAGCGCCTGGTGGGACAATTAACCAAATAAACAACAATAAAGTGCCTGGCGGGACAATAAATCCAATAAACAACAATAAAGCGCCTGGTGGGACAATAAACCCAATAAACAACAATAAAGCGCCTGGTGGAACAATAAACCCAATAAACAACAATAAAGCACCTGGTGGGACGATAAACCCAATAAACAACAATAAAGCGCCCAGTTGGACCATAAACCCAATAAACAACAATAAAGCGCCCAGTTGGACCATAAACCCAATAAACAACAATAAAGCGCCTGGTGGGACAATAAACCAAATAAACAACAATGAAGTGCCTGGTGGGACAATAAACCACATAAACAACAATAAAGCACCTGGTGGGGCAATAAACCCAATAAACAACAATTAAGCGCCTGGTGGGACAATAAACCCAATAAACAACAATAAAGCACCTGGTGGGACAATAAACCCAATAAACAACAATTAAGCACCTGGTGGGACGATAAACCCAATAAACAACAATAAAGCGCCTGGTGGGACAATAAACCCAGTTAACAACAATAAAGCACTTGGTGGGACAATAAACTCAATAAACAACAATAAAGCGCCTGGTGGGACAATAAACCCAATAAAAAACAATAAAGCGCCTGGTGGGACGATAAACCCAATTAACAACAATAAAGCGCCTGGTGGGACAATAAACCCAATAAACAACAATAAAGCACCTGGTGGGACGATAAACCCAATAAACAACAATAAAGCGCCTGGTGGGACGATAAACCCAATAAACAATAAAGCGCCTGGTGGGACAATAAACCCAATTAACAACAATAAAGCGCCTGGTGGAACAATAAACCCAATAAACTACAATAAAGCGCCTGGTGGGACAATAAACCCAATAAACAACAATAAAGCGCCTGGTGGGACGATAACCCTAATGAACAACAAAAAAGCGCCTGGTTGGACAATAAACCAAATAAACAACAATAAAGCGCCCATTTGGACGATAAACCCAATAAACAACAATAAAGCGCCTGGTGGGACAATAAATCCAATAAACAACAATAAAGCGCCTGGTGGGACAATAAACCCAATAAACAACAATAAAGCGCCTGGTGGGCCAATAAACCCAATAAACAACAATAAAGCGCCCGGTTGGACGATAAACCCAATAAACAACAATAAAGCGCCTGGTGGGACAATAAACAACAATAAAGCGCCTGGTGGGACAATAAACCCAATAAACAACAATAAAGCGCCTGATGGGATGATAAACCCAATAAACAACAATAAAGCGCCTAGTGGGACAATAAACCCAATAAACAACAATAAAGCGCCTGGTGGGACAATAAACCCAATTAACAACAATAAAGCGCCTGGTGGGACGATAAACCCAATAAACAACAATAAAGTGCCTGGTGGGACGATAAACCCAATTAACAACAATAAAGCACCTGGTTGGACGAAAAACCCAATAAACAACAATGAAGCGCTTTTGTGGCTAGTTTTTAATTGACCATACTAATCTTGTGCAGTGTCAAATTTGAACAAAGTTGATGTTTTGTAAATCATCCGTGTAAAATGCGGCCGAAATAGAATTCACTCTGTGGAATCAGCGTTTGACATTTTGATTTTGATTTATATATGTAATCGCTCCTACAGTACGTAAATATATATTGAATCTAATTATTTATAAATAATAAAACAATAACGAAAGTTATTAAAGTTAAAGATCTCTTAGCCTTCCTAATATATTATGATAACTGAACTTTAATTTTTCATGTAGATTGATCTTGAAATATGCAAGAGAAAATTGTTTAGCACTAATAAAACTAGCACTTAATTTACTTAACTTACTTTACTAATTGTGTTGTGAAACAGTAATCGAGTCAAAAAGTTTCGCATTTCTAAGCAGTACAACATTTTAACCATCAGAAATTACAGTATGATCTTGATCTCCCTATAAGCTACCAAGTGGAGATTAGGTCAAACTATGTGCAGTCTTCCAGTGTACCAGACTGCAAAACAAAATACATTTTTGTGTTCAAACTTTAACATTATTTGTGTTGCATAATTTTGCATGCAGATAGGTAGCATAAAACGCAGACAGGTGGCATGCAGACAGACTCCAGCTCCAACGGTCACTAGTAAGAGTCCCCGGAGTTCAACCACAAATGATATCGGATTAATCAAGGAATACATAAATATAAACATTTTTTTTCCTCTTCAACAACAAGCAGAATTTTTATCAGAGACTTTCATGAAAACCATTATCTTTATTTGAAGTCAAAATAACTTAAGAGGGCTGCCCGAACTGTTGTTTTTTGCCTGGTGGGGGCTGGGCGTGGGGGGGCTATGTAAAGAAATTATCTTACCAGGCATAGTCTTTCTATTTAGTGTCATCTCGGGGCCTTTCTTTTTGCTGGCCTATGGGAAAATATACTTGGCACTTTAAACCATTTTAGATCACCTGAGCACAACGTGCTCAAGGTGAGCTTTTAGGATACCCATTCGTCCATTGTCCGTCGTGCGGCGTCAACATTTTAGCTTGTGAACACGCTAGAGGCCACCATTTTTATCCAATCTTCATTAGACTTGGTCAGAATGTTGGTCTGCATGGAATCTTAGATGAGAAATCTACTACTATTGCTACTGCTACCTACTGTTTGGTCACCTGGGGTAAAAAGTAGGTCACTAGGTCAAATTATAGGAAAAACATACTAGAGACCACATTTATAGCCCAATCTTCATCTAATCTTGGGTGAGTTTGTAACAAGATCACTGGGGTCAACAAATAAGTAAAATTTTAGAAAAAAAACTTGTAAAAAACACATTGATGGCCCAATCTTCACCAAACTTTACCAGAATGTTTGCCAGTATTAAATCTTACACGTGTTTTGAAGTGAGTCATGTGGATTGAGTAGGTTACTAGGTAAATTTCTGGAAAATGCCATCAGCCCAGTGGCCACATTAATCGTAGTGAGCCTACTAAAAGCCTGTGTCCTCAGGTGAGCGATTAAGGGCCATCATGGCCCTCTTGTTTGGCTAGTCAGTGGGGGGTGGGGGTGGTCTTCATAATGACAGCCACATAATTTAGAAGATTTGCTTGGAACCCAAGGCTGATTGGCAACGTTTTCATTTGTGACAACATTTAAAACTCTGGAGATTTTAGTCAACTACACGGATCTGAGCTTTTTATCGTCTGGAATCTTGTAAATATTGCATGTGGCACCTCGAGACCTTTCAAGGTTACAACTTCCAGCACAGCAGAAATCGTTCTGTCCCATAGCAAAATAAAATTGGCTAAGCGAGTACAATTCATTTAAAACCACTGAATATTAGTTCTGATGGTTTGCTGTATCATTTTAATTCACGTTGTCCCTATTTTTGTGTGTGAAGAAGAAACGAAAGTAGATCGGCTGTTTTATGTTTACAAGCAAGCGCATTGAAGGGGAATCCCGCTGACCTCAACTCTCGCGAAACGGGCGGAAATCGTGGACTATGTACCTTTATGTTCCTGAAAAACTTTATCACCAAGACCTAGCACTGCACAGTTTAAAATGACGGATGTTAAAAAATCGATCGAAGAAGACATAGAGGTAAACGTTTATCCGTATTCGGTTTCTTTAAGCCTGTACGGTAGAGTTACTTGGAGAAAGGCTCACCATAGAAACAGTTGTTAGGGGATTGGCATATATCTATAAAGCTTTTCCAGTTGCTATTAAATCGTTAGTTATGTTATTGCTAGTTATCGTAGTGAACAAATACATTAGCAATGTTTGGATATTCGCGAACAGAGCGGTTGCCAATAACGAAATGCTAAGCACTTGGCCCCGTACTTTTTTTTTCCAACGGTGTAAATAAATGCAGATGAAGGTTGCCTATTTCAGTATGGTAATATTAACAACTAACGTAAGGTTAATCATTAGAAAGTCAGCCGTCGCTAACAGTGTTCACCCATATTTCACAACACACTGCAATCACGGATGACCTACTTTCTCGCGTTATTTGAAGACCGCTTTCTACGGAAGATAAAAAGGACCAACACTAAATGAAAACATACTTACTTGAGAATCCACAGTCCTGTCATCTCAAGAATGTATTTTTAACAATCTTCAAAGAGGCAAACTGTTTAAGGTCAGTTAAGTTTTAATAACACTCCATAAGAAAATGTCAGTGTGTCAAAGACGGCTAAATAATAATACAGTTGTTTGGGGTGTAGCGGATCAGCCAAATCTGAGCTTGATATTTTTACTACTTTTGTTGATTAAACCAAATAAAAAGCCTATCATTAGAAAAAGTGATGTTCCGTTAGGATTGGACACGGTGAAATTTTCAGCCTAGCAGTTTTTGATAACCGAAAAATGATGGCGTAACCAAACCGAGGTTCCCGGAAGTTGACATTTCTACGGAGAAACACAAAAACGAAAGTGCAAATCAACAATCAACAGCAAATTTCCAGAAATATAGGGCAATTGATTAAACGAGTGGACGTCCAAAGAACAAACAATTTCTTGATGTGATAAAAGACATATATCCCCATCAATTGATGTCATTGGTTTCATCAATTACCCTATATTGCTGAAATTCGCTGTTGATTTGCACTTTCGTTTTTGTGTATCTCCGTAGAAATGCCAACTTCCAGTGACCTCGGTTCGGTTACGCCATCATTTTTGGCCATTGCAAACTGCTAGGCTGAACATTTCTCCATGGAAATCCTAAGAGGACATCACTTTTTCTAATGCTAGGCTTTTTATTTGGTTTAATCAACAAAAGTAGTAAAAATATCAAGCTCAGATTTGGCTGATCCGCAATACCCTAAGGTCCGCTACACCCCAAATAACTGTACATGTAATACAAAAATTTTAAGTTGATAAAAGCTAGCAAAACTACCTGCACATAGTAACAAATAATAATAATACATCTAACAATCTTTATAATGGTTATGCCAATGGTGATTATTTTAGTGATGGTGATTTTCATCATGTTGGTGCAGCTGTTGATGATGTTGGTCATAGTGTTAAACTGTGTTGTGCGGTGTTGGTGATTGGTGTCTTGACGCAGGTGACAATGACAGTAACAACATTTATAGAAATAAATATCACATTAAAAATTATCTGCACATATATATATTAATATGTAAATCAATACGAATTCAATAATAATAGTTCTCTAACTCAAAACCCTGTGAGTATAGTACTTTGTGCGTCTTCTTCAGGCCAACCACTGTCAAAATACAGATGAATGCGTATATCAAGTGCACAGTGAGTTATGTATTCAGCCTATGGTAAATTCCATATTATTTTAAAATGTTTTAAATAATTATATCGCACAAGAAAAATAATAACAACTGCATCATTACGAATAATTAATCATAATGGTTTCGTTAATATTAATAGGTTAACCAATGTAAATATTTAATGGTGTAATAATTAGAGAATACAAAAGTAATTTGCGTTGTTGTAGATAATTAATGATACGTCATGACAACTTACAATTTGCCATTTAAGTTAATTAATTGAAAAACCACATTTAATAAATTTCTCTTAACTGTAAGAGCTTCCTTAATGTATAATGAAAGGTTTACCGGCCCACTTTTTTGCCTACTTTAAAAAGTTCAACAAAGTTAAAAACAGATGGATTAATATTAAAATATTGATTAATAAATTTCTTTCTAATATTCAGGTAGGTGGGGCATATGCATACAAAGTGATATTCGTCTTCGATGACATTCAAGTTACAACATTCGCAGTATATCAGTATCTTTCATGACGAGGGATTTTATTTCGTGCAAATCGTCCTGTTTGTATTTTCATTTTTTTCAGTGAGTGTACAGACACTCTTAATATCACTATGTATCTTCTTAACTTTCTAGGTATAATATATCTAAATAGGATTCATGTTCAAATGTAGTTCTAAAGACTCTATACATGTCTAATACAGTACTATTGTTGCTGTACCATTCTTGTTTGAATTTATCTATACATCTATTTTTGAAATTATTTATAAGTGTCTTCTAATTTTCTAAACCTGGGTTATTAAAGACATATGCGAATCTATAACTACTTAGTAGCTTTTTTACTTTGATACCCAGTTTGTGTGTATATTATTGCATGCCATGACATCTTGGTTGTATACACTGTTAAATATTTTATTGTCAGTATTTGTATTTTAATCCAATATTTTATGATCCGCACATATCTACCAATATATAGTGGATACCTTCCAAGTTTACCGTACATGGCTGCATTACATGTATTTGATCTTACTTGAAGCAATCTCTTACAGAACTTAAGATATATTCGTTCTAGTTCTTTTAAAATGGTAAAACCACATATTTCAGAAGCATGGTTCAATATTGGTTCTACAAATGCATCAAACATTTTACATAATAGCTTTGGTTTAAGATCATATTCTGTACATTTGAACAATAACGTCTTTAAAGCCTTGGTAGCTTTACTAGATAAATGCTCCTGGTTTAATGAAAATGATCCATTAAAATTAATTACTGTGCCTAAATAGTTAAAGTTGTCCACTACTTCTATGTTTTGTTTATTATAAAGCCATTTCTCATGTTGATTTATTTTACCCCGCTTGCGAAACAACATAATCTTAGTTTTATCTGTATTAACTTTCAAACCCCACATGTTACAATATTGGTACAGGTTGTCAAGATGTGTCTGCACTTCTTCAGCTGACTTTCCTAATATGGCCATATCATCGGCAAATCAAAATAAGATCGGTGCAATATCATCAATGTTTAGATCAGAGTTTGCATTTTCAGTTAGGAATAAGTGTAAATCATTTACAAATATTGAGAAAAGTAGTGGTGACATATATTCCCCTTGTCTTAGTCCAACTGAATAACTAAAATAGTCAGAGTAAGATGTACATGACTTAACACAATACTTCACATTATCATACATATCTTTGACTATTTTAAGGATATTACCTCTTATACCGGAATTGTACATTTTCATCCACAGCACATTGCGATATATACTGTCAAAACATTTCTCCTGATCAACAAAGGTAACATATAAGCGTCTATTGTCAGCTTAATATATATGTAGACGATGGAAGTTGTAAATTGCATCAATGGTTGAATGACCTTTCCTAAAACCAAATTGGGCATACGTAATTATTTTGTTTTCTTCGCAAAAAGACAATTCTCTTATTTAGAATTATTGTGAAAAGCTTAGAAAAACATCAAACAAGGAGTATTCCTCGGTAATTATTCACCTCATTGCGGGAACCTTTTTTATGAAGTGGAATGATTACCCCTTCTGTCCATCTGTCTGGGAAAAATCCAGAAGCTAAGATTCTGTTAAGTTTATCACATAGATGAGCAGACAAAATATCGAAGCTTTCAATACAATACACATTAAGCATATAGTCATTACCTTTCTTAAGTTCTTCAATAGTTATAGGTGTATCCACCTCTGTAGTAGTAATTTCATTGAAATCGTATCTTGAACAAAACAGCTCTGCTTCATCATGCCTTTGTTTAAGTTATTTTTACTCAAAAATGATTTAAAATCCTCTAACGAAATATAATTGTTATTATGTTTATTTGTTGTTTTAAAGAATTTCCAGAACTCCTTTGGATTATGTCTTTAAGTTTTCTATGTCCCTCATTTTTGTAGTATGCACTGTTCTTCTTTTTTTTGAATTAATTTTTATAGATTTTTGTATGTATAAATAGGTTGTTTTTAAAAGCTTCCGAATTACAGTTAAAACAGGCTAGAGCATGTTTATATACCCGATGTGCCTGTATACAATCATTGTCAAACCAATTTGCATTTCATAAACAGCCAGTATCAACAAATTTTGGAGAATAATTGTAATTACTACATTTCAAAAATAATGGATCAGCAACATTTCTGATAACAGATGTAAAATTATCTACTGCATCATTAACTGATAATCTATTTGCAATATCTACACTGTTTAATACATCATTAAATATGAGTAGGTGTGTAATTATTGCTGAGCGGATATTTAACATCTGTGTATGTTTCATAGTTAGGTGAGTGGTTGTTACAAGATAATGAAACGTGTAAAGAGGCGTGGTCACTCCATTCATTAAAATCCCCAGCATTGTTAAGGAAGTTATAAATGATCATTATCAAATGACTAATTATCAACTAAGTATAGCTTGTGTGCTATCATCACAATAATTACGGGAGGCAAACACCAATTAAAGATCACTGTTGCATTGTTGTGCAGTTACTTATGAAATAACTATATGCTCCAAATTGTCATGAGTGTGAAAATCTTATTAAATTATGGGCAACCAAAGACCTACGCCAAATAGTAGTAACAGTAACAACCTTGTAACAGCGGAGCTTCATTAAAACATAAAATTAATAAACTTCACATACACTTTAATTATTTTCTTTTTTATATAGATGATAAAAAGAAAGTCGCACATAGTTTAGTTAATTTATGTAAATGTGTAACATTCCAGTATATGCATAGATTTTATTTGACTATCTAGAATATAACTTTTTTATTTTTAAACATTTTTATATGAAGCAACATTGCATTTAAACAAAAAATAGTTACCATTCGTATATTTTTATTCAGGCTAGGATTGTTTCCTTGGTTAAAACAAGTTTAAAATAAGAACAGGTAGATTTTGCTAAGAAGGATCAACAATGCTCATAATACTATTTCATGTATATGAAGACGAAATAAACATAAATCAGCGCGAGTGCGCATGCGCATTTGGTGAGTACTCAAGAGCAGATAACTTAGTTATTGGAAAGGCCGATAGCATCGTTTCAGAAATAGGACAATTGTCACATGGTGGATGACGTCATATGATATACAGACGATTTACCGGTGAACTGTCAAATGAAAATATGGCAGATAAATAATGTTTTACTCGCTTGTTTACGAAAGGTGGTCACAAAATATTTATACTAGGCCATGTTTGTGATATTGACACAAAAAAATAAGTACTTACTGGTGTGTTGTTGTTGTTGTTTTTTGCATGAATTTTTTTCTCAGAGCGAAAGAAGCACTTATTGTTTACATTTTTGACAACCAGAACCCCGTTATAATTTGCGTTGTTGTCCCAAAATAATGCAAAACCTGGATACCACGATAATAGCGATACCTTGTATACTTCGTGTCTATGACGTCAATAATATTCAAAGTTGTTTCTTGCTATTATAATGTTATATACAAACAATGACTCTTAATAAAAAAACAGATTTGACTAAAAAAAGCTTTCATTTTGTTCAAATAAACGGCATGTATCTAAGTCATGTGCAATTCCCAATAATGAAACGCGTCCTCCAATAAGGAAACACGTTACTATATTTCCCAAGTCAGGGGTCGTCTCAATTCGGCCAAATTATATGGACTTGCTTCAGGCATAAAAAAGCAGGTTGCTAACCTAAAAGATTTTGGTTGCACTGTATGATATACATTTAATAATTGTAATGCATTGGTGTTGGAATGCTAATGTAAAAACAAGCAGAAAAAAAATGATGTATATAACATTTAATCGAATGTTGTTGTTTTCTGACATACACATGTAGATTGTATTAGATACAAAATAAGTTGCAGATTAGGGATGTTATCCCCTTTTTACTTCCAGACATTCACCCTCTTGAATATTTTTCATTAGTTCGGACAACAATTTGATGTGTTTTTCAATATTCTTGTGACAAATAATGTAATTACATGGAAGAACAACCCTGCCCCCTTCTTCATTGTGCAATTGCCATGAAGGATAACTTGGAACTGGTTCGACAGTACACACAACAGAAATTGACCAATTGTCATCCAACACATTTCTAAAATACTGGGATAAATGTTTGGGCACATGTCCTATTGGCAAACCTGCAATGTCTTTTAGCTTTAACTGACAGTTTGCCTATATCAAATACATGTTAACAATATTTAACCATTGCATGAGAGGATATGAACATTATTTTTGAACAAAATTATTTTTTAGTCTAAATTAAGTTTGATTTTGAAAACTAACTATATTGTTAGACAGTAAAAAATGCGCAAAAATTTCTCCAATTGTTCATTCTTTCAAACTCTATAGTGGTTACCGCTAATAATAGATATCGGTGTCATTACCCGGATGCCACTTTAAAGTGATCCTAAAAGTAAGTGTTCGCGCAGTTTCTCTGAATCGTGGCTCGGAAAGGTAATACTTTTTGCAATGACAGTCGGGGATTTATCTTTGATTGTTCACACAGATTTTGAGCATCAATGATGCTCAAGTTAAAATGATAATGGGTATTGTATTATTATCAATAAAAGACGCTCAGTGGAGAATGTGTTAAAAAGCCATGGCAATGGACGTAATAATCAATATTTTGTGAAATGGAAATAATATCCGCGTAAATTTAACAGCTGGATAAATGCTAGTGATATAAATTAATTGTACTGTTTACTTAAAAATGTTGTTAATATTTTTTTTATCTTACTACCACTGTCTTACCTATATGTAGTTTTAGTGTAACGTGTTGTGAATCAAATTGTATATAGTGTATCTAAGCCTTCGTTATATTTACATATATTGCGCCAATATTTAAACTTCCTTTATGCCTGTAAAGTTGTTGTACAAATTAAACCTGATTACAGTGAGGCGTTTAACGTTCCGTCTGCTTTACCTAATAGCGCCTGTTTCAATGGTTAAACTTGTCTTGTTATCGATCTTAGCTGTCTGTTGGTTAGCATACAAATGAGTGAGGCGTAGACTTTTAGATAAACATGCTGAATTATGATTGGCTGTTTATCGATAGACCTCAAAAAACGCAGGAAAATTTCTGTATTTCACTTACCTTGTAAAATTGGGAGATATTTTAGCTGTGAAATTGTAAACTGCTTTAAAGTGGCATTGGTAATATTGCTCCGGTGTGTAACACTTAATGTCTACAGCAGAAGTGAGCTAGTACGAAGTAAAGACGGGTTAAATATAGCACAACGTTTAGAAATGGGTAAACATGCTCAGACTTGAAGCGTTGATAAAAATATTTAAACCTGTCGTCTGCTTTAAAAGATGGCGGCCCCATGTCTTGGCGGGCATATTGGAAAATTCAAATGGATCGTCTGAGGCGGAAAAACGTCGTCTGCTAACGCTGGCGGTTCGATCCGGTTACGCAAGAACAAGGCTCAAAAAGTCCCTCATTTTTCAACTCATCCAAAATAACGGATTTATTTAGAATAAATAGTGGGGTCACCGGGTGCATACCGACTAAACTCCTAGCTTATACTACTGACAGCCACATAATTTAGAAGATTTACTTGGAACTCAAGGTTGATTGACCACGTTTCCATTTCTTACAACCTTTAAAACTCTGGAGATTTTAGTCAGCAACGCAGATCTGAGCTTGTTATCGTCTGGAATCTTGTAAATATTGCACGTGGCACCTCGAGACCTCTCATGGTTACACCTTTCAGCACAGCAGAAATCGTTCTGTCCCTTAGCAAAATAAAATTATCTAAGCAAGTACAATTCATTTAAAACCACTAAATATTAGTTTTGATGATTTGCTGTATCTTTTTAATTTACGTTGTCTCTATTTGTGTGTGTGAAGAAGAAAACTAAGTCAGCTGTTCTATGTTTACAAATGAGCGCATAAGCGGAACCCTGCTGACCTCAAATCTCGCGGAACGTGATTGCACGAGATTTGATAATTTTGAAATCAATAATAACCTATATTTTCCTGAAAAACGACACCAACAAGACCTAACATTCACACAGTTGAAAATGTCGGATGTTCAAAATTCGGTCGAAGATGACATAGAGGTAAACGTCTATCCGTATTTGGTTTCTTTAAGCCTGTACGGTAGAATAACTTGGAGAAAGGCTCACCATAGAAACAGTTTTTAGGGGATTGGTATTTATTAGATTTGGGCCTATATTATCGATGCATCGGTGAATCGTGATACTTGCCTTCATTATACAGTATCGCGATACAATGCTGGGGTATCGATACAGGACAATACTATTATTATTCACGAAACATTATAATTTATGTCTATTTACTTACATGCCGCTTACGTAACTAAAAAATAAATCTATTATACTGCTTATGTAAATGAAGCAAATATATATATATATATATATATATATATATATATATATATATATATATATATATATATATATATATATATATATCGAAGCGCTTAATTTCACAAAATATTTGTTTCAGGAAAAGCCTTACATTGAGTTACAGTGATGTTTTCACTTAATAAACCTATTAAACAATAAACAGAAATTAGAATATTAATTAAGTAAGGCGTAAATTCACTAAATTGCATTTATTTTGTTTCAATGAAAATATCGCGATACTATATCGCGATACAATTCAGATATCGTGATAATATCGTGATACATTTTCAGCGGCGATACCCAACTCTAGTATTTATGTATGAAGCTGTATAATATAAATTATTTATAATACGTTGGTGTTGGAATGGTTATGTAATGACAAGCAGAAAAAGATTATGTTTATAACATTTAATCGAATGTTACTGTTTTCTGACATACACATGTAGACTGTATTAGATACAAAATAAGTGGAAGTTTTAGGATGGTATCCTCTTTTCACTTCAAGACATTCACCCTCTTGAATATTTTTCATTAGCTCGGACAACAATTTGATGTGTTTCTCAATATTCTTGTGACAAATAATGTAATTACATGGAAGAACAACCCTGCCCCCATTCTTCATTGTGCAGTGCCCATAAAGGATAACTTGGAACTGGTTCACCAGAACACAGCAGAAATTGACCCATTGTCATCCAACACATTTCTAAAATACTGGGATAAATGTTTGGGCACATGTCCTATTGGCAAACGTGCAATGTCTTTAAGCTTTAACCGACAGTCTGCCTATATCAAATACATGTAACAATATTAAACCATTGCATGCGGGGACATGAACATTATTTCTGCACAAACTCATTTTTAGTCTAAATCAATTTTGATTTTATAGACTAACTATATTGTTAGACAGTAAAGAAATGCGCAATAATTACACTTACTGTTCATTCTTTAGAACTCTATAGTGGTTACCGCTAATAAAAGATATCGACGTCAATACCCGCATCCTTTTAGTAAGTGGTCGCGTAGTTTTCTCTGAATTGTGGCTCGGAGAGGTAATACCTTTTTGCAATGACGAGCAGGGATTTATCTTTGATTGTTCACACACATCTTGAGCATCAATGATGCTCAAGGAAAAAGGATAATGGGTATTGTATTATTATCTATAAAAGACATTGCTTTTTATCCTAAACAATGAAAGTGCTGGTAACATTATCGCCGTTAATTGTATGAATAAATGTTAAAAGAATAGGCTGATACTTTACTATTATACTATAAACTTACCCTTTCTATACTAATTTATGTAACGATACGAAATGGCGTTTATTTCATAGTTATAAACACAACCTGTAAGTGGTATGAATTCTTTCAGTTTAAAAAGACACATATCTCGTAATGTCAGTCATAACTTATAAGTTATCTACGTTGCGAAATCTGTGTCATTCTCTTTGCCATTCAGCAATTATGAGCAGATGATAATGATGGTGTATCAATGTGTATTTTGCAGGCATGTAGCCCGTTATGTGAAGGTCAAGCAAAAAAGCCGGTAAGTTATGAATGCCTTTCCCCTTGATCTATGATTTTCGCCAACAAGAAGGTGACAATTCATTTGTTCAATAAGACCGGGCTTTTTATGCAAATCGAGGAAATTTCTACATACGACCTGTCGCATCTAAGTTGTACACCTCTCCAAGTAGATAAACATCTGAATAGGTAAATAAGTAAAGATCCTATCAAAATTTTCACAGATATTTAAATTTTATCTACCTGCAGACCAAGACAAACAATGAAAATGTAAATGTAACAAAAAAAACACAGAGACGAGACATAACACACAAAAAGAAAAAAATCGTTTATATGTACATGTAAACACATGAGCCTGACGTTTCTGGATATATATTGGGTCGTCTACAAAAGACAGTAGCTAAAATATATTTTATTTAAAATTGCCTAATCATTAAAAGGAAATGTCTGGCAGTGATGTAAACCTATCGTTTGCAAATAATCGTCTACATTGAAAAAACTAAGGAATATAAAACGGTGCATAGAACTTTTGTATGCTAAATTGTATTGACACTTTTGGTTGTCTTATGCATATCTGCAGAATGAGCGTTTGTGGTTTCATAGCAAGGTTGCCTGGTTAAAATTATTGTACAGTTAATGGCTACCATTGGTCATTATATATTATACATAGCATAGCTCGGACTAAAAATGACCACTTGCCAGAAGCGATCTATAATCAGTTGTGGAGATTTGCACTTAAGTATAACATGCGTGTTTAATTGGCTAAAGCTTACTTGATAATGAATAACAAATTGAATTGTATAATCTTTCCATTTCAGACCGATGAAGCATGCATGCAAAACCATCCTAATCAGGTAAGTTGTGCCTTTGATAAAACAGAACATACGATACCTGCTTCTGCATTAAGCGCTTTTCTCAATGCATGATTTATATGTTAATGATCTGTTCTCAACAAACATTATATGTTCTAGCTCTGTTATTAATATTAAACCTAAATGTTAAATCAACATTTATAAGAATACGCTGTATAGTTTCATTTAAAACATTAATAAGGATTGATACCTGAACATAAGATCGAACTTTATTCCAGTGATAACATTTTAAATGTAGTCTTGTAAAACAGGCCAGAAGTTTTCAGCTGGGGTGGGGTGGGGTGGGTGGGGAAGGAGACCGAATATGACACGTTCAAGGGCTGAGGTGTCCGAAAAAAATGTTCTAATATGTCGGAGATGCGTTCTGAAGTGTATCTAGATAAAAGGTTAAGAGCTTTTCATGGTTTTATCAAACTGAATCTGAAAGTCTAAAAATGGGAAGACATAAACTTTTAGCAACATCACTTTGTTGTTGAAAACTGGTTCGAATTCTTCCAAAAATATGTCGAAATAGGCAGACGCATACTTTCCTTAGAGTTGGAACGTAAAATACAGGTAGATTAAATTCGTTTTCCCACCGATCGTCGTTTGCATATATTGTAAAGAAAATAATAATAAAAAAAACAATCTTGCTATCTTAGCGCATTTTTTTCCGAGAACAACCATTGCAATATTGTCTGACAGCATGCTTAAAAGATATGCACTAATATTAACTGAATTAAGATTTCTGTTGAGTATTCCCAGAGTGTGTTGTACACAATTTCGATAAAAAGTATTTATTGAAGTTACAACTAAAACTCTTCTTATAAAAAATACCAAAAATTTCCAGTGAAGCCTTCATTAAATGGTATTACAAACAAAACAGTACTGATTTGCCGCGAAGCTTTATTAGATGTTGGATCCGACAAAATACAATACAAAAGATATGCACCAAACAAGCAAAGCGTTTATTAAAACTTGGACCAAAATATTATAAATGGTGCAGGACATCAATAAATAGCATTTTGCGAGATCTGTTCCGGTAACAATTTTTGATTATGATGTGTAATGAAAATATTTTGGTCCAAACTGTCGGATACCACCTTTAAGTACTATTGCTTCACATGGTGCTTCATGCAGCTGCAGATCACCAAATTATAAAATAACTGCCAACTTAGCAATATATCCTCCTTTTTCTCTTTTTGCAACTTGTTACATAATTCTCTTACTTTGGGGTATTGCTAAAACAGAGTAGGGACAAAATCCTTCGATAACAATTATTCCTATTCAATTTAGCAACGGCAGACAATCACCTTCCCGTCATGTTTCCAATGCGGATAAATCCCCTCCTGTAAATTTTCCACATTTAGCAAGACCGTTTATTTGATTTGCACAGTTAAGTCTCGTAAATGCATTGATAAAATTCCAACTTCAGCATATATTTTACCGTAATTTATTTACGGGAGTGATTTTGTCTGCCTATGCTACAATGAACGCAAGGCCTTTCGTCCGGGAGGTATTTTGTCCTACAAAACACACACACATTTTGATTTGGTGTCAAACGGAGACTTGGTATTTAACATCTAAGAGGAGTAAGCCCTTACTCACCCCACAAAATGTCTTGAAAAACGCATTGAAATGGAACTGTTTGTGAAAAAAAGGCGCACTGGGCCCCGTAATTTTGGCGTATTTATTAAATAATTTAGGTCCTTGATTTTGTCTTATTCACATTTAGCAAAGGATATTTGTTGCTTTGTCGGACTGGTTGTTACTTTTATCATAAAATATGTGAATTTGGTTGTAGTTTTCAACACCTGAATTCCATAAAATGTATTACCTGAAAGATATCAAAATAGATCCTTCGGAAAAAAAATTATACATTATCAATGAACACGCCTCCACACACACACACGCACGCACGCGTGCGCGCGCGCGAAAACAATCCTGGATACGCCCATAAGTTTGAATACTGGTATTTGTGTGTGTCTTCCTGCTGTGGTAAGGTTAGTTAAATGTATTACTATAAAAATATATAGTTCCCGGAACGATTTACTTTTACAATGAACATCACATGCACAAGTCCATCGCTGAGCACGTGAACATGCCTATCTTAATTTTGGAAAGAGCTGTCTACATGCACAGAAAGACATACGTATTTGATTCTTTATCTAAGAGAACCGTCCCAAGATAGTTTCCATGTGATGTCACATAAGACCGTTTAAGGCCGCCATCTTTGAAGGCAGAAGCTAATGCAGGCCGAAATCTGGAAATATGTGCTGAAATTAACTCATCACTGTGTTTAAGTCTATTTAACTGAATTTTATATTAAATTTAACAGCTTTTAAAAAGTATTTTAAATATCAAAACAATATTTTGAACATCTAGAAGGTTAAAAAACTACAGCCAAAATGTTACACTGTTCCTTTTGTGTAAGGATGGACCAATAATTTTAATTATTTATGTGTATTAATTCTTTGTGCATTTATCAATTTTGAAATATTTCATTCTAAAAATAAGAATTTCAAGAGCTTTCCAATAGTGTATAGCTTCTAATTTTTGGACCACAAATGAAGACATTGCAAGAAAATAAAATGTACCCTTCTATACAATTCATCTGAAAATCCCTATAAGTTGCAATCAAAGATGGCTGCCAAGATAAGGGAACTTCACTGATGTGGAAACAATCCAACAAAGAAGTAGGTGTGTGGTAACAGATGAATAAAAACATATAATAAGGCAAACAGAAGATGCGCGCAAAGAAATTCTATGCACAACTCTGAACAGAACTATGGCCAGGAACAACATAAAATGTAATCCCGGTGCCTTTCAAAGCGCAGTAAACTCTGCCACCAAAAAGATAAATCATCAATCGACTCTCAACAAACAAGATTTGGACAAGATTTTATTATTTTGATATAGTTTTTAATGTATATCTTTATATAGTTCTATCCTAACGATAACGTATGAGGAATGTTTACTTTTTGAAATAGCTTTTTTATTTGGTTTTCTAACATGGCAGCATCCATGAACGTTTGTAAATATGTAAAGAGAGCAATTGTTTTAGTTTAACACTTGAAAAGGGCAATTTGTCGAAATTTAAAAAAAATCAGCAACATTGTTTTGATTATACAGGATACGGAACACCACATATCGTCTTAAAATAGATAAGACAATGATGGAAACTCATATCATCACTTATATTGCATTGCCAATGGATACTATACTAATACTTATGGATGCTTTACTAAATCGTCTTAACTGAAACAAGGCCTTATCTGTGAATCGTGATCATTCTAAAATACCTAAAGGTAGTGGTTTATTGTCTTGACATGTATTTGAAAATGAAAACATTGTCGGATATCATCTTTACATGTAGACTGCGTACTGATAAGCTATGGATTTGGACAAAACCAGTTTTACACAACATGTATACCTTGTTAGTATTCTATGAACAAGAAGGCAGATCCGCTCAATTTGCAATGGTTCTAATTTTTTCCTTGTAATAAAAGCTCGTGTCGTGGACGAAACTTTTCATATATACGGGAAATAAATACTTCCCTCTTCCTTTTTCAAGTTCTTCTTTAAGTTTGTCCTAGTTGTAAAATTCATCCAGGGGCTTTTGTCCTAGTTGTAAAATTTACCCAGAGGCTTTTGTCCACCTTGACATTTTTTTGACCCAGGGGCTTCTGTCCTCAGGGGCTTTTGTCCGTATCCCAAGTTACATGACACAAACGCCGTATGGGGTACAGCACGCAAACGCTAATATGCCCAACATTTCCAACATGCCCATAAGCCCAATGTTTCAATATCCGCAGTATCCGCTGTATCATCAACCTATGATGCCAGGTTTTGCACCGGTGCCGCAGTCTCCTGTGACAACAGACCAGGGTACGCCTATTATGCTATCACAGTCCCAAAGTTCACGCAACATTAATAGTGAGGATATGTCTAAAATAATCTCCCGTTTAGACAAAATTGATGACAAACTTTGTCAACTAGACAAAATAACCGTTTCAATTTCCAAGATCTCTGATAGATTGTCTATGGTTGAAAACAAGTGCAATGAAATTGAAAAAAAATCAGATATTCATTGACGGTAAATATGAAACCATCTCCAAACATGTTGATGCAAGTATGTCTGATGTTGCCAAATTGAAATATGACGTAACACAGTTAAGGAATGAGAACAAAGCGCTTAAACAAATTAATAGTAGTTGAGTGAAGATGTAATAGATCTTAAATGCCGCTCAATGCGGGATAATCTTTTGTTTTTTTTTCAACATTTTTGGCATTAAAGAGGATGATGAAAGTGTACGAGTGACAGCCCCACCACCATAACAAGGCGCACAGTCCATGACAAATGCTAGTAACTTACGTTCGACACAGGCCCGTTGAAGTAAGGAGGATTGCACTGAAAAGGTGTTGCAGTTTTGCCAGTCCATGATACACATCGATAATCCGGGACAAGTGCTTCAAATTGACAGATCTCACAGGATAGGGAACCCGACCTCCAATAAAACTCGCCCAACTGTTGTCCGCTTCAAAGACACGAACTCCAAGCTTCGTGTGAAGGATGCACTTCGAGGAGCTGATCTCCGAAATACACCATTTAACGTCGCCGACCAGTACCCGACGGAAGTGCTTGAAAGGCGCAAGGTGCTCGTTGAGCACATGCTAGCGGCACGCCGTGAAGGCAATAGAGCCGTGTTAGTGCTCGAAAAACTATATGTCAACAATCGGCTATTCCAGCTCCCGGCCACTAATAACTAGGATGGACAAGAAAAGCATGAACTTAGTATAGTATCGTGGAACGTGAACAGTCTAAAAACTGTTTAGATGATGAAGACTTTATTATTTTTTTAATCTGTATGATATTTTTTCTGTTGCGAAACATGGTTTAATTCTGGTGACACTCCCTGCATAGAAAGATACGAATGCATTAATGTACGAAGATCCCGTACTTTATCGAAACGAAACAGGCGCGGCCATGGCGATTAATTATAGAGGTTATTTAAAAATAGTATATCTGTACAGGAAACTGACGAAAACGGCCTTAACATGGATTAAACTGGATAGTATTTTTTTGCAAATCTCAGTATGATTTATACCTATGTTTTGTATCCATTCCACCGCAGAACTCATCGTATTTTAACATCCATCCCGAAGGTTTTTTTGAATATATTGAACGAACTGTTAGAAGTTTTTCCAGTTAAGGCTAAAGGGGAGACAACTTTTGTGTCTGATAATGGGAATAGTTTGATAAATTATGTGCTAGTTTCGCATAATTTATTTCCTATTTATCAAATTTTGTTGTACACGACTTTTTTTCCTTTTCTCCTCATGCACCAATCCAAGTTAATTTTAAATTTGACGTATGTAAACCCAAAGAAGAGGATGCTACTGTTACCTATAGAAGCCTTCAATGGAATAATGAGACAGCTAAAAAACAATCTTATACTGAAATGCTGTCAAGAAATTTTGAGAAATTTCAGAGCATAGCTGAGAGTATACTCTCTACTGATATTTGTCTTGATCAGGGTATATATTCTTTCTCTAATGAATTATATAGTTGTGCTTTTGATGTATATGGTTTAGATCGCAGTACTATTCGCAGAGGCCAGTAAAGAATATAATTTCGCAAAGAGATAAGCAAAAGGGCAATACAATCTCTTACAACAAGATAGATTACATACCTATGCAAAGACAGACCCCCAACAATTTTGGAAGGAATTAAAAGGATATAATAAAAACAGCACTTATAATACAAATATTTCTGCTGGTGATTTCTATATGCTGATAATTTCTATATACATTTTAAGGAGTTGTTTTCTTGTGATGATAGTTTTAAAAACCCAAATGTAGAGGACAATTTGGGCGATAAACTAGATGCTAATATTAAAATTGATACATTAGACAAGGAGTTTAATATTGACGAAGTTATAAAAACTATTTCTAATCTCAACAAGGGCAAAAGCGTTGGTATTGATAATCATATCCCCGAGATATTTATTGACGGAAAAGAGATCTTAGCTCCTATTCTGTGCAATATTTCTAATTTTATTTATGATAAAAGTCTATACCCATCTTCATGGTCTAAAGGTTGCATTGTGCCTTTTCCTTAGAAAGGAGATAAGAACGATGTAAATAACTATAGAGGTATAACCTTAACATGTACATTTTCGCTAATGCTTGATAATAGACTTCGTACCTGGCTTGAAAGTAATAAGATTTTAAGCGATTTTCAGTTCGTTTTCAGAAAACAAAGAAGTACTGTGGATTGTGCGTTTGTTTTAAACATGTTAACTAATAGAGTACTCAATCAAGAAAAATGAAACGTATATTGTGCTTTTGTAGATTTCAAAAAGGCATTTGATCTAGTGTACAGGAACGGCATGCTTTTTAAATTGTTGCAAAATAATGAGTCCTCTAAATATATGAGAATGATAATGGCAATATATAAAGACGTTAAGACATGTATTAAATCAAAGATCAATTTACATAACATGCAATCTAATGATACAATTAACTTAGACAATAATAGCTGTTTAAGTGGACTAAGTAATTATTCTGAGTTCTTTGATACATATACCGGGGTGAAACAAGGTGAGACATTATCGCCTTTATTGTTTATATTATTTATAAATGACATGCATGAAAAATTGTATTCTGAAAATATAGACAGCATTGTGATAGATGAAATCAAACTTTTTCTGCTATTATTTGCTGACGACACTGTTTTGTTTTCATATAGTGCTTCTGGTTTACAAACCTTACTGAATATACTTCATAATTATTGTTCTGAGTGGGGAATATCAGTAAATTGTAATAAAACAACAGTGATGGTTTTTAAGAAAATAACAAGCGGGCAGAGATTTTGGACATAAAATATGGTAATACATCAGTTGAGATTGTGGACAGCTTTAATTATCTAGGAGTAACATTAACTTCTAATGGGATTTTTATAAGACGCAAAAGAAGTTGAGCAGGCAGCGAAAGCTGTCCTTTAAATAGATTATTTGATGAAATGTCATTTAAGAGATCTGGTAAGATCAAATTATTTGACTCAATGATATTGCCAATATTGATATACGGAAGCGAAGTGTGGGGTTTCCATACTAGTCCTGATATTGAGAAAGTCCATCTTAATTTTTTAAAACAAATCCTAGGGGTTGGTCCAACAACCACAAATGTGACGGTCTATGGCGAAACTGGACGATTTCCCTTGTATGTCATAAGAAATACAAGAATGATAAACTATTGGTATAAATTAAAGTCTAATCCTGAGTCTCTACCTGGTAGAATATACACACCAGCATCCGATTCCGTGGTATCAAGTCATGATCGGAATTGGAAAGCTAACATAAAAAATCTTCTCCAAGATTTGGGCTTTGATTTTGTTATTTCTTATACATTTTGTTATTTCTTTCTTTCATTCTTTTAGTTCTCATACATATTTTAAGTTATATTTTATTTTGATTTGTAAAATGTAACGAAACGTTTCTAACAAAAGCAATTTAAGAAGTCATTTATTGTCAGAATAATGTCCTTCAGACTCATTTTAAGTCATTCTGAATACTAAAACTTGTATCTCTCATGTATTTTCAAAATCAAATATTTAACTATGAAATAAATACCTAATCATGCAGTTACAAAATTGACACCTAGTAATTAATGCAATAAAGAATATGTAAGTGATCCTAAAGTAAACAACCCACATTATAACTAACATTAATGTTTATGGCTTTGTGTAAAACTAGCCTACTGTCTCACTTCCATACTACCAGGTAATTTAGTTTTGCATTAACCCATCAGAGGTATTACTGTGACAGATTAGTAATATGTTGGCTAAAGACTCCCTGCAGTGATGACCAGCAATTAGCAGGTCTGGTCACAGCCGGTCCGGACCTGGCTCAGTGGGATACCACATTCCTTTCGAGGTGCCTTTAACAATACCTGTGTGACAGACACATCGTGACAGACTGTGGCAGCCTGGCGTATCAGAAAACAGATGCCCACACACGCTGGGTGGGTGAATAAATTGGAGGGTCACTTATGTGAGGGTTTTGAGATGCTTTTTGCTTTTAAATACAGCTCGGGCGGATAAGCATAATTATGACAGTCTGGGAGCATGAGATACCCGTGATTATCTCATCACGGACTACAAAATTTGTGTGATCAGGCAATTGCTCCATAGATATGGCCGAGAAAAAATGTATGACCGGGCCGACTGTGGGTAGAGGGGGGCGGAGCATGGGTAAATCTGGGCCTGTAAAATATTCTAGATATAAGTGTCGGATTTCTTTTAATTCTATTAACAATAGGAGAGAAAATGATATTGGCACGATGGATACCGAGCATTACCAGGGACAGTATTAAGGGTATATATCAGCTGATTATGCATTGGCGTAGACATATACCCAGACCTGGTACTTTTTTATTTAAATGAGTTTAAATATTATTTATCACGTATTTGTAATTATGTGCAGTTCATAATAGTACTGAACGTTGATGATATATCCTAAAAATAAGTATGTTTGTGATTTTATTAGATATATCACTATTGCTTTCCTTATTTTTGGATATACCTACATACAAATGATACAATTAAGGGGAATTCATCACATTTGTCTCCGGAGTTACAAAGCTGACTCTTTATAGGATGTGGACATTGGCGGTTTTCTAATGTTGTCAGGTTAGAAAATATACATTAACTAGTAAACATTGATCATACCGTTTTGTTTATATTTGTTCGGGACTGAAAATGGCCACAGTTCACAATCGGGCCATACTCAATCAAGGAGGCTTGAAAATACTATAAATATGTATTTTATTGCTAAAAGTTTACGCCCATAGAGCATTTTAGTCCTTGTCAGTCCTAAAAATTAGTCAATTACACACCAAACTTGTTCGATATTACTAACTGATTTATATATATATATATATATATATATATATATATATATATATATATATATATATATATATATATATATATATATATATATATATATATATTTCAGAAACCATGCTTGACAGGCCAACCAAAACCAAAAATCCCGGTGAGTTATGTTTAAATGTCAAAGAAAGCACATGTCAATCGCGATGACTGTTTCACCATTTATGCTACCACCGTCCCACCAAATGTTTAGATAACAAACGTTTTCATTTCAATCAGCCTGATAGTAACTTAACTGAGCTTAGATATAATAGTTTAGTTTGCAGTGAACTTAACAAGATTTTGTCAATTTAGTTTAATAAATTAATTCTACATTGCTGACTTGGCATAATAACATAACACAATTTTGCAGACCTTATTTTGTGGGTTACTACAGAGTGGGTTTTATGATTTACAAAAAAAATAGATATATTGTTAATCGATTATTAAAAATTTTACACACAAAACTTGGTCGAAATCACTTATTGAAATACTCTACATACCGACCACAAAAAACTTAATTAGTTAAGTTTGCAATGTAAGAGAAAGAACGTGTCCTTCGCGATACCTGCCTCACTGCCGCCACTCTCCTCTAGCATTTATGTAAAGATCGAAAGGTTTTTATTTCATTTGATATGAATTTCGTCAAACTTATTTTCTTTTTATATGTCGTAATAAACAGGAAAATTGAGGCGTCTAGTTATCTATAGTTGTGACTGAACTTGCCGAATTGGTCATTTGGTTTATTGCTGTACATGATTGAAGATAACGAAGTATTAGCAGAAATGACATTTCAATTTAACAATTCTGACGACTTACTACAATTAGTGTTTTGAATTATGTTTATTGTGACACTACAAGCAAATGTTTGTTGGTGAAAATAAATGTAAACTATCAAATCAGCAGTAAAAAATAAAGGTTATCATTATCTACGTAACAGTAATATAGGAATACAAATGCTTACAAATACAAACGAAACAAATCAGCAATATGTTTCTATTGTTACGGATTTCTTTACTTAATTATAAATGATCTGAACCTCCTATTGGACAACACTTTAAAGTAAATAAACAGATTAAAAGCCTTATGCAAAAGTTATGTATTTGATTAAAACTAACAAAATGGAATGGCCAAAATTAATTGTAAGAGCACATTTCACAAAGCATTTGCCATAACAAAAAACTCGTCTGTTTTCTACTTTGAACATTCATTGCGTAAACAGTAATGTCACTCGATTTTAGTCTGTTCTATGACACTTCACTTAACAGCTAACCAATTCGGAGGATTTGTATTTCCATGTATTAATAAACAGATGTAATTGTATTTTATTTTTAGTATACGTTTATGAAAAGAAAACATGTAAGGTACACAAATGTACACAGGGGATCACCGTCGATGGTAAAACTTCTGTTATCAGCAATATATGAAAGTGCTTCTTGCACCAATTCTTTTGTGCCCTTTCACACAGACTGGTCGTTAAGTCTTGTATTACTACATAGAGAGTATTTAATAGCAAAAGAATAGTAAAAACGAGAAGTAGAAAGTGTAAAATTATTTCCCTTAGACGATTAACGTATTTATGTTCCATTAAACTTGCTTTATTTTTCTTAATTGTATTTTCAGAAAGATGTCGTGATGGTTGTTCTGTTAGTCGTCAACATGATGCTGTTGTTCTCATTCACCAGTCTTGTGTTTTTATGGAGAGGTAAAAGGCACATTGCTATGGAACCAAGAGCATCCCGCATCTGTGTACCATCGACAGAGTTTTACAATAACACATGCCCTACATCAGTGACCACGCAGAATGATCACAAAGAGTGCTGTGGTACAGTTTCTGATATCGTCGAGGAGTTGATTTCAAAGGTAAGAGTCTGCATGTGATAAGAACAATTTCTATTGTGTTTGTTAGATTTAACGTCCCAGTAGATTTAACCATACTTCAGTTATCTGGAGACATTATCCACTTGAAGCACGTTTTCTCTGTGTAATTATGTTAACACTTGGCATGATACCCAGTAACACTATCCTGACAAGACGCTGGTCGTGGAACTACCTGGAGCGTTGGAAAGAGAAAGACAGAGTGAGAGGTAGGGGGGAATGAAACCATATATTGGGCTTTTCTTATTTTATAGCCGATATGTATGTATTATCCAAATCCCTAGGAATTATTGCAACTTTCATTTTACAATTGTGTCGGTTTCCCAATTTCGTAAATTGGCTTTTACATATAATTAATCTCAAATTAAAAATGTTCAGACAGATTCACACAGGAAACTATTGGCATATTTCATGGCAATAAAGCAAAAACACTTATCATAATGCTGTTAGCGTAAGTGATCACATAAGGTTGAAATGAATTGATATGGGTTTTTTCTTGTCCACTTGTGCACTAACACATCTGATTAATGTTTTTGATTCTAAAACTTTAGTTTTGGCGTTGGAAGATTAAGGTTGTTTAATATCCGTTTCACTTTAAATAAGCATGTTTATTGGCTTTATCTTACAACATGTAAACCCTATAGTCACTGTAGAAATCATATTTGGCCAAGTCAATTAAAAATTAGTTAATGCAACGTTTAGCTAGATTTGTCTACACTGCTTTGTTAAATGGGCAGTTCTTATTGTAATGTTAATGAACCAAACATGACAATATCAGACAAATTGTTCTATTTTTATTGATAATGCAAAAGAGTGTAACATAGAACGCATTAAATTTTACATACATGCAATTTAATACTGGGAGTCCGTGGTTGATGTCTCTGACTTGTAACATCCCGCTCCTTACCGGGTCGGTTTGAGTCCTGGTCGGGTGGAGTAATTTTATATAGAGTGGTCTTCCTGCTGGCTTCAATATGACCTGCATTATCCCATTGCCAGGAAAGAAAAAAAAACATATAATATTGTTTTGATTTCTTTAGTCGATCAAACGAGAATTCGATGAGCACTACTCGTCACGTAAGTTATGGAAATGCTTTCTATTTCTTTATACTTGTAAAAGCATTCTACTAGTTGCTGTTCCTCTTGGATTTATCACAGGGAAGATCCCTTTATGTAACTTTCATTACTTATTAAATAATATCTTTAATCTTACCCTTTATATTTGATTGGCTCGTAATAAGCTTTCGCTGTGTATACGGGTCATCTCGTGACATATCTACTCAACTCGAGTACTCAGTCGTCTGTTTGCTTAAACCTCTATATGCAATAACTTCTCATAACACTCACTCCTTTTTAAATAAAAGACTTATATTATGTCTCCAATGTTTACCAGCTGCGTTATACACAATTTCAGGACTTTTCTCTGGGACGAAGACAATGTGTACAATGAAAGCCAGGCAACAAAACATCTTTAATGCCAATGGATTAGGATCAAAGAAAGATTTGTTGTCTCTAGGTAAAGTCTGACTTTTTCGAAACTCGCTTTATATTAAACTTATTTTGAGATTATTAATCAACATGTTTCCTGGTGAAAACAATAATAACCTTTTTATGGTACATTATTGTTATTATTGTTGAACATATTGGATATCTTCTTTAAGCCGTTATAACGATGGCAGACAATGTTTTGCCTTCTTTATAACATTAATCATTTAAATGATATGTTATTTGAATATTACACTGGCAAACTGATCTATCGATAAATGTGTTAGATGTCAATGTACTTCACCATGCACATTGATACGGCTAAGAAAAATAAAAGGAAAACAAACGACACTAAAAGAAGAATGTTGTTGGTTGTTTATTTGTATAATTCGAACCGTGGGCCATCTGTAGGGCAGTCCGCTGTTCTACTGACGGCACAACGGAGACTTGGTTATTGTCTTGATTTATACAAAAGGCATCTTCTTTATTAGTGTTGTTGTACTTTGCAACTGGCACAATGTTATATATAGTTTTCAACATATCATATGTTACAATTTTGAAGGCCTTCAACCTGTATGCGAGTATGCGATTTGTTTTGATATTTTATCAAGCAGTGTAACTTTAAACCACAAATTTACAATAACTACGAGTGTCCTTTATTGTTACAAGATCCTAACAAGACCGTACATCTTAACATTCAGGCAAAATTATATATAACGCAGAGACATAATTATAGTAATTATAGCAACATTCTGCTATTTTGGTGAAGCAAGACTCAGACAAATTTCTGGTAAGAACCACCGCGCAGCAGCGCTGGTCAGCTAGGTGACCTTCCTACATTAATTCCTTCTACTCGACCGGGACTAGAGCCCACGTGGTGAGAGATGAGTAGTCAGAGGAGTTAAGTTCGCGACTTAACCACTCGCCCTCTGATATAATAGAACAAGTACTGTTAGAAATAGTCAAAATTGCTTAAAATAGCTTTCCACGATTGAATGTTTCCTACCCGGTATTGTTTTAAGATTAATTCTCTCCACCCCCAAAAGGAACTTACAACGATTTCCAATGAATCCTCGGAGATTTATAACCTTTTCAATTAATCAAACATGTTCAGTATTGCATAAAAAGTCTAAAATATAATTTCTGCAATCCAATAGGATTTTCTGTGTTTTGCTTTTAATTTGGAAGTTACAAACACTTTCATAACATTTAGATAGCAACGAAGCATTGAAATGGGAGCAGCAGCAGTCGACACCATCGCGGTTCATCTACCTTGACGGCAAAGTCTATGTTAAAAAAACAGGGCACTACTTTGTGCACAGCCAGATCAAGCTGGGACCTATTTTGTCTTCAAAAGCTGGAGAATGCGTTGCCAACCGAAATAGAACGTCAATAACATATTATCATAAGATTAAGCACTTCTCGTACAGACAACAGAAGGAAAGGGTTCTGCTAGAAAACGTCCGGCACCACTGCATTTGGAACTGTAAGGAATTCAACACGACCATGTCCACCGGCGCCATAATCCAACTCGAGGAACGCGATCATGTGTACGTCGTGACATCACATCCGAGTCAAGTAATTCCATGTAAGCATGACAACAGATTTTCAATGTTCGATATTCAGTCATTTCAATAGATTTACCTCTCTTAAAGTACACATGGTTTAAATATCTCTTATTTTATTATATTTAGGCCCATTATTCCATGTGCTTTGAGATGTTCACAGTACATTATCGCTAGGATTATTTTAAATAAGAATATATGAGAATGCCCTATGAGCATTGCAACATATACCAAACTCCGAAAAGGCACA
The DNA here is from genome assembly GCA_007844125.1 of Sinonovacula constricta. Taxonomy (NCBI): domain Eukaryota; kingdom Metazoa; phylum Mollusca; class Bivalvia; order Cardiida; family Solecurtidae; genus Sinonovacula; species Sinonovacula constricta. The sequence continues at coordinate 61,221,724 of CM017563.1, read as the reverse complement.
GAACAAAGGTATTTCACATGCAAGCCAAGCGAAAAGTAAGAACAAATTAGTGGATTTGAGTCATTTAACGAAAAGAGCAAACCCGACAGTTACCGCCTTGGAACGGTCAGTCGGCAATATGGACCGACTGGTGTGCTTAAACCGGTTTTACAGAGCTCTAACCTCGCACTTTCTGACGAGTTTCTCAAATGCAAGCAATAAAAAGAAAAACGATCTATTTGAATACAAAATGTCCAAGCGCTGATATTTTCTATAAGTTATGACGAAAGTAGTGATGTCATTGAAAAATAATGTCCACATAGAGTTTAGAAAAGAATATGGTATTATTTCGATTGGAAAAAATACACAAAAATGGTTGAATATAAAAGAAATTAACTTTCTAAATCATGAACTTGCTAATGTCAGTCATAATCAGAATCCAACAATGTCAGTCATAATACAAACTCAACAACTTTGCGAAATCTGTGTCATTCCCTCCGCCTGTCTGCAAATAATTCATATACAGCTTGTATGCTAAATTGTATTGGCATTTCTGTTAATCTATGCGCAGATACATCTAGAGCAATAATAAGAATTAAGTCATGTTTAATAATTCCTAATTTGGAGGCATCATTTTGGATAAATGGATACCCAAATATGTAGTTTAAATTTACACTTTACAAAATATTTCATTTAAAAAGGCCATTTGTAGCCATACACTTACTTGTGCAGAATCAAGCATTCTGACCAATTCTAGATAAAAGGACAACATACATAATGAAAAGAATGCTACAATATTAAACTTTGATACATGCAAACGCAAAGGTTTGATATCATAATTTTGATTCATACACCCTCTCCCCAAAAAAGAAGTCTTTTACCCGCCCCTGGTACTATCATGAAAGAATTGTAATATTATCAGTGTGGTGGGTACACGAGGAGGGATATTACCGTGGGTAGGGATTTTCCCCCCAGATTTTCAGTTTGAGCAGAAGGCAAGTTTTAATAATCTCATATTGTACGGGAATTTTCAACCTTGTACTTGCCATTTGTTATTAAAAAGGAGATGAAATTGTCTGTAGAAATCAGAATGACCTATACAATTGCTCATTTTGTTAACTAGCACAGATTTGTTAAAAGGGTGTTTCTGGGGCATGCTCCCCTGTTTAATTTCTGGAATGTCAGAATGCGAACAGAACATCTGTACTTATAAGCAACGTTGAAGACATGTACCAAGATACGACTAAAGACGAAAACAGCCGTACATAATGTCTATTAGTATCTTGCGGAACGGAACAAGTGATGGGGTACCAAATGGGGAATGTCAGATTCTACTTCTTCTATATTTTTGTTATTTGGTTTGGCTGGGAACTTTTTATTAACTCCTTTATATGAGTACTTATAAAATCTGATCTGACATGAGATGTCATGCAATAGAAGAGAAATTGAAAGATATCACGAAAAGTGTTAATATGCGACTGTCTGGCGAATTAAGTTATAGAAGTTCCTTGACAACTGAAGTATTTTATATTAATACTTTTCGGTACTTTCAGTTTCAGATACAGTATGAAAACTTATTACGCTGTCTTTTTATTTGACGTTTATTAATTTTAGTGCTTTTTGTGGTTTTTTTGTGTTGTTTTTGTGAAAACGATATTTATTGTATCTTTCATGAGATTTAATATGTATACCGAATGAAAATATAGCATATTATAATTAATTCCCCATTTTATTTTGGAGATATGATGGATATGTAACATTGGTTGGGGGTGGGGGTGAGTGATGATCCAACACAGTTTTTTACACTTTTCTCATTTATATAATACTCCACATGTACACATGTACACATGTACGTCCTACAACAAACATATAATAATTATTAATAACGAGATTAAAGCATAAGCATAAGCATCACATTTTAAACAATACAACAATGACAACAATTGATAATAATAATATAACTACAATTTACTTCAACCCGTCCTGACTGGGGTTCGAACCCGGGGCCTTGACACTGAGTGGCAAACGCTCTACCAACTGAGCTAAGCGGGCTGTTAGCTCCTCATTAATTCTTATACAATAGTCAAATATCATTACTAATGACAGTTTAATAACTTTACAATAACCAACTGCCTAAATAATATCTAAAATGAGTTTTAAGAATAAATACAATTAGAAACCTAGAACACAATATTTATAATACTTACAAGGACTATGGGTCCTATGACTCTCTATCTCTCACTCTGTGATATTGCTGTAAGTAAGCAGTTCTGTAAATAAACATGCAATTCTATTAGTGTGCAATAACTGTTAGTAATGTAACGTTTGTCGTCGCCGTAGTCATTCGTTACCGTCTATTAAATATTTCTAATGCCAAAACAATATAAAAATACCAGTGCTAAAAGAAGACGGATAATCCAACCGCTGAGTCAATACAATTCAACAACTCAAACAAATTTAAGCAAACCAAAGGCAAACCATGAGAAACGATCCTTACAGGTTGACGACTGGCGGCGGACTGACCAGCGTGGTTCAAAATAGAATCACGTGGTATAAAAAAGGCGCGAAGACCAAATTAACAGACTGCACTAAATTAAAAGCGAAAGTAATTACACTAAATTAAAAAATGCTAAAATACCACTCTGCTACATACACCCCCTCTCCCTTAAAAGTCGTCCCGACTTTTAAATGGAACAAATCTTTCTGCCTTTCTAGAATGCTACGCTAAGTAAATCGATAAACTACTTTATCACTGAAAGAGCAGAACTATGGCCAAAAAAGTAAAAACACTTATGTACAACATATAACGTATATGAAACGTCTAATATATAATACTTATCCAACAATTATGACAATCCAGTTAGAAATGTAACAGTCCTAACCAAAAACTAATCAACACTCTCCTACTAAGGAAGACTCTTTATAGATCCTATCAGTATTATATCAAACACTAAATAAAAAAATGTTTAAAACCATAAAATAAATTAGGTATCTAAGTATCTTGACAGTAATTTAGTTGTTAATCTTGCACTTTCTGTATGGAGATCCAGTAATGTTTTATATGTATTGGTTTCTGGTTGTTGCAACAAGTTAAGTCTATCGGGGGGTTTACGAACCCTCGCCGATCTTCTCGGTGCGATGGGCATAGAACCATTGTCTCCATTGTTGTTGTTTGATGTGGCTGCGTTGTTCTCTCCTTCCTTCGCCGTAACCGTTTTGGTTACCCTATCAGTTTCCTTTTCCTCCTCACTTTCCTCCAAAAAGTACTCTTCGTCGGAAGCGCACTCCTCTTCTTCCTCCTCTGCTCTACTCGCTGGCATAGAAATGTCAGAGTAATTTGTACTCTTTTCTACGCACAACTCTCCTCCCTCTTTACTTTTGTTACCGGCCGGTCCATTATCATCATCCCTGAAATTAGACAAAAATATTGAATCCACAGATTCTTGATTGTTCACATCTCTCTCTACTTTATTATCCCTTTTACACCTTGGTTTAGGTGTGGGTTTGTCATTACAGCCTACATCATTGAGTAGCAATAAATGGTTTCTGTGCAAAGTTTTTTCTTGACCACTAGGTGTTTTAACCACATAAACTGGTATCTCCTCTCTTGGTTGTCTAACAACCTCATACACATCTTGCTCAAACTTGTCACTTATTTTATGAGGACCCTTATGAGCCAATATTCGAACCAGAACTTTTTGACCGACAGCGATCTCTGCTGCTTTAGCCTTTTTGTCGTAATTATGCTTTTGAATGTCTCTTGCTCTTTGTAAATGTTTATTAGCAATATCTTGCACAGTCTGAATACGGTGTTTTAATTCTGTGACGTAATCGTTTGTTATTTTATCATCAACTAACTGGAATTTCATATCAATTGGTAAAACTGCCTTCCTATTGAACATTAATTCAAATGGTGAAAATTTGGTAGACTCGTGTTTTGTTGCGTTATATGCAAAGCATAACGCAGATATGTGATCTTTCCAATTTGCTTTCTTTGAGTCTTCTAATGTAGACAACATAGACAACAGCGTCCTGTTGTACCTTTCAGAAATGCCATTACATTGTGGGTGGTATATGGAAGTTTTAAGTTTGTCAATATTTAACATTTGGCATAGTTCTTTTATGACGGCTGATTCGAAATTAGCGCCCTGATCTGAAAGTAGCTTGGTGGGTATACCGTATGGGTAAATAAAATTGTTTAACAATACATCTGCGGTTGTTTTTGCGGTTTGATTTTTTGTTGGGACAGCAACAGAAAACTTTGTAAAATGATCTGTAATAACAAGTATGTTCTGTATCCCGCCTTTACATGCGTCAACTTTCAAAAAATCTGTACAGACTAATTCAAGTGGATATCTAGATGTTATATTTATCAATGGGGATCTTATGTTTGTAGAGGATTTGTTTCTCAGACATCTGTCACATTTTGCAACATGACTTGCTACATCTACAGTATAAGCGGGCCAGTAGAAGCGGTCCCGAACCAGGGAAGTTGTTCTATCTTTCCCAGGATGACCTAACTCATTATGCAAACTAGTTAGTACCTGTTCTCTATATATTTCAGGTAATACCAGCTGTCTCACAACTTCATTATTGTCCGACATTTCCCTATACAAGAGACCTCTTACAACCTTAAACTTTTCGAAATGACGAGACATTGTTTGGTGGTTCTTGTCACCTTTCCATAATTTGTTTGCAGGGAAACGCTTGTCAATTACGGCTCTAAGCCAAAGTCCTATAATTTTGTCTTCTCTCTGAGCCTTTCTGAGCTCTCGGATCTCCAATTGTGACATTGAAGAAGTATCACTTCCTGTGATATCAGCAACATTAATAGAAGAACTTTGTAAAATATCAACATATGCTGTGTACGACACATTGCAAATTGCCTTGACAACATCACTACCAAGTGCCACATGTTCTTTGCTATCTACGCTAACTTGTTCATGGGGGTATCTAGACATGCAATCAGCATCCACATTCTTGCTACCTGGGCGATACACAATATCAAAGTCATAATCACTTAGGGCAGAAATCCATCTTTGACAAACAGCCTCAAGTTTAGAACTAGTAAAAACATGTGTCAGAGGATTATTGTCAGTATATACAGTGAACTTGTTTGCCACTAAATAATCAGAAAATTTGTCACATATAGCCCACTTGAGAGCCAAGAACTCGCGCTTAAAAGCTGAATAATTTCTTTCTGACTGAGTCAAAGAACGGCTTGCGTAAGCAATTACATGATTCCGTTCATTTTGTTTTTGATAAAGAACAGCTCCAATACCATTCCCGCTTGCGTCAGTATGTAATTCAAAGGGCTTTGAAAAATCAGGATATGCAAGAACAGGGGGAGTAGTTAGAAGTCCTTTTAGATTGTTAAAACATTGTTCGTGTTTGTCACTCCACTGCCATTGTACCTGCTTCTTTTGCTTTAACTTTTTGGGACTTGTTGGAGGCAATAGATCTGTCAATGGCTTTGAAACCTTTGAAAAATTATGTACGAATCTTCGGTAATAACCACAAAGTGCAAGAAAAGATCTGAGCTCATCTGCATCCTTAGGTCTTGGATAATTTCTTATTCTCTCTGTTTTGTCAGGATCTGTTTCTAGTCCATTCTCAGACACCACATGTCCAAGAAACTTAACCTGCTTTTGAGCAAAATGACATTTCTCAGGAGCCAACTTCATGCCACATTCACCAAGTCTAGTAAGAACAAGTTGTAATCGTTCAATATGTTGATCAAACGTGGAACTAAATATGACTAGATCATCCAGATATATGAAACATATTTTCATGTTATAATCTCCTATATAATGTTCCATAATCCTTTGATAACAGCTAGGACTGTTAGAAAGACCGAAAGGGAGTTTATTAAACTCATAGAATCCTAACGGACCAAGAGTGAAAGCTGTGCGTTCTTTGTGCTCTTCAAGAACATCCACTTGATGGTAACCACTTTTCATATCTATAGTTGAAAACCACTTTGAACCATGCAAGCTATCAAATATATCCTCTGGTCGGGGCAAAGCATATGCATCTTTAATGGTTCTGCTATTTAAAGCTCTATAGTCAATGCACATTCGAAGTTTACCATTCTTTTTTCTGACTAGAACCACGGCTGAAGCCCAAGGAGACATAGACCTTCTTATAATGTTATTTGCTAACAGTTCTTCAATGTGCTGCCTAACTTCTTCAATCATTGGGGGTGGAATACGTCTGTGACGTTGCTTAAAAGGCCTTTCATCAATTAAATCAATTCTATGCTTGAATTCCGAGCAATTTCCAATATCAAAGTCATTTGCCGAGAAGACATGTTTGTGCCTATTTAAAACATCTGTTAATGAAGACAATTGATTTCTAGACAGGTTTTTATTTATGTCAACTTTGTCGAGTGGTGATTCTAAATTTTGATCACTTGTTGACAGGAATGGACTGTTCTCAACAACAACAGGCTGTAACTCTGCTATGGTACTTTTAGGTGCAATATTTACAGTATCCGTACTCAGGTTGGACAAATTGACGGAAATGTACTGTTTCTTACCATTATAATGATATATAGTAGGGGTTACAGATACATGTTTTGGCAATGGTGACCTTTCGTGTCCATGAAGCATTACAGTTGTTGGTGTATAGTTCAACTCATGACTAGTGACACATTCTAAAGTGACTGATTGATTAGGGCCAATTGAAATAGTGTATGGCTCATTTGATTTGACAGTTGCCAGGCAATAACCGTTTCTCTTAAGGGCCTTTTCTCTCAATATCAAACATTGTAATGCTGTATACAAATGACCTTTCAACTGTGATTTTTGCAAAAAGTTATCCCCATAGTGTTTCTTACAATGATGCATCAAACATGTTAGGACATTAGTGCCTAGCAAAATAGGTGTTTTCTGGTTGTAGTTTGTATCTGAAACAACAAGCATTGGGCATATCAGCTCCTCACTATCAGGTAATTCAGGTACTCTTATTGATGCCTCGATGAAACCTTTATATGGCAATGTGTTTCCATCTGCACATTCAATATGTAACAGCTCTGTTATAGGGTGCAATGTCGCATCTGAAAGATTATCATTATAATATCTCTCAGAGCAAGTAGACACGCAAGAGCCTGTGTCACAAAGAGAAATTGTTTCTTTGCCATTACAGAATATGGTTACTTCTGACGGTTCACCAACCAGATGTGGGTCTTTACCTGTACTTTTACCTATGTATTGACCCTCTACACAGGCAGTTACATGTTTAAAGAAGGACATGACCTCGCTAAGTGACCATTTTGTCCACAGGTGTAACATCTGCGGTCATTGTTAGGACAATCTCTTGCCAAATGACCAAATCCAGAACAAGAAAAACATTGTATGGATTGCCTGTTTTGTGGTTGAAAAGTTTTTGCAGCAATTGGTCTTTGAAACCCCGATTGACCTCTTTGGTTCTTAGTTTGACCCTTTGCATATTGCACCATGCCTCTGGTACTTTGACCTCTACTTTGACCACGACCTATTATTGGTCTTCCGGTACAATGACCTCTTGGTATATACTGTTGCTGACCAACAAATTCAAAGGAATTGGCCTGAATTTGCTCTTGCGTTTTCTCAAGTTGAGCAATTCTGTCATTCAATTGACTAAACATAGATTTGATCTCATCAAATTGCATTTTTGTATTTTCTTCTGACTTATTGACATTTTGACAAACATTCTTTGACTGGTTTTGATTGTGTTCAACCTCATTAATTTCGCTTTCTATCTTTCTAACTTCAATCTTAAAAAGATCATAGTCATGTGTAGTTTCAAACTTATATGATGACATTTGTTTGATAGGTTTTAGCAACCCTTGATTAAATACATTTTTGAGCAATTGGTCAGCAGATTTCAATGAGGGAAATGCACCCATATCACACGCTTGGGAAAATATTTCCTCAATTCGGGCAGCATACGAAACAACTTGTTCGTTAAGCTCTTGTTTGCAAGCGTAGAACTCTTTCAATAAGGATTCTTGTGTCTGCACCTGACCAAACGTGCTTTCAAATTTATCCATTATATCAGTAAGTGAACAGTTGATACCCATTCGTCTAAGAATATTTGCTGCTTCGCCTTTGCATGATCTTCTAACTCCTAATAAAATTGTATCTGGAGTGTACATTTTCTCACTAATGAGGCACCTAATCTCGTATTTCCATGTATTAAAAGAAACTTCTCCCTTACCTTTTTCTCCAAAGAAGGTTGAAATCTTGGGGATCTGAGACGCGTTTGGTGCTTTGGACTTCTTAGCCTCTCCGCTCATTTTTTCATGTTCTTTCATGAAGTTCTCAAACTCATCACCTGTCTCCAGTTTGCACGCTTTAACCATTTCTAGCAGTTTCATATCCTCTTCAGAAATTGATGCCATGTTTGCTAATTAGTCAAAAAAATATTTGCTTGAAGATTGTTGATTGATTAAACAGAATTAAAAATGTTTAAAATTCAAGAAATATGTTAAAATAATTTACACTAGAGAACTAAGAAAAGTAAATTCCTATAGACCACTACTTTTAACTACTTAAAATACTATTCTACTTATCTACAGCTATCAACCTTAAACCATAAACACAGAAACAACCAGAACATCAACACTTGATTATCAGCCAGAACCGAAGATAACAAAATCTCGTTTAACAAGGTATCAGTCAGTATTCTTTTTTCACAATCACATGTTAGATTTTGTTATTAACTGCAAGAAAAGTGAAAATGCATGCAATAAGTGGAGAGTGAAATTAAATGTGATTTAAGTTTTTTTTGAATGGATATGATTACTCTCGTTCTTTACAATAAAGCGCTCTCACTACAAATTCAATTATAACAAAAATAATTTACCACAATTAAAAAAATTGATGAAATTATACAAAATAATATATATATATTTTTCTATTCTAAGTCTATTCACACTAGAAAATAAAGAAAGAAATTGTCTGTGCACGCCAAATCAAAAAGAGTCAGTCCACGGAATCCATCGCTGAAAAGTTGAGGTCTAAGGTAGTCACAAATCACTTACTACATGGCACGCGTGATGACACCAAACACAAACCTACTAGAGTAATGCTCGACCACGTGGTCCCCGCCGCTACGGAAATCGTCAACCTTCCACCGTGTTCTGCCTGTTTCACCCCACTGCACCTGCTACACACACATTCCACCTGGTGTGCCTACCTGGATATCACTGGGGGCTCCATTTGTAACATTGGTTGGGGGTGGGGGTGAGTGATGATCCAACACAGTTTTTTACACTTTTCTCATTTATATAATACTCCACATGTACACATGTACACATGTACGTCCTACAACAAACATATAATAATTATTAATAACGAGATTAAAGCATAAGCATAAGCATCACATTTTAAACAATACAACAATGACAACAATTGATAATAATAATATAACTACAATTTACTTCAACCCGTCCTGACTGGGGTTCGAACCCGGGGCCTTGACACTGAGTGGCAAACGCTCTACCAACTGAGCTAAGCGGGCTGTTAGCTCCTCATTAATTCTTATACAATAGTCAAATATCATTACTAATGACAGTTTAATAACTTTACAATAACCAACTGCCTAAATAATATCTAAAATGAGTTTTAAGAATAAATACAATTAGAAACCTAGAACACAATATTTATAATACTTACAAGGACTATGGGTCCTATGACTCTCTATCTCTCACTCTGTGATATTGCTGTAAGTAAGCAGTTCTGTAAATAAACATGCAATTCTATTAGTGTGCAATAACTGTTAGTAATGTAACGTTTGTCGTCGCCGTAGTCATTCGTTACCGTCTATTAAATATTTCTAATGCCAAAACAATATAAAAATACCAGTGCTAAAAGAAGACGGATAATCCAACCGCTGAGTCAATACAATTCAACAACTCAAACAAATTTAAGCAAACCAAAGGCAAACCATGAGAAACGATCCTTACAGGTTGACGACTGGCGGCGGACTGACCAGCGTGGTTCAAAATAGAATCACGTGGTATAAAAAAGGCGCGAAGACCAAATTAACAGACTGCACTAAATTAAAAGCGAAAGTAATTACACTAAATTAAAAAATGCTAAAATACCACTCTGCTACATACACCCCCTCTCCCTTAAAAGTCGTCCCGACTTTTAAATGGAACAAATCTTTCTGCCTTTCTAGAATGCTACGCTAAGTAAATCGATAAACTACTTTATCACTGAAAGAGCAGAACTATGGCCAAAAAAGTAAAAACACTTATGTACAACATATAACGTATATGAAACGTCTAATATATAATACTTATCCAACAATTATGACAATCCAGTTAGAAATGTAACAGTCCTAACCAAAAACTAATCAACACTCTCCTACTAAGGAAGACTCTTTATAGATCCTATCAGTATTATATCAAACACTAAATAAAAAAATGTTTAAAACCATAAAATAAATTAGGTATCTAAGTATCTTGACAGTAATTTAGTTGTTAATCTTGCACTTTCTGTATGGAGATCCAGTAATGTTTTATATGTATTGGTTTCTGGTTGTTGCAACAAGTTAAGTCTATCGGGGGGTTTACGAACCCTCGCCGATCTTCTCGGTGCGATGGGCATAGAACCATTGTCTCCATTGTTGTTGTTTGATGTGGCTGCGTTGTTCTCTCCTTCCTTCGCCGTAACCGTTTTGGTTACCCTATCAGTTTCCTTTTCCTCCTCACTTTCCTCCAAAAAGTACTCTTCGTCGGAAGCGCACTCCTCTTCTTCCTCCTCTGCTCTACTCGCTGGCATAGAAATGTCAGAGTAATTTGTACTCTTTTCTACGCACAACTCTCCTCCCTCTTTACTTTTGTTACCGGCCGGTCCATTATCATCATCCCTGAAATTAGACAAAAATATTGAATCCACAGATTCTTGATTGTTCACATCTCTCTCTACTTTATTATCCCTTTTACACCTTGGTTTAGGTGTGGGTTTGTCATTACAGCCTACATCATTGAGTAGCAATAAATGGTTTCTGTGCAAAGTTTTTTCTTGACCACTAGGTGTTTTAACCACATAAACTGGTATCTCCTCTCTTGGTTGTCTAACAACCTCATACACATCTTGCTCAAACTTGTCACTTATTTTATGAGGACCCTTATGAGCCAATATTCGAACCAGAACTTTTTGACCGACAGCGATCTCTGCTGCTTTAGCCTTTTTGTCGTAATTATGCTTTTGAATGTCTCTTGCTCTTTGTAAATGTTTATTAGCAATATCTTGCACAGTCTGAATACGGTGTTTTAATTCTGTGACGTAATCGTTTGTTATTTTATCATCAACTAACTGGAATTTCATATCAATTGGTAAAACTGCCTTCCTATTGAACATTAATTCAAATGGTGAAAATTTGGTAGACTCGTGTTTTGTTGCGTTATATGCAAAGCATAACGCAGATATGTGATCTTTCCAATTTGCTTTCTTTGAGTCTTCTAATGTAGACAACATAGACAACAGCGTCCTGTTGTACCTTTCAGAAATGCCATTACATTGTGGGTGGTATATGGAAGTTTTAAGTTTGTCAATATTTAACATTTGGCATAGTTCTTTTATGACGGCTGATTCGAAATTAGCGCCCTGATCTGAAAGTAGCTTGGTGGGTATACCGTATGGGTAAATAAAATTGTTTAACAATACATCTGCGGTTGTTTTTGCGGTTTGATTTTTTGTTGGGACAGCAACAGAAAACTTTGTAAAATGATCTGTAATAACAAGTATGTTCTGTATCCCGCCTTTACATGCGTCAACTTTCAAAAAATCTGTACAGACTAATTCAAGTGGATATCTAGATGTTATATTTATCAATGGGGATCTTATGTTTGTAGAGGATTTGTTTCTCAGACATCTGTCACATTTTGCAACATGACTTGCTACATCTACAGTATAAGCGGGCCAGTAGAAGCGGTCCCGAACCAGGGAAGTTGTTCTATCTTTCCCAGGATGACCTAACTCATTATGCAAACTAGTTAGTACCTGTTCTCTATATATTTCAGGTAATACCAGCTGTCTCACAACTTCATTATTGTCCGACATTTCCCTATACAAGAGACCTCTTACAACCTTAAACTTTTCGAAATGACGAGACATTGTTTGGTGGTTCTTGTCACCTTTCCATAATTTGTTTGCAGGGAAACGCTTGTCAATTACGGCTCTAAGCCAAAGTCCTATAATTTTGTCTTCTCTCTGAGCCTTTCTGAGCTCTCGGATCTCCAATTGTGACATTGAAGAAGTATCACTTCCTGTGATATCAGCAACATTAATAGAAGAACTTTGTAAAATATCAACATATGCTGTGTACGACACATTGCAAATTGCCTTGACAACATCACTACCAAGTGCCACATGTTCTTTGCTATCTACGCTAACTTGTTCATGGGGGTATCTAGACATGCAATCAGCATCCACATTCTTGCTACCTGGGCGATACACAATATCAAAGTCATAATCACTTAGGGCAGAAATCCATCTTTGACAAACAGCCTCAAGTTTAGAACTAGTAAAAACATGTGTCAGAGGATTATTGTCAGTATATACAGTGAACTTGTTTGCCACTAAATAATCAGAAAATTTGTCACATATAGCCCACTTGAGAGCCAAGAACTCGCGCTTAAAAGCTGAATAATTTCTTTCTGACTGAGTCAAAGAACGGCTTGCGTAAGCAATTACATGATTCCGTTCATTTTGTTTTTGATAAAGAACAGCTCCAATACCATTCCCGCTTGCGTCAGTATGTAATTCAAAGGGCTTTGAAAAATCAGGATATGCAAGAACAGGGGGAGTAGTTAGAAGTCCTTTTAGATTGTTAAAACATTGTTCGTGTTTGTCACTCCACTGCCATTGTACCTGCTTCTTTTGCTTTAACTTTTTGGGACTTGTTGGAGGCAATAGATCTGTCAATGGCTTTGAAACCTTTGAAAAATTATGTACGAATCTTCGGTAATAACCACAAAGTGCAAGAAAAGATCTGAGCTCATCTGCATCCTTAGGTCTTGGATAATTTCTTATTCTCTCTGTTTTGTCAGGATCTGTTTCTAGTCCATTCTCAGACACCACATGTCCAAGAAACTTAACCTGCTTTTGAGCAAAATGACATTTCTCAGGAGCCAACTTCATGCCACATTCACCAAGTCTAGTAAGAACAAGTTGTAATCGTTCAATATGTTGATCAAACGTGGAACTAAATATGACTAGATCATCCAGATATATGAAACATATTTTCATGTTATAATCTCCTATATAATGTTCCATAATCCTTTGATAACAGCTAGGACTGTTAGAAAGACCGAAAGGGAGTTTATTAAACTCATAGAATCCTAACGGACCAAGAGTGAAAGCTGTGCGTTCTTTGTGCTCTTCAAGAACATCCACTTGATGGTAACCACTTTTCATATCTATAGTTGAAAACCACTTTGAACCATGCAAGCTATCAAATATATCCTCTGGTCGGGGCAAAGCATATGCATCTTTAATGGTTCTGCTATTTAAAGCTCTATAGTCAATGCACATTCGAAGTTTACCATTCTTTTTTCTGACTAGAACAACTGAAGTATTTTATATTAATACTTTTCGGTACTTTCAGTTTCAGATACAGTATGAAAACTTATTACGCTGTCTTTTTATTTGACGTTTATTAATTTTAGTGCTTTTTGTGGTTTTTTTGTGTTGTTTTTGTGAAAACGATATTTATTGTATCTTTCATGAGATTTAATATGTATACCGAATGAAAATATAGCATATTATAATTAATTCCCCATTTTATTTTGGAGATATGATGGATAAACCAATGGATGTCAAATGTTATGGTTATACACATAAGCAAGTGACCAACGGTTAAAAATATGCCATTTTAAAGTATTAAGCTGAATATTGTTTTGTTGTAAAGCCAAAATCTGTCAACAACAACAACAACAAAATCAAAAGTTTGACCAAAATTGAAGAAAACTCTAAAGGAATTATTTTTCGGAGTGCTCTGAGCCCAGGATCTGCAATGAACATCCATATGAAACAACCGAGAACGAGTTTAATTAGATTTACATAGACAATATTGGAAACACAGTATATATTGCCGATTGCAGGAAACACTGTATATATTGCCGATTGCAGGAAACACAGAATATATTGCCGATTGCAGGAAACGCTGTATATATTGCCGATTGCAGGAAACACAGAATATATTGCCGATTGCAGGAAACACTGTATATATTGCCGATTGCAGGAAACACTGTATATATTGCCGATTGCAGGAAACACAGAATATATTGCCGATTGCAGGAAACGCTGTATATATTGCCGATTGCAGGGTCAATCGTTTTGTTGTTTTTTCCCAAATGATTTTGGTCACTTAGATCTAGCAAAATCATCTACAGACAGTTGATTGGAAACGCTGTCCTAGATATCTACTGGATATAAATTAATTGTTCCTGTATTATTTCTAACTTTGATCATACACTTGTGGTTGACCACAAGCCATGTTAATTAACTGATACACGCAATCCAAATTATTTGTTTTAAAAAATGTCCGGAAAATACATCCGCGTCCGCGAAAAAAATGTCACCTGATCAGTTTAATGGAACGTAGAATACTGAGAACATATGAACACGACAAATGGAATAGGCCCCATCAGTTTTCCTTGTGTTTTTTCACAGACTCAGAATCATGGACGTGGATCACGAACGCGAATATAGGGAAAAGCATCCAAAAAGGGATTTGCAATCCATGCAAATTTTCGTGTTCTTTTAGGACTTTCTTATAAATACTGTTGTTGTTGTTGTTTTAAAGATGAGAAATAGCTATAACCGTTTTTGTATGCTTTTATACTGACGGTGTGTTCTTTCTGACATATTTGAAATATTCCATATACATGTATACCGGTGAAAATTTTCAACACTCTTTTGACTGTTACTATTTATAGATTTGTTCACGCCCAAACTTGAATACATGTATGAAATTTAAATGAATATGGGTAAAATTTTATTAGTATATTATTTCTAGTAAAATGTGACAATAATTATGATTGTTGTCATATTAAGCCTGCATTTGATCCTCCTGGAAAGCTTCCAATATTTATTGTTACACTCGCTATCTTCAAATCGCTTACCTAAAAATTCCGGCTCTATCAAATTAGGTTAGTCGATCCAGATTTCCATTCTTAAGCTATGTTTTTTATTTCTCTTATATCAAATTATCTTATTTTGAAAATGCGCTTCTTCGAAGCAAATATCTGGTCTCTTGAACTATATTTCAATATATCATTGCTGGTTTATCTCAAGGTAAGGTAGCTGCACGTTTTAACATCTATTACTACGTTAATTGGTCGTGCCAGAGTGAACCACGCGTGCTCACGTAAATGGTGGGAATTTACGATGACTTGAGAAGACCCACGGTTAAATTTGGTTAAATTCTTTGATTGGGTAATTACCTAGCCAAACACAAGCTGACGTGCATGTGAAAATAAAAGCTAAATTATAGTCTGAAACATTCACATGCAGCGGCGTCGCGCAATAGAACTACTATTGGGTGTCGAAAGCTGAACATGTTGATATAATAACTAATGAAGCAGACATAAGTGATTTAAAAATGTACTGCGGTACCTGTACTATGAACTCTAAGGATGTCGTGTGTTTTTTGTGCAATCGATAATGCAGACAGATTAACAAAGACAGGACAGGCAACAGAGCAGTAATAATTGTATTTATATTTCCTTATGTTTACCCACGTCCTTGATAAATTTCTACTTTTCATTATTTTAAATGATAAGAAAATTTTACAAATTGAATAAATGTAATTATCCTAGACCTGTGTTTCCTTGCATTACCACATTATACCTACGGTATAAATGTTTTCTGATATCACAAATATAATTAAAGATTCTGGCTTCCGCTTTCTTATGGCGTGGCATGTCACGTGATCAATGGTCGGATGTTGTTTTCATCGATGTGAGAAAAAATGTATTTTTAACTTTAAAATGGATAAATACACGGTTGAAAACTTTTGGAGAGGTGTATGAAAGGATTGTGAATGTGACTGAATGGGAGAATTATGAGACAAAAGAAGAATAAAGGCGATAAAAGGAAGAAAAGTGGTGATAGTAGCGCACGGATAGCAAGTGTGCGTGTAGTGGAAAACAACTGAGTTTCGACCAGGGTCTCAACTAAGGACACTACAGATGTGATTTGATAAAAGGTGCTCATAAAACTTTATATGGTGTAAATGATATTAACGACGAGAGCGATAACGAAGAAAGTTTGCTAAACATATCGGACGTATTTGATGATAAGAATATAGGTGTCATGAATGCAGGCTCAAGTGTTGGGGTCATTTCTGACCAACAGTCGGGAAATGAAATGTTGACACTGCTCCATGAGATAAATGGGAAGATGAATTTAATAGATAAAAGACTTAAGAAATTAGATAATAAAGTTGACAAATTTGATTTAGAACTGAAGAAATTGCGACTCTGGTTAACGACAAATGTAAGAGATTAGAGGAGAGGATGAGCAAGATAGAGGACCGGGTAGAGGCTGATTGCTTTGCATCTGGTATGGTGTCAGACAAGATACAACAGCTGGAGAAGGAGTCTGCTAAAGCTACGGAAGATCTTTTGTATATTCAGAGCCAGTCAATAAGAACCAATCTCTTATTCTCTGGTATATTAGAAGACAATGCAGAAACACAAGAAATTGCTGGAAAGAAAGTTAGAAGTTTTATGATGGAGAAGTTAGAGCTGGCAAAGGAGAGGGTGAACGAAGTAAAGTTTGAGCGAGTCCACAGAAATGGGCAGCAAAGGCCAGATGGCAAGGGAAAAAGCATAGTGGCTAAATTTAATTATTTCAAGGACGGAAAGGAGGTCAGGCGGAGGAGTAGCAAACTGAAAAACTCTGATTACTTCATTAACGAACAATTTCCACGAGATATTTCAGAGAGAAGGAAAAAACTATGTCCTAGGATGGTGGCAGCAGAGAGGAGAGCTTGCAAGAAGGCGTGCATCAGCTACGACACCCTCTATGTGAATGGCAGGCCTGTAGATGTTAGTGACTAAGGGTGTGCACAGGATGAACTGAAAATCCTTGCGTGGAATTGCAACGGTTTGACCTCACAAAAAATAGACTCCGAACATTTAAATGAAATCTTTAACGGAAATGACATCATCTTTTATTTGAATCATGGGCTAACGAAAACAGTAAAATTGATGTTGATTGATTCCAAAGTTTTAATTTTACAGAAAAAATAAGTGAATTGGGTATCAAATGTAAAAAGATTGCTAGATCAGTATAGGTTTAGCAATGAATTTATTGACCCTTATTCAGTGAATCCAAAAAAACTGTTGTTTATTATTTAAAATAAGAATAATAGATTGTTTTGTACAACAATGGAATATGAAATAACGACCTGTCAGTTAGCAGTGTATTATTTCATACAAACACTTTAAAACAGTTTTTACCTTTGAAAATTTTCCTTAGATATTTTCTTGCTAAATTGCGCCTATCATCAAATCCTTTAAAAATTGAGTCTGGAAGATAGGGCAGAAATAGAATTGATAGATACCTTAGATATTGAATATCTTGTGATAAAAACAATTTTGAGGATGAGTATCATTTCTTTTTTATCTGTCCAGCTTATAATGAAATCAGAAAATGCTTTTTAAAGGAAAAATCTACGTAAAACAAAGTTTTATTAAATTTTGTGAGATGTTAAATTCTGATAAAAAGGAAATATTGATAAACATTGCAAACTATATAAAAAAGCTTTAGAATATTGAAAGAACAGCGTTATTCTCACACAATAAGTTCATCTTGATTAAAATATTCTCTTTTTTCCTTTTTCTTATTTTCAGGTGGGGGGGAGGGATTTTGATTTTATAACTGAAAATACAAAGTATTTATATATGATAATATTATAATAAACTCTTACGTATTGTAACTATTTCATGTTTCCAACTACACTGTTCGTAAGCGTGGGGTGGGTGAAGTGGTGTGAGGAGTGTTGGTGTGTCTTTTACATTTTTTATGAGTGCGATTTGAGTACGTGTGTATGTATTAGTGTGCAAGCGTGCGTTTATGCGTTTGTGTCTATGTTTGTATGTGGTTTTGAGAAGACTTGATGATCAGTGACAGTAACATTGATTGTAATTATCTTGCAACTATGTACATGTTGAGACAAATAAAAGACGGTTCTGTTCTTATTCATGTCCATTCAGTCAACACTGATCAATAGACATTCAAATAAATTATAATTGAAAGATTAAAACTATGAAGAACAATAATACATTGACCAAGTTTTTGGTGCAGAAATGTTTCTGTTGACGACTAATCATAATTATTTCAAAATTGTCAAAGGCATGGTTACACTTTCATGGAGTGTTAGGAAACATGCGGGTACGAAATTAGAATTAATTTAACATATGCCACCGTTGCAATGGTGTTAAAATATTGGCCTCATCATTTTTGGCTGCATTATAGTTTGTTCGGTTAAGCTGTTCCTAGACTGGCTTCTGTTTTCGTGAAATGCATCAGTATTTCCAAACTGACAACATGTTGTTTATGAAAATGTCAACATTAAAAATCTACAACTAAATCAGGCACATTTAACCATTTTCTCTTTTTGCAAACACTAAGACTCACTGATGACACAAGCAACGTGCTGTTGTTTTTGGGTGTTAAAGATTCTTCAATATATCACACATACCAATGTAGGCTATAGATTAACCTGTATATCATACATTTCCAGCCTGCCTCCAAATTATCTACATGGCTGCCTTTTTCCTGCACTTTCAATGTTGTTTACAGTCAGCCTCAATGAGTTTCCCGCGATAATTTATAAGCGGAAGATTCCATCGTGTTTTATTATTCCTTCTTGAACCTGTGTTTTTAACCATTTTCACTATCTCTAAGCTATGGAATTTCAAAAGGCACATAGCCTAACGTTAAAAACGAATGTATATCACTCCATGTTTTTCAGCTACGTCTACTGCAACACCTACCATCCCAAATTTATAATAGCAATCAGTCATCCATTCATAAATGTTAATGTTTTCTTCCGCGCTGAAATAAAGTGAACTTTTAGCATAAGTTTCATTTGTACATCGTTTTACTTATCAATAACAGCAACAATCACCATTATTAATATTGAAAAGGTTATGAATAGAAAAACAAAAATTATTCTTGCAGTTATGACAACATTAATCCACCTACGACCTACTTCTTGATTCTGTGCTGTTCGGTGCTGAAAGTAAACACAGCATGATTCTTATCTGCCCTCGAGCTTCGCTCGACGCCATAAAAATCATACAATACAAGAATTTATTATAAGTATGCCGTCCATTACATCTATTTACGGAAGGTGAAGATCTCAACTCCTGATAAGAGAATGTGTGTACTTGTGGTTTTATATACTAACGGCTGATTTTTCTAAAACTATCACTTACTTCGGACGTATCGAGTTTCGGGTGTCTCGAAGTATTTTCTTCGCTTCCCTCGGAATATGAGATAACAAGCGTGGACTGTATGTACAATGACTTTATTAGTTTAAGTAGTTTGTGTTTCTTTTTATTCTGAAATGTTACAATAATTAAAAACATGACATTTTGTTATGAGAAATATATTTAAGCCTGGCTATGCAATGTTTTTCAGCCTGGCTGTCTGTTTTTCAGCATGGCTATTTAATGTTCATCAGCTTGGCTGTTCTACATTCATAAGCCTTGATATCCTATGTTTATCAGCCTGTCTATTCACTGTTTATCAGCCTGACTATACAACATTTATCAGTCTGGCTATCCAATGTTCATCATCCTGTCTATCCAATGTTAATCAGCCTGTCAATCCATTGTTTATCAGCTTGGCTATCCAATGTTTTCAGACTTTCTTTTCCATATTCATCAGCCTGACTATCTAATAATCATCAGCCTGGCTATACAAAATTTATCAGCCTAGCTATACAATGTTCGCCAGCCTGTCTATCCATTGTTCATCAGCTTCTCTATCCTCTGTTTATCCGCCTGGCTATCCAATGTTCATTAGTCTGACTATCCAATGTTTATCAGCCTGGCTATTATATGTTAATCAGCCTGACTATCCAATGTTCATTAGCCTGACTATTCAATGTTATCAGCCTGACTATCCAATGTTATCAGCCTGACTATCCAATGTTCATCAGCCTGACTATCCAATGTTTATCAGCCTTGTCATTTAATGTTTATCAGCCTGGCTATTATAAGCTCATCTTTTATGAGGTTTTGGTGAGATGAGAACTTTGACGGGTTTACACAGTTCTATCACTCGGTCCTCTCTTTCTATTTCCGACGTGGCCATCTTGGATCGGAACTTCATGGGTGTGGCAGATGATAGAACACAGAGGCCAATTTCCACAGTACACATCTCTGGAAGGAAGGCAAGAGAAATGTCTTGCTTACAACGAAGACAGTTTTGATTTTTCAATACATCGCACTGACCAATTATGATCTTTATAGAGACATCCAGCAATTTTGGTGAATAAGGACCCCAGACAAATCTCAGGTAGAACTACCAATGTACCGCAGGTCAGCTGGAAGGCATTTCTATATTATGTCCTTTTCACAGGTCTCGATCCCTTGTGGTGGGAGGCTAAGCAGTAAGGGGAGTTGCAAGTCGGCAACTCTACCACTTTCCCACGAGTGTCCCCTTATCTTACAAGCAGCAGCTCACTTTAAAAGTGTCATAATTTGCTAGAATGACTTATTGTACAAGTTGTTACAATTTTTGTAGCAAAAAGAAAAAGATTTATCCAAACAATGCAAACCTAACTAGATACAAACCTACGTGACCCAAAGGTTTAAAACAGAAAATTTGGTTATTTTAGATACATTGAACAATTCTACCCCAAAATCTTAAAGTGATATACTGGGCCAGGAAGAATTTAAATTTAAGATAAATGTTTGCTCCATAAATATTTCCATTAGATTGTATGGGCTAATTTGCCCATGTAAGAGTTCACTCTATAGGTTCGTATAGGTTAATGGAGAAACATTGACCTTTGGATCAAATTTTTTCCTGTTCCAGTCCATCTGGTTAAACAAAACTAATATCCTTACCTGACCAGTGAGTGTGTGACAGCAAAACATTGGTTGTCAGTTGACAGGAGAGAGGCCCTTGCTTCTGTATGTCACCTGGTCTGGGGACGGTGTACACTGTGTTGGTGTCAGGGTACTTTATCTGTCACAGGTAAAAATAAATGATGCAGATTTGACAAAGACAAGAGATAATATAGCAACATGGCATGATTTGGGTTCTAAGAAAAAAAAAAAATGAGATAAAAATAGGAATACTTATTTATGGCAAAAAAATATTACTTTGTTAAAAACTGAAAATGGCAAAAAAATACACTAACAGAAAACAACAACAAATGAACAAAATAAATTATAACAAAGAAAAGAAACAGCAACTGTGATTTTGATAACCTGCCCACAATACACCTGTTAGGTGTAATTAATTTTTTTTTTTTTATATATGATAAACCCATTCAAAAACTCACCATTACTCTAAGGTCTCGCAGGTTGGGTAGGTTTCTGATGTCTGCTATCATCAGTACAGCTGTTGTGAGACCAGCAGTGAACTTGACAGGGTTATCTGACACTCTTGATGGCTCGATGATCGTGGCCTGAGCCTTGCGAACCTTGTTGGTCAGCTGGAAGGTGACAGGACGCACCAGTTTGATGGCCGAGTGAAGGACTCGCTGGGCCGCTGTTAATTGCTGACTTTTCAGAGTGGTCAGCTCTGACAGAAGGTACGAGGTGAAAGGGTCAACTGGAACATCCACTGATGTCAGGAACCTACACATGGGGAGAAAATAGATTTAAGTGTATTTTTGTTGTTTAAGAAGACATCTAGATACGTTATTTTCTAATACAGTAACATATTGCAAAGTAACTCAAAACCTTGTTTGTTTAAAATTTTGTTTTTGATACATAGCACGGACATTTTGGTGACTCCAGGCTTAAATATTGGTGGAAGAAAAATAGACATATATGCCTTGGTAAAACCACTGCATTTAAGCTGGACGACCTCCCAAAATGAAATTTCCCACTTAGACTTGGACTCAAACCAAAATTCCTAAAGTCTTTTGCTTATAAGGTGAAAAGTAATATCAACTGACTAGCTACTAAGAAACAAAAAACTGAAGGCACAGACATGCATGTGACATTTTAAAGCCTGCTAGAGACCAGACAATCAACTGGCTACCTACAATGATTTAAGCTTCTTGAATCCATTGGGTGACCAATAATTCTGAGAAAACTGTTTGAGGTTACCATAATGCCTCCATTATAGTGCACACTTTTTCCCTCCCACCTCTTTTATCGACCTTAAAATTAGGCCTACTTTTATGTTTGGAGCTATCAAGACAACACCTTACCCCTGCAATGAATTCAGATATGACATGTACGCATCCTGAGCTTTCATTTGGGTGGCCAGTTCCTGTGATGTGGCCAGGACCGATCCAAGACGAAACGTTAGTGCCTTAAGCTCCGTCTGTCGCACCAGAGCGATGTCGTTGTTGCTGAGGCCAAGGAAGAGTGTCTGTAGTTGGTCAGTAAGGTTAAGTATTTTGTCTACCAGAACTGTCAGATGACCAACGGTTACACTGCCTGATACCAGATGAGCATGTTGAGACATCAGCTGAAACATAAATGCTTTGATAAAATATAAAAATGTTAAATCTTCATGAAGCAGAAGCAGCATAAGGGAATGTAAAAAAATGAAAACTTTAATCTCTACAAGTATTAAATACTGAAATAATAATACAGACTGCTTGAATATTTAAGTGCTTTATAACATGATGTAAATTTGAAAGTATGTGGACATAAAACTTCCAACTGCATATATATGCACCAGCTATTAACCTTGATTGAATCATTGTTTTTGTTTATTGTTATATCGTACCAACACAATTATGGTCAAATTTGTGATGCCCAGCTAATTATTGGTGGAGAAAGAACCCAGAAATGTGTTTAGGTATAGCCACCTGTGCACTGCAGGTCAGCTGCAAGACCTTTCCACATGTTCACATCGGGCTGGGACTTGAACCCATGAGCTTTGGAGTTACAAGTCAGTGACTCTAACCACTTTGCTATGGGCTCCCCCCTTATTAAATCAGTATGTTTCAAGAAGGTATGATTAGATAAAGGACATAGGTTTTATTCCAACCTATGCACTGGTTATGAAGTTGTAAACATGATAGTACTACCAGTATTTTGCACAAAAAATATCCTGATCATTGTGGCTATGTAGATAGTGGAAACTTTTTTTAATTCAAGCAAAATTATTACCGCAACTCAAACATAGTGTTCCTCTAAACAAAACTCTGAAAACTGATTTTTTACTTGTAATAAATGTGTGTGATGTTTCCATGGTTACCTGGGTAATGAGCAGCTGACTCTGGATGAACAGACAGACACATTCAGATGATGCTGAGGTGCTGGGGTCTAACATGGTTACCCTCTCAAGGTCCCTAGATAATAATCAAAGAGTAGTCTAAACTCTTTGGCTAACAGTCGATTGGGAAACAATATCTTACAACTTGTATTAACATCTCTGATCTGCTTATTTCCTGGGTTAAACCAGTACTCTCAGATACCTGTAGCAATGAGCAGTTAATAGAACTAATAATGTATTTCATATTGCATGATAAGATGAAGGTTTGATCTCTAATCAAAAGTCCAATGCCTAAGTTTTCACTTAAACAGACTTAAACCCAGGTGATGATAGGCTGGGAAGTTACCAGCTGGCAACTTACTGATTGACAACTAAGTGCCCCTGTCTTACAAATGATGACATACAAAATAAAATAAAGTAACCCTATCTAATTTAAAGGTGGTATCTGACAGTTTGCCCATATCTTATACATATAACAATATCTGTTACCAATGCTTTGTGGACATGGGGCATAATTTTTGCATAAACTCATACTTTAGTGTAAGTAAAGATGATTTCGAATACAACCTATATTGATAGCCTGAAATAAACTCGAAATAGTCACCCTACATGGTTATTCTTTCCAAATTTACTAATAAGCAAGATATTGAGCTATGCTTAAAATAGATATCGATACCGGAGCAGCTAGAAGACGATATAAAGTGATCTCAAAAGTAAGCGGTCACATGGTTTCCTGAATTAAAAAATTGCTTACTTTACAACATGGCTCAGATAGGAAATACCTGTCTGCAATGTCAATTGGGGATGAATGCTTCACTGTTCATACAGATCTAGGGCTTCAATGAACATCATTTTGTAGGACCTTTAAAACTAACAATGACTTATTATGTTATTTGAGAAAAAAATGTTTGTTTCAAACTGTTGGATACCACCTTAAACTGTTTAAGTCTAACTTCCTAGTAAGGATTATAAGTAAATGTCAGTTGGAACACTCTTCTGACTATATATGATAAAAATGAGAGAAACACTCTTTACTTATATTATATTTGTTATCTGTTATTAATGTCCACTTTTGGTACAATATAAAAAAGTAAAATTTAAAAAAACGTAACAGAAATGTTGTTTTCGTTCATATTCCAAGGTGGCTTAAAAATTACCTGACAGCTGACATTAGAAGCTGTCTAGCCATGCTGGTATCCAAGCTACTGATACCCTCCAGTCTACATAACATCTGCTGCAAGAAACCGGCCGTATGACTCTCTCCACTTCCTGGCCGATTCCCTACACTCACAGACTGGCACACAGCTTCACTCTTCTGCTTTGAATGACTCCTTTCCTGGTCATACTGGTAATCACCACAAAATATCATCTTCTGCAAGCTTGGCAAGTCGTCTTTTTGCTAGTCAGTAGAAGATTTAAGTTATTGAATATTTGTTCTTCAAAATTATGCAACTTAAAATTTGAAAATATTGGTTCAAAGACCCTTTGCAGTCTATGACTCAAATATTTCTTACTGAGCTGAGGGTGTATTTATTGATCATTTTTGCTTTGTTTTTGAAATACATCACAGCAACCAGTTATGGTCAATACTAGTAGAGGAAGATCTAGAAATGTGTCTGGGCAGAACCACTAGTGCTTGCAGGTCATCTGGAAGACCTTCTCACATTAAGTTCTTTGCCCCAAATGGAGCTTGAACCCACATGGTGAGAACTTAAAGAGTTACAAGTTGCTGATTCTACCACTTTGCTATGGGCATCCCTTAACATTTTAAGTAGTAACCATCAAAGTAATGATACAAACTAAAGTCATGTCAGAGTATTTCATTTAAATGTCTTTTTTTAGTATATACTCCATTTTTAAATTTGCCATTAATCACAGTTTAGGGCTTTGCATTCATCAAGGCATGTACAGCAACTCAAGGCACTAGCAATAACTCAAGTGACAGATCATTTTAGCGAATTTTGTAATTTAGGTTAAGAGTATAAAGTGTGAAGCAATTGAATACAATCACAATTACAATACAGATATGGTTAAAAAAAGCAATGCTTACTTCGTCGCCTTGACTGACATGACATCTTTTCCATTCACAGAAAAGCCAACTTGAAGATCTACTCTTCTTTCCTGTTCTTTCTGACTAAACACTAAACTTAACATATACCAAGAGGGCCATAATGGCCCTTAATCGCTCACCTGTGGACACAGGCTTTTAAAAGGCTCATCTCTGGTGTCAAGTAATTAAGAGTTATTTACTTAAGAAATCTTTAGTGAAGATTGGACCATTAGTGTGGCCACTGGGCTGATAACATTTTCTAGAATTTTACCTAGTAACCTTCTGAAATAGATTTCATACTAGCAAACATTCTGGCCATGTTTGGTAAAGATTGGACAATCAATGTGGCCTCTTAAGTGTTTTCACAAGGTTTTTTCTAAAACTTCACCTCGTGACCTAGTTGTTGACCCCAGTGATTTAGTTTAAAACTCACCCAAGATTTCTTGCTGGCAAACATTCTGGCCATGTAAAGTAAAAATTGGGCTATAAATGTAGTCTCTAGTGTATTCAAAAGCTTTTTTCTGAGATTTGACCCTACGTGAGCCAATAACAAACTCATCCAAGATTTCAGGCAGACAAACATTCTGACCAAGTTTGGTGAAGATGGGCCTATAAATGTGGTCTCTAGTGTGTTCACAAGTTTTTCCTAAAATTTGACCTAGTGACCTACTTTTTGATCCCAAGTGACCCATTAATGAACTCATTCAAGATTTCATGCAGACAAACATTCTGACTATGTTTTATGAAGATTGGATAAAAACTGTGGCCTCTAGCATGTTCACAAGCTAAAATGTTGACGATGGATGACTGACTAAGGACAAAGCGGTATCAGAAAAGCTCACCTTGAGCACATTGTGCTCAGTTGAACTAAAAAGACAGATAAATTTGAAAATGTTTATCACGTTTACCTTTAATTCTGGCACCATTTCTGGGATGCTGTCACGAAGGTAGGTGTAATGTCTCCAAACATGCTCCTGAAACATTGGCAATGCCGTTCGGTTCCCTGCAGCTGCATTGTACACCAGTACCAGGATACTAATGTCTGGGGAACCAGTTAGGGAGTTCTACGATAAATTGTATATCAATGGAACACTGTACTAAATATGAAGAGAAGTTAAGTGATGTTGTTAGCGTTCTAAATACACCAAAGTGTCAAAATTAAATTTAAAAAAAGAAAAAAAGAAAAACACACCAATAGAACCAGGTTGCTACCTCAGGCCAGTATTCTTCAACCATGGTTATGTTATAAAAACACACCAATAGAACCAGGTTGCTACCTCAGGAAAGTATTCTCCAATCATTATTATGCTTTAACTCAAATCACAATTTTCATACCTCAAATTTAACTCTTCATTATATGGTTAACTTTGTAAATTACAATAGCAATGTATGTGTGCCAAAGTTTCAGACGCATAACTTGAAATGAAATGAACAAACTTAATAATGATTGATGAAAATGGGCCCTAGGACATATTTGAGTATGTCTGTGTAGATGTTTGTCAGAGCAAGGATACATGCAGGGTCATCCATCTCAGGTTCTGGAGTGTCAAAGTATGGGTGTAGACAAAGAAACTCTGGGATTAGGGGCAGGGCCAGGTCAGGGCTGTTCTTACCCAAGTGCTGCATACATCTGCAACAGAAAATTAAAGTAAGAAAACCGGACCTGTTAGTGCAATTGGTAGAGTGTCACCTCCAGGTATGAAAGGCCGGGTTCCATCCCAAACTGTGACATACCAAAGTCCTTAAAAATAGCAGCAGTATAGTGATCTTGCAAACACAAAAGATGACTGGTTGGCCCTGTGTCAGGATAATGTGACTGGGTGTGGTATCATGCCAGGTGTTCACAGCATGCTATACACAGTGAAGGCAGCACTATATCTGCTTCAAGTGAACAGTGTCTGCAGGTAAGTGAAATACTGTTGGTGGGATGATAAACCCAACAATAAAAGTTTAGAATAGGTAAATACAGGCAATATGAAAGAAATGGTTTGACCAGGTCATGCTTTTTAACATACTTTAGGACATATGAATATTAGTCCTTTAAGAACTAACAGCAACCTCGATTTGTTGTTTATTAACGAAGATGTTTAAAGCATTAGACACATGGAGCTCCATTTAAAAACAAGTTTGGAACTAATTTTAATGAACTTGTTTTGATATTTTTACAGTGCATATTGATACACATCTAAGAAGTGTCTTTTTTCTTTTAAAGAAGATTTCATCATTGGTTGTTATAAAAGCACAAATTTTAAATTTCAATTGAAAAGACAGATAAATAATAAAACAGGTCAGTAGAAATGCCGAGATGGCCTTATTTTTCTGACTCATGGAAAAACTATGTTGTTTTGCTAGAGGCTCGACACAATTATGTCCCCCTGTCGTCAGATAGAGAAAGGCCATCACTGCTACAATTCCATTTATTTATTCCATTTATAACCTTATATGGAAAGTTGTCATGGTTTTAATTAACAATATGTATTTTTTTAACAATCTTGATAGAGAACCATCTAAGGAAAAATGTTAACCAAACACCAAGGTTCTTATAGTTTCTGTAGGGAAAATTTTCAAAGTTTTATTATATAGCTATATATAGAAAAAGACCAAGCACCTGGCAGCCATGTTTTTTGATGGACAAAAAATTATTTGAACATCTTTTTTGTTCCCATGTCTGTGGAAACTTATGATGAAGTTTAGATGAACTTGTGCTATCAGTTTCCGAGATAACATTTAAGAATGTTCCCTGAGGCGCAATAGCTCACAGAGAAAATGCTCAGGTGAGCTTAAATACAGCAGGTAGTATGATGCTGATATGATGAAAAATAACAATTAGCTTTAAAGCTACTTGAAACATTCTTGACCAGTACCACTTTTAACTCACTGCTTTTGGAGAGGGTAGCTGTGGCCTAGTGGTAAAGTTTTCGACTTGTGACTCCTTGGACTGCTTAGCCTCCCATCGTGTGGGTTCAAGTCCCAGTCGAGGCAAAGGACTTAATGTGGGAAGACCTTCCAGATGACCTGAGATATGCCCATGGTTCTACCCATACATTTCTCTGTTGTCTTCCTCCACCAAGCTGGATGTGGCTATAATCTGTGTCACTACTATGTTGTTAAAAAACAAAACATTGTTGGTCATATGAACCATCTTGATACAAGGAGAAAAAGAAAGAATAATTCCAGCATACTAGTACATAGTACATACTTCCATATGGACACTCTGTCCTCTGGGTAACGTCTGAGATTCTCCAGTAGCGCCACCACACATGTGTTGAGGCATTCCTTTGTAGCTAGGCGCATCTCACATAACATGTCACGTAGGGAGGCTCGAGATACATAGGAAAAATCCTGCAGAAGGATAAAAAATCAACAGTGAGCAGTTAATTGGGAATATATTGTTATTACTACTACCTTTGGGCTTTTGCTAGTTTTTGTTGGTCATTCCTTGAACTTTCCCTCATTCTATCTCTCTGCCCATCTATCTGTAGTCATTTTTAAATAAAACATGTCCAATATGGTACATGTTGAGTCCAGTAAACCACAAACATCATTTTGCTGGCCATATAAATCTAACAAATTTGCTTGTTATACTTTATACTGTACGTTTATAATGCCTTTAAATATAATCCCAAATATGTGTAGATTCTTTTAAATCTAAAAAAGAAATTCCCCTAATCTTTTAACAGAATGTTTTCAACCAATTTGCCATACCACTCACCTGCAACACTCCAAGCATGATTTCCAGCTGGTCTTCCCTCAGTTCCAGATGGTTGCTCAGCTTCTTGAGGCTGTTGATGGCATTCAGACGCACACTTTCAATCTCATCATTGAACATGTCTGCGATACTGTCCTGACATAGCAGGGCAAATGCCGGGGAATGACAAGCTAACTCACACATACTGTCAAGTGTACAGTTACGCACCTCTGTGGAATAGGAAAATAATCAAAATATACAAGTTCACTGGTGATAAAAAAGCAACTGCCATACATTTACCATCCCTAAAATTCACACACACACACACAGCAGTTGTAAGACAGCATGCTCTACTGTTCAAGTGCTTACAGACAAAACATTTTCTGGTAAGTTGAATCATGACAACATTTCTCACAAAATCAGTAGTGTTGATCAATAGAAAGACTTATGTATTGTCTAATTTCAATCTATGCTCTGGTTGCTGAGATATAAGATTGATAGAACTTGCAGGCAAAAATTTAACCTGAGAATAGTGGCAATGTAAAAGCCAAAACACAGGTGACTGGAATAGTCCTCCTTATTTCAAAAATAGCTGAGCTGAAAATGATTAAAGCAGACCAACAAATAATATGTTCAGATTTTATTTGAACAGTTTTTTTTTTATAATTATGACAAATAGCCAAGCAACATGTCGTCTTCAGTAATCTGAAGATGTACTTCAGTTATTTGGTGACACTTAAAGCAGACATAATCCTACCTCTAGTACCGTATTTTCTCACTTATAAGATGGGGATTTTTCCTCAAAATTTCATGTTCAAAGTGTGGGGCTCGTCTTATAGGTAGGGTCTAGTGACCTGGCTAAAAGTTTTCACATTGTTTTAGGGCGAAAACATACCACATAAACTTGTAAGCGGTTACAATGACCCGACGTGCCATCATTATCGACCGCCAATAATTTACCTTAATTGAACTTTGAATTCTGTCGGTCAGTGATTAACTGTCTAACATACATTTCTTTTTGTTCTGCATGAAACACGGCTTATAATCAGTCAATAAACACTGAAATAAACTTTAAATTTCAGTCTGCCCGATATACCAAGCTGTAATTTACTTTTCTGTGTAGACTTGCCTCATTACACGGGTCAAGTTGGCTGACTCTGAGATATGCTGTTGTCAAGGTGATAAGGATCGGAGCAGTTTGACATTGGTGAGTGAGTGAACGATGTGATTTATAAGCCGCTGCCAATTACAATTCTCCACAAATTATTGACTGGCGGCATGTACACAAGGACAGTGCACCGTTCCCCAATATTTTGTGTATTGTCATACCAGACTTGCTGACGTAGATCAAAGAACTTAATGCCATGCCGCCATGGTCTACAGGATAGCAATGCAGCTGAGACTAGATACATCCCGCAACGTGTGAAAATTACAGTCAGTGTTTACCAGTTAGCCCTTTTGTTGAGACAGCATGACTGGTTGTTTCATTTTTTTGCCTCGTTTTATAAGAGGGTCGAAGCAGAAACTGGCAATTTCACAGGTAAAGTAGGGTGCCCGTCTAACAGAATAGTCTTATAAGTGAGAAAGCACAGTATGTATAGCATGCTGTGAACACCTAGCATAGCACTTCACTCAGTCACAACAGGCAAGTCAGTCATGAAACTACTCTTATATTTGCTAAAATGTTTGCAAGGGTGCTATACCACTTCTGTTTTCAATATATGGAAATTCACGACCTGGGAATGAACCCGGGCCCACCTGTACCAACAGTCGAGACTCTACTGATGCATTGCCAGGTCCAAAAGATCATTTAGTTATCAATAACCATCATCTAACATGTGTGTTTATTGCCAGCTGGCCCCTGCAGCATGCTGTCAGGGCAATTTTTAGTAAGCCATCTCACCTGAGAACTCATCCTCAAGACCGTGCACAAATGCCCCGCATGAGCCAATGTTCATCAAGTTGACACTGTCAGGGTCAAGTTCCTCCTTGGGGGCATCATCGGCCCACTTCTGTCCCGTTGACCAAATCCCAGACTGGTAGTTATCCTTGGCGCGCTCTGCCGCAGTACGCTTTCGCTATAACACATGGGGTATTGTTAGACAAATAGATGTGTATTTGCACTTTCAATTTAAGACAAATTGCATTTTGATATTACTGTTTTTGTAAATATACAGGTTAAGGCAGCTTTATAAAAACATCAGCCACTGGATATCAATTATTTTAAGACAGTTGGATGGGTATACAACAAATTATGTTTATGGCAACAATAACACAGCACACGCTATGTGTCTAAAGCAAACACATAGATGACCATGACCCTACTGACCTGAAATCAATCATAATCTTCCTTTTTTTCACAAGGTATCTACTAAGTTAAGTTGATTGGTGTAAGTCACTCCTAATATAAGCTGACAGAAATGATACTATTCTGACAGAAATTCAAATTTTAAAAAATATGGTCTTGCACTGAGAAGACAAAATTAGAAACTCTCCAGCCCGCCTTCTGAAAACTTGAATAAAAATAGTCCAGATATAATGTTCAGGTAGAACCAGAAATATTCTGCAGACCTTTAACTGAGCTTCATTCCTGGTAAAACCTTAACTAAAAGTTCTATTAACTTACACTGATTCGGTCATTAGTGCTGACAAGAGGGTCATGACAACAGCTTCATTTGTTTTCTTCAAACTGTGGAGCCAAAAGGCATGTTGGCACTGCCAGATTTGAAGTAATATTATCTGTTTTTTGTTCATTTAAGAAACGAAGCATAATTGGAAAAGTTGTACATACCCTCATATTAGACATCAGTTTCTTATCAAGTGTTTGTTCCAGAAATCGAGTACTAACAAGATGTAAAGAACCCTGGAAAAATAGATAACCAAATTAAAATATATGACAACAAAATGGATCTAGAGATAATAGTAGTTCTGGTATATTAACAGTGACATAATGTACTGTATGGATGTGTATAGTATATAGAATGTAATATTTATACTTGTGTGACAATTTATCACTGCAATGAACAACAGAATTTTCTTCATCTGGCAAAAACCTTGTGTTCAAAACACAGCTTCTGAGCTAAAAGGAATATATTTATTGAAAGCATGGCTGTAATACTTTTATATCACAGTGCTTGTTACAACAACAGAATAATAACAAATTGGTAAGTATTTTTACATGTTCTTCAAACTTACATTAATCTTTTTTAATTATTTTAAAAATTTCACTTCTTTTGTTTTAATATATTTTTTATTTTTAGACTGTTACAAGAAGCTCATCTTTTGTATATGGTCCAAACAGTTAGTATATACCCTTCTTGTTGCACCTTATATTGTGTGAAAGTAAGGTCACTGTTTCCTTACCAGCAGACTGGCAGCTTTTGTGCGAACTTTGACTGATATGTCATTGATCATGTTACAGATCTTGACGAACCCGTCGTCCACAAGTCGTAACTCTTCATCGGACCCAGGCACCGGTATCATACTGCCAAGGAATGAATGTGCATAAAGTTACAAGGAGTCAATAAATTAATCATATCAATATTCAAAAGAAATGCTGACTCTATCATAAAAAAATCAAAATGAATTTCTCTTAAAGATATCAAAAAGTATTGCTGAATGTTCCCTTAAAATATTAAAAATTAAAAAAAGGAATTGTTGAATTTATCACCATAATCTTATCTAACCAACATTAAAAGTTACAGCGACATTTTTTGTAAATGAATGAAAATCTTGGCAAATAAATGCAAGACATCAGGCAATTTGACATGCACAATTTCACTGACTGTGGAAATATACCTTTGACAACTACGACAAACTCACTGCAAGGTGGTAGAAGCCTTGATCAATCACAACAATTTTATCTAAATATGAAATTAACATTTGGCCTAGCAATGAGGTTAATGTATCTCCTAATCCAAAACATGTTCATCAAATAATTTAAAAATTTGATGAACCAGTGTAAACTTTTACCCTGGAGAAAGGAAATCTACACATCTTTTACAGCAAAACACATACACTAATCAGGCCAGTGTGACAGCTATGCTGAGCTCATTGCAAACTGGTTCCACAAAAATTATTACCTGTCTGGGTACATATGGGCCAGGACCCAGACCATCTGGACAGCAGAGAGTCTCACTCCCTCATAATCATCTCCCAATGCCTGACACACCTCCTTGTACATGGTCTGGTCCAGCTTCATCCCTCGCTCATGCATCTGAAGCTGTTTAAAGACACAATATTTTGAAGTGGTCTGAAGCACAATATTTTGAAGTGGTCTGAAGAAGCTTAAAGAAACAATATTTTAAAGTGCTCTGAAGCTGTATGGGAAAAGAATATTTTGAAGTGCTCTGAAGCTGTATAGGAAAACAATATTTTGAAGTGCTCTGAAGCTGTATTGGGAAACAATATTTTGAAGCGCTCTGAAGCTGTATAGGGAAACAATATTTTGCAGTGCTCTGAAGCTGTATAGGAAAACAATTTTTTGAAGTGCTCTGAAGCTGCATATGGAAACAATATTTTGAAGTGCTCTGAAGCTGTATAGGGAAACAATATTTTGAAGTGCTTTGAAGCTGTATAGGGAAACAATTTTTTAAAGTGCTCTGAAGCTGCATATGGAAACAATATTTTGAAGTGCTCTGAAGCTGCATATGGAAACAATATTTTGAAGTGCTCTGAAGCTGCATAGGGAAACAATATTTTGAAGTGCTCAGAAGCTGCATATGGAAACAATATTTTGAAGTGCTCTGAAGCTGTATTGGGAAACAATATTTTGAAGTGCTCTGAAGCTGTATAGGGAAACAATTTTTTGAAGTGCTCTGAAGCTGCATAGGGAAACAATTTTTTGAAGTGCTCTGAAGCTGCATATGGAAACAATATTTTGCAGTGCTTTGAAGCTGTATGGGAAACAATATTTTGCAGTGCTCTGAAACTGTACAGGGAAACAATATTTTGAAGTGCTCTGAAGC
Source organism: Sinonovacula constricta (assembly GCA_007844125.1). Lineage (NCBI taxonomy): Eukaryota > Metazoa > Mollusca > Bivalvia > Cardiida > Solecurtidae > Sinonovacula > Sinonovacula constricta. The sequence continues at coordinate 61,187,614 of CM017563.1, read as the reverse complement.
TGTATGGGAAACAATATTTTGAAGTGCTCTGAAGCTGTATAGGGAAATAATATTTTGAAGTGCTCTGAAGCTGCATAGGAAAACAATTTTGAAGTGCTCTGAAGCTGCATAGGAAAACAATATTTTGCAGTGATTTGAAGCTGTATAGGGAAACAATATTTTGAAGTGCTCTGAAGCTGTATAGGGAAACAATATTTTGAAGTGCTCTGAAGCTGTATAGGGAAACAATATTTTGAAGTTATCTGAAGCTGTATAGAAAACAATATTTTGAAGTGTTGAAGCTGTAGGGAAACAATATTTTGCAGTGCTAAAGCTGCACAGGGAAACAATATTTGAAGTGGCTCTGAAGCTGTATTGGGAAACAATATTTTGAGCGCTCTGAAGCTGTATAGGGAAACAATATTTTGCAGTGCTCTGAAGCTGTATAGGAAAACAATTTTTTGAAGTGCTCTGAAGCTGCATAGGAAAACAATATTTTGCAGTGCTCTGAAGCTGTATAGGAAAACAATTTTTTGAAGTGCTCTGAAGCTGTATAGGGAAACAATTTTTTGAAGTGCTCTGAAGCTGCATAGGGAAACAATTTTTTGAAGTGCTCTGAAGCTGCATATGGAAACAATATTTTGCAGTGCTTTGAAGCTGTATGGGAAACAATATTTTGCAGTGCTCTGAAACTGTACAGGGAAACAATATTTTGAAGTGCTCTGAAGCTGTTTTGGGAAACAATATTTTGAAGCGCTCTGAAGCTGTATAGGGAAACAATATTTTGCAGTGCTCTGAAGCTGTATAGGAAAACAATTTTTTGAAGTGCTCTGAAGCTGCATAGGGAAACAATATTTTGCAGTGCTCTGAAGCTGTATAGGAAAACAATTTTTTTGAAGTGCTCTGAAGCTGTATAGGAAAACAATATTTTGCAGTGCTCTGAAGCTGTATAGGAAAACAATTTTTTGAAGTGATCTGAAGCTGTATAGGAAAACAATATTTTGAAGTGATCTGAAGCTGCATAGGAAACAATATTTTGCAGTGCTCTGAAACTGTACAGGGAAACAATATTTTGAAGTGCTCTGAAGCTGTATTGGGAAACAATATTTTGAAGCGCTCTGAAGCTGTATAGGGAAACAATATTTTGCAGTGCTCTGAAGCTGTATAGGAAAACAATTTTTTGAAGTGCTCTGAAGCTGCATAGGAAAACAATATTTTGCAGTGCTCTGAAGCTGTATAGGAAAACAATTTTTTGAAGTGATCTGAAGCTGTATAGGAAAACAATATTTTGAAGTGATCTGAAGCTGCATAGGAAACAATATTTTGCAGTGCTTTGAAGCTGTATAGGAAAACAATATTTTGCAGTGCTCTGAAGCTGTATAGGAAAACAATTTTTTGAAGTGCTCTGAAGCTGTATAGGAAAACAATTTTTTGACGTGATCTGAAGCTGCATAGGAAACAATATTTTGCAGTGCTTTGAAGCTGTTTAGGGTAACAATATTATGAGGTACTCTAAAGCTGCACAGGGAAACAATATTTTGAAGTGCTAACAGAATGTGATTATGTGATTTATTTTCTTCATTCCTTGCTCATGCATCCAAAGCTGTATAAAGAAACAATATCTTTAAGTGCCAACGAAACTTACCAGCGCTTCTAAAGAACTTGACCTCACTCTTGAGTCTTGGTCTAGGAAATGATTCTGCAACAGTTTCTGACCAGTAATTGTATCTGCTGAATTATCTCCCTGATCGAGAGGACTTAATGAATCCAGACTGCCAATCAGATTCAAGCAAGCACTTCTGACTAGATGACTACCACTGGACAGGTTCTGTGGTGGTAAATGTGTAAGAAAATTAGATATGTTTCAATCTTTTAGTGGCTTTTTCAAACATCCCACCAATACCAACACAATTATATTGTCATATTGGCGACATCCAGGCAATGTCAAGATTGCAACACGTCACCTGAAAGACCTCCCCACATTAATGCTCACATTCCTGGACCCCAACCTGCAAGTAATGGGGCGGATGAGTTACAAGCCTGCAACTTCAACCGTACCCCTTACTAAATTTTTAAGCATTAACAAATAAAAGAGATACATTTTAATTGTTAAGGGCTTTGTCAAGCAATTTCATGGATTTGCCATATTATAACTGAATCTGGCTCTGCAAAGTTCCATGTTTATCACACTTTTTTTAAATTTCTGAGAATTATGACATTGAATATAAAAAACATCATTGAATGAAGAGGCAAATTTAGTTTAGACTCACTACTAGTATTTTTTCATCATCATTTATAACCAATTTTGGATTGTCTCCTTCACAGTCTGCTTCAATTTTACATGACATTAAATTCTACAACTGGATTGTCTGTTTATACTGATATTACACCACATGACGTCACTAAGTTCCATTTGGTAACAGGTACTCATGTCATTTCAAAATCACTTTTATGGGATAAAGCGCCACAAATGATCATGTACCGGTACATTTTTATGACCAGAATTTTTACAGTATGCCAAAAACTGAGACAAACAGTTTTACCAGATGGAAGTCACAGAACCTTGCTCAATTATGTTTGAAATGTTTGTGCATGCTTTATCCAAAGCTCCATCACTTTAAAAAGTGATATTAAAAGGACAAACTTGGTTTTAAGCAATCAGATCATGGTATTACAAATATCTGCAAACAACATGATAGTTTTATCTATCATCGCCTTTTACCATGTAATATTCCACATGTGCAATGTCTGGAAATGCTTACCTGTATTGCTATGTTGACCAGTTGTTTGTGTAGAGCTGTCTGATTGGGTGCAGACTGACCAATCACAGACAGGGCTAAGATCATTTTACTCTGTGCTTTATGTGATTCTAGAAAGATAATAATGCAATAATAAGATTTAAAGAGCAGTATTCTTTTCTTCTACATCTCTATAAATCAAGGCCTGAGGTTTTATCAATTGAGATTTTTGCTCTCTCTTAAACTTAAGGAGTTTTTATATTGTGAAAAATGCCTCAAACTAGAACTAGAAAAAAGAACTAAGGTTCTTTATGGATATTCCTGTTAAAGTGGCAAAAACATTCAAATTCTTTCAAGAGCAGAAAATTTGATATATAAGTGTTTTTTGTGTTGTTGTTTTTTTACAGATTAAGACACATTTTGTTGTTGATACTAACAATTTTTATAATTTTGACAAGAAACTATGTATTTTGTTACTTCATTTTGTGTCTAATAGACTTGTTTACTTTCTTTAGTTAGTACTTAAGCTTTAGGAAATAGGAAAAATATTCTTTTCAGTATTTCTGACAGAAGAGAGTGCCCTAAGGGAGTCTTGTTACTGTTACAAGAATTCTGTTTTATTTGTTTATTCTGACAATGTATGTGTCCCCACTCCTGTCTTTGAGTGGATAAATACCTTCCTTCTTGAAGACTAGGAGAAGTTCCTCTGCCAGATGCTCAGCACTGACTCCTGGAATGTTGGACAGGCTTGCAATAATGTTTGCTACCTTGCCACGCACCAATGGTTCTTTCTCACGGGTCATGTGATCTAACAATTCTCGCACCGCAGTACCAAGTCGTCCACTGCTTACCGGTAAACTGGTCTCAAATTTTAGCAGTACCTGCATATTGAGGAAAATGAACCTAAAGTTAGATTTTATAAATAAATAAATAGTTAATTGTATTGGTTTACACTAAATATATGCACTAAATGATAATTGTTTAAAACCTGGCAAATTAGACTTGAGTCAACAAATGTTTTTTAAACAAAAATTGAATAATCCTTATTGTTTGTTAAAATTGTTGTAGGTGTTGTTTTCTTTTCTTTCGTTTTTATAATGTCATAAGCTGGGTGGAAGTTTTGTTATTTTGATTTCTAGATCCAACTTTCAAAAGGATTCCTGTAGTGGTGATTGCAGTTGAACTAAATCAAGCATTATTTGGATAAATGCATGTGACATGTGACTAACTGATATCTGTTACTTTTATCAAAGAATGTACAAGTCTAGAGAACCTGTTCTATCTTCTTACTCACCTTTTTATCTTTTTAGCTAAAATCAAATTTATACCACCACCACCCAGCTATTTAACAATGATCCATGTTTCGGGATGGATGGACAAAGTGAATTCGATGTAGTTTCTACCTTTAACCCATAGTGGGGATAGATAAAAAAAGATAATTGAATACCTGAAGAGCCTCATTAGAGGAAAGGCCCTGAAGATTTAGCTGAACATCTGGCTCAGGAGGTCTTTGTATAAGTCGCAGCTTCTTTACAGGACGAGGGGTCTCCTCCTAGAAAATATATTGTTTACTAAAATGATTTTTAATAGTGGGTTTACACTCCTAAGCTTCAGTGATCAGATTTTTACGACAGAAACAAATGAAGAATTAAAACTAAAGGTCTTAAAAATATTTCCAGAGGTGTGCATCAAAGTCAAAGCTTAACATTTATAACAGGAAAAACTGATTTTTTTTGTCATAATTCTTGTAATAAACAAAGCATTTGATGAATTTATCTGACCTCAAGTATGAGGGTCACCTTCATAAATTCTATATACTTTTCTACCTGACCAAATTTTTGTACACACAATCATTTTCATCTAACGAGTTTTCTGGGGAACAAAACCCAAATTTTCAAGTGCATTTTATGCTGTGATCTGTATAGGTAAAGGCGATGTTATATATGTCTCTAATAGTCCAAAATGATGACAGGCCTGTTTGTTTTGGTTTGTCATAACCAGCATGTTTGAAGAACAGCTGAACTTTTGGTTGTATATGGCTAGATAACATTTTGTGAATTATTTAACATTATGTAGCTACTTAGATAAAACAGTGTTCTTTTTATAGATAAGCCATTTCATATAAAGTGAAAAGTAACACAGTTTTTATAATGGGGGCCCTTAAGATTTTACTGTAATGTTTTCATTAAAGTCTCATTCAGATTTTGGCATGTAGAGAAGATAAGTGAACATGTTAATTTTACACAATTTTTTATAGCAATACCTGTTATGTCAGGCAGTGGAACTATCTGAGCATGTTGTCTTTTCATTTAAGTAAAATACTTAGATACGGGCCTTGTCTGGAGCCCTAGGTGTAGTAGTTTTCAACGTGAAAAATTCCTGTGGGTCGAACTGACATGGGACGGATGTGTATAAAAGCATTGCGCTTAAAAAAGGAAATAATTTGAAGTAATTGCGTTAAGGATTATGTAACAAAACGAGCGTTACAATAGGCAATAACAGTAGCGTGTCAAACCTGAATCACTTGGCTGTATTCAGCGAGAGCCCTCTTTTTCAACAAGGCAGCCATGATTGGCGAATATGTAAATCGTCTGGCAGTAGTTACCTTCCTTGCTTATAAAATACACGAAGAAAAATCCGTACACATATTTCATAAAAGTAATAGTATCCAGCTCACATGTAATCAGAATAATAAATAATATAATATTTAAAAATATTTTTGTATACTTAAGAAACAAATACAAAAAATCCATAATGCTAAATATTTTTAATAAAGTTGCCCCATAATTTTAATTCAGACAATTACAACTTGTTCCGCTGTTTAAACGAATTGTCCAGTAGCCGAGCAGCTGCGATTTTACATGGAGGTTTTTATTCACAGCAATACGTACCATAACATATAAAAGTTACTCAAGTTACTCAACATGAATCCACTGACGTAAGTAACAAAAGGCAAATGAAAACTAGATTTAGATTATTAAATTAGATGGTAAGCTTCAAGGAGGCAACTTGTACAGACGGAATGCTACCAAAAGAAAAGGAAATGCATGCACTAAATATTTTTTAGCAAAGACCTTTGTTACATACTTTTCTTGGGTGCAGAAAAACTCGTACCACTACAATGTCGGACCGGGAATACTGTGGTATCATTTTATTAAGCGATAGCTTAATTTTCGCGTATTTCGCACTCGGGCCAGCGTGTGTATTTAAAACCTAAGCTAATATTATCCATTTAGTTCCACATACGTATCCGAAACATACTAATGTCCGAATGGACCTACATTTTGAATTAAGTTGACTGTATCGCTATTTGATAAAAATTTCAAGTATTTTATATGAATAAAAACAAAATATCATTTGCTGGAAAGCGGTAAAACTTTTTTATCATTTTCAATTCATTATTATGTAAAAAGCTTACCTGTTTTTAAGAATTTGTAACACATCCAATTACTGTGTTAATAATTGTTGGTCTATTAGTGCCAAGAGCTATAAAATGAGTGACAGTGAAATTGGGACCAGTGAAATTAGCACATTTTAACATCCCAGCTGTCAGTTTCTGAACTCCATAAGAAATCTTTCGATCTATGTCACAGTAAGCAAGCTTACAGTGAGAATTGTTCACAGTGAAAAAGATCAAAGGCTCACATGCGTATAGTGTTAAAACCCGGCTTCCAATATATGAATAGATGAGGGGGAGGAGTGATTTCGAAGTTTAGGTAAAGGAAAATTTTTGACTGACCTAAGCCGTTTACGCGAACAAAAGGGTGATTAAAGCTGTAATAAACTTATAAGTGGGTATCTACTCTACTAGGGGAAGACCTACATGTTTCAAACACTAATTATTTTAATGCGTAATTCTTTTACCCCTTTTTGAGTATTTTTTTTACAATTAATTGACACTTTGGAGCATATAACAGGTTCGCCAATTAACATGCCAATTAAAGTATCTTATAAATGGTCCAACTGTATGGATCAAAAGGGTCCCGTGTCAATTAGTGGCTCTGAACAAACAGTGGTCCGATAATTGACTACTAGTAACAAAGTAAGTGGTAACTGACAGGGGCCACCTGACACATGATTTGCTGGAGTGTTCAAATAAACAGTATTTATAACAGGTCAGTCAATTATCGATAATAATAATGTTTGTTTTTTTATTATTTGCGCGAAATAAACATTTTTTTTCCGCGATTTTGCGAAATTTCGTGCCAGCGAAATTAAATGATACTACAGTAGTCGTACTATGTTGAGAACAGTTGTACCATGTATGAATTGCATATTTCCATATGTGTGGCATTTACAATGGGTTATTCATGAATTGATTGCATGAAAAACATTAATTAAAACAAATGAAATCTTGACAATGATGTTTCATCAACTCACTTATTTAACAAACTTTTGACATAAGACACAACTGCGAAGTGTTGTTACTTACGAGTTCCCTCATATCTATAATTGACCAAAAATCATTGTATTTAATTTTGTTCTGTAATTGTCATCCAATAAGCTTTCATTTGTCTTCAGCGGTCAGCTTGATCTGATATTTCTTTCATTAATTGAATGTAATAAGTGGCCACTCAACAAACCTATAAAGTCACTCTGTAACTGTTAATTGTTTTTATTGTGGTCATGAGCTAGAGGTGTGACAGTTAATGACCTTCACTTACCCAACAGGATCGATACTGGCTTTACTTACACTGATCAGCTGCTATGGATATATGCACAGTTAGTGCAAACTTGAGGCTGTTAAAGTCACATGATTGTGTTAGTTTTGATTTGCTGGCTTAACCTATTAATCGTAGTTATTGTTAATACTTGAATAATAAGTGCATCACTTATTCTTTTATCTTCAAAATTTTCATAGATTTGTTTAAATAATTAATTGTCAGTAATCAAACTGAATTCACTTACAAACACGAGACGATTGGCAAATGGAAAAGATGGAATATTAAGAACATATCAGTATAGATCAAGTCCTGGAAGTTTTTTACAAACAATCTCTATACTAAAAATTTACCTATATATATTATATGTGGTTCGACTATTCCCAATTCTGTACAAGATTGTAATGGTACAAGATTATAGTGGTACGACACTAACAGGAGCCTTTTTCTCTAGTTTTTGTATATTAAAGCTGGAAATGATGATAAAGTAGATTTAAATCAAATTTGCAAAAATGCATATTTTAAAACAAGTACCGTATTTTCTCACTTATAAGACGGGGATTTTTCCTTTAAATTTTATGCTTAAAGTGTGGGGCTCGTCTTATAGGCAGAGTCTAGCGACCTGGCAAAAAGTTTTTTTGTTTTAGGGCGAAAATATACCACATAAACTTGTTAGCAGTTATGTAATAACCCGACGTGCCGTCATTATCGACCGCCAATAATTTACCTTAATTGAACTTCGAATTCTGTCCGTCAATGATTAACTGTCTCACATTCATTTCCCTTTGTAAATTTCAACTTCAGTCTGCCAAATACACCAAGCTGTAATTTACTCGTGTAGACTTGCCTCATTACACAGGTCAAGTGACTGACTCTGAGATAAGCTGTTGTCAAGGTGATATCGATCGGAGCAGTTTGACAGTGAGGGAGTGAACGATGTGTTTTTATAAGCACTGCCGATTACATTTCTCCATGAAATTATTGATTGGCGGCATGTACACGAGGACAGTGCACTGTCCCCCGATATATCGTGTACTGTCATACCAGACTAAGTGACGTAGATCAAAGAAATGAATGTCATGCCGCCACGCGCTACAGGATAGCAGTGCAGCTGAGACTAGATACATCCTACAACGTGTGAAAATTACAGTCAGTGTTTACCAATTAACGCTTTTGTTAAGACAGCATGACTGGTCGACGCTCCTGTTAATTTTTTTCGCCTCGTCTTATAAGCGGGTCGAAGCAGAAAACGGCAATTTCACAGGTGAAGTAGGGGGGTCGTCTTATAAGCGAATAATCTCATAAGTGAGTAAGTACGGTAATTAAAAATACGTTTTTAACTGGAAAAAAGTACCATTTTAATGTTTCGCCATGTGGTAACATAGAATCTGTAACAAGCAACAGGGTTTTGTAAAGATTAAAAACAAACAATAATGCAGAGTTTGTTTTACAAATTTATTGAAATTTCCCTTTTAAATAACAGTATTTTTGTGTGTTTAATATTATACCCAGTATTACCCAATACAATCACTAATTTACATAAACATTCAGTCTATTCTCTATATAAGATCAATTTACTAAATTTACAAAACAGTTAAAATTTAAATAGGCAACAATAACATTAATAAATTTACAATAAAAAACACAAAGACAATATAAAATCCAACAAATAAATACTATATATGTTTTTTTTAATAACAATTTGAGGTTGATTATGAAATGAGCAGCAAATCTGTTACAAAGTGTCCTATTTGGCCTGTTACAAAACTGAATGGTTACAGGATTACCAATTCCTACTATGCTTACTGTTAAGTGTTAATCTTTCCAACCCTAATTTAATCAGTCATTATTAATAATGTTGTAATAATAAGTAACAAGTTCATGAATCCAGACCTATACAACTACATGCATTTTATTGATTTACCTGCAAGATGTGGAGTAACTGATACAAATCAACTGAAAACTAGAAACTAAAACTATGATATGTAAGAGCTATACTTTCACATTATTTTATTTATTGTACTCAAAGATGAATATTCTGCTTGTTTCATAGTTTAACATGAAAAGTATTGGTGTTCAGTTACTGATCTATAAACTAATATCTCCAGTGTATATAAGACTTAAATATGTTACTTGTGTCAACAGTAATGTGAAGAATCTACAGAAGCTAAACCAGAGAGAGCTTGAGCTAGGTCTGACCACCACCAAGTCTTGGCATGACAAGTACAAAGACAGTGCCTGGATCTTCATCGGGGGACTGCCCTATGATCTAACGGAGGGAGATGTCGTCTGTGTGTTCTCTCAGTATGTAATAGTTTCTATATGTGTTGTTTGTTTGTTGGATTTATTGTCCCACCAACAGTATTTCAGGTATTTGGAGATGGTGTCCACTTGAAGGAGATATAGTGCTGCCTTAACTGTATATCATGCCCTGAACACCTGGCATGATACTGCACACAGTTGCATTATTCTGATGCAAGATAAGTAATAGAACTACCCTTATAGTTGAGCCTTAGACAGGAAGCTATACCACTACCATTTTTTATGACTTTGATTTATCACAGCTCAGGATCGAACCCCAGGCCTCCTGTATATGGAGCTGATTGCACTACCAGGTCTCTTTACATGTAACATCTGTGCCATGATTATGAATTTTTGAACTTATGTTGAAGAGAAATAGGATACTCAAGAATCAGTTCAATCAAAGGTCCCTTTTGATTTGTTTATGAAATCTACGAAAGGTTGTTTGATAATGGCATTAAGACTCAAGATTAACCATTTATAACCTCAGGCCAGGAGAATTTGTGCATTAACACCATCATTTGCTACCCCAGGCATACTTCGATTGTGCCTTTACATTAGCTGTTATTTAGTGACTTCTTTCCTTATTTAATTTTGTTCTCCAAAAAATATGTCCCAAAAAGTAATGGCCTGAATTCTAAGTTAATTAATGCCATGATATATTACTAAGCTCAATGTATCAATACCTTAATATAAATGTGCATTATTTATTGTCCCCTTTATTTTGATAATATTAACTGTTTAAAATATTGTAATGCTGGCAACTGTAACAAAGCATAGCATGAAAATAATTCTAGGCAAAGAGCAGAAATCAAACCTAGGACAACGGAGTGAAAACCAAATCATCAGAGAGTCGATTCTATGACACAGTTGTTAGGTATTGGGATGGGGATTGGGTAAGGTATTGGTAATATACCAAAAGCTGTATGTATATTAAATGTTGAGTGACGTTTGATGTAACCCCTCTTCGAGGAATTTACTTACTATGTTTTGAAGCCATTTTGGCTTTGTAAAACCATTTTTGGACAGTTAAAGAAAGTTTGGACAAGCCCAATCGTACAAGTCAATTGTTTACTCTGTAGTTATTATTTGGGCTTTTCACTCTTTCAGATTGAATTCCACTTAGTTGCTAAGAATTTTTTCAAGCCATGCTTTGTTACTGCTGCCAGTCCTAAGAATATTATATCACATAATTAAATACCTGTTTTGTATACATGCTGTAAAATAGGAAAATTAATGTTCATTGCATACTTAGCATATTTGCTATAAAAATCACAGCTTGAAAAAATCATTAATTACAACAGGTATGGAGAAATTGTGAACATCAACCTTGTCCGAGACCAAAAGACGGGCAAGTCAAAAGGGTTCTGTTTCTTGTGTTATGAAGACCAGCGAAGTACCGTTCTTTCAGTTGACAACCTGAATGGAGCTAAGGTAATGTTCTAGTATGGTAGTATGCCATAAATGGTGTTTTACTTTTTTTTGCAGTCATTTTGTTTGTTGTGTTGAATTTATTCTCCCACCATAAGCTGTCAGTCATCTGAAGATGATGTTCATTGGAAGCAGATATAATGCTGCCTTTACTGTGAATAGTATGCTGTAAACACTAGCTATACTACACCAAGTCACATTCTCCTGACACCAGACCATTGACCGGAATACCCTTATATTTGCTTGAGTGTTAAAAGGGAATTATATCTCTTTTGTTTTTATGATTTTGGTATGTCATGGCTCAGGTATGAATCTGGGACCTTTTGTACCTTGAGCCAATGCTTTACCAGAAAAGCTTTCATGTCTGTGGCAAAAAAATGTATTTGTATTTTTCATTGCCACCCATATTTTAATTTGCTTTGCCCATATTTAGAAACATGTCTCAGATTTAATTGCTGTTATTAATTACTATTTTTTTATTTGCATGTTACTGTATGCCTCAAGAGAATAAAACAATATGCATTAAGAGTAAGTGCAAAATTGATAAAAATATCATTTTATTCACTATGATAATGTTACTTTTTGTTTAAAATTTGTTTATTAGATCTTTTGCAATACTTATGACTTTGGCTTTTATTTTTTGAAAAAGTGGCTTTTATTTTTTGAACTTTCAAATACAAAAAAACAATAATTGTTCACTGATTTCTTTAACATTATTGTTTTCTTTTAAAAAGAAGGTTGATTGAAATTAAATAAAATGATAGTATCATCCTGAATTTGTTTATGCACATGTCAGTTAATTTGTTGGTCATTATTGATCTTAAAAGTTTTGTACTAAAACACTTTAAAGATGAAGGCATTAGGCAGAAGATATTACTTTTTGTCTCATTTTATCATGACAGGTTTTGGGTAGGATACTGAGAGTAGATCATGTTGAGGAGTATAAGAAGCCCAAGGAGCATGGAGATGAAGATGATATCACCATGCAACTCAGATCAGAAGGATGTGCCCCTAGGGTTGAGAGTTCAGAGGAGGAAGAGGAGGAGGAGGACCCCATGCCCGTCAAAGTGAAGAAAGGTTAAATTGCATTTTCCCCTTACTTTCTAACACTTACATACATGACTTGTTGCTAAAGACTCTGCAGTCAATAGTGCTGGTCCTGATCAGGCAGCTCCCAGCAGGATATGGCTGATCTTGATCTAATCTATTTGCTCAAAGCATTAATTTCTGCTTAGTATTTTAAAAGTTAAATTGCATTTTGTGTTATGTGATTAACTTCTCAATATTTATTAATTGTACACTACTAGAAGTGTTTGTGTAAATTATTTCCATGTTTTTAAGTAACCATATGTAAGTAATCATAGTGATACAATCTTAGTAGTTTTACTTATTTTAAATTGTAGTACATATAAATAAGATGACTGCTTGGCAAATGCAATTAAAATCTGTGATATAAGGACAGTTTCACTGCACGCACAGCCAGTGCTGGGATCAATTCCGATTTTCAAAAAACAATTCCACCCTCATTAAAAGTCTCAATTCCAATTCCGGTACCCACTGAATAGTTAAATTCCAATTCAATTCCAATTCATTTAAACTATATTCCAATTCCAATATTGACTACAGAGTTTAAAACATTTATCCAGATTATGGTTTGGCTCTGCTCCTGTTTGCAATGAAAGCATACAGTTTCCTGCATTTGGCTGTGGGGGACACTGGTGTGGCCATGTCAGGTGCTGTAGTTGTAGTTGATTCAGACCAGGTGGTTGTCAGGAGGTCCAGCATGATCTGCAACTTATTATCATGATACCAGTCAAGCTTGAATCTGGGGTCAAGGATGGAGGCTAGATGGAAGTGAGACATGGTCCCATGCTTGCTGAGGCATTGCTCAAGGGAAGAGGCTAGGGTGGTAACAAAGGAATTAGGAAAGGCATGCAATTTACCACAGTTGTGAATGCAATTAACACTTCCCCATGGGTTCAAATGCCAGGTATCAGGATTGAGGAGTTCGGAAGACAGCTATAAGCACTGATTTATGTATACCTAAATGATGTAACAGAACTTTAAAGAAAGTATGAATTGATATAATGCAAAACGGAATTGGCAAATTTCACTCTAAAAATATGTGAATTCCAATTCCAGTTGCTTAAAAAAAATTCAATTTCAATTCCAGCAATTTTTGTTGAATTCCTAATTCAATTCCAAAATACAAATTGAATTGATCCCAGCCCTGCTCACAGCCTGATGATTATACAGATATAAAGAAATGTATATACTGGTTAATAATTTTGCATGCTATTTCCTAAATGTCTGCAATTCTTTTTCTTTTAGAGAAAAAAGTAAAAAAAGAAAAGAAGAAAAAGAAGAAGCGGACCAAATCTTCAAGTTCTGAAGATGGAGACAGTGATAGCGATTTCAAAAAAGATGTGAAAATAAAAAGGGAGAAATATGACCCTGGGTATGAAAAGGCATTAAGAGGAGATGAGGATTTAAGTGAAAGAAGAAGAGGCAGTGAATCCAGAGATACTAGAGAGATCAGAAGACCTGACAAAAATACCAGTGAGTTTTCCAGAGATAGTAGAAGTTACCAGAGAATTGGAAGAAATGATCAAGAGTGGGAAAGACATTCTGACAGAAGCAGGGATAGAGGTGGGAGTAGAGAATGTAACATTAAAAGAAGAGATGCTTATGGTGGTAGGGATGGAGGTGGAAGAGATGGAGGTGACAGGGATGGAGGTGGGAGGGACGGAGGGGGGAGGCATGGAGGTGGTAGGGATGGTGGTGGTAGGATTGGTGGTGGTAGGGATGGAGGTGGAAAGTTTAGGGATTCAGATGAAAAGCAGTACAGAGATGGTGACAGACTGTCAGATCGAAGAGATGGTAGGAGCAGGGATAGTGGTGCTAGAAGGGACAGAGATGGTTTTGATCGAAAAGATAGAGGTGAAAATAATAGAAGAGGGGATGAATACCAAAGAGATCGTTATGATGAAAGACATGAGGATAGAAGCGGTAGAGAAGGGAGTGTAAAAAGAGATAGGGACAGATATGAAAGCAGAGAAATTGAGAGGAACGACAGAAGAGATCGTGATAGAGATTCTGACCGCAGAAGTGACAGAGATAGATATCGAAGGTGAAGTGGAGAAGTGTATTAAAATATCATGCAGTGCATTTTGCTAATGGATAAATGTGGCAATACATTAATGGCCAAAACATTGACTGATGTATAATGGGTAATGTATATTGGTGAAGAAAGTATGTTAAAGGGCCAATAAGCGCTGTTGTGGCCTAATGGACAGAGGTGCCGCCCCTCAATAGCCCCACTTGGGTTAAGGCCTTCCATTAGACCAGCAATGCATGTCATTCTGTCAGGTGTAAAGGATCATTATCCTCTTTGGTACCTTCGAATCACACAAATATTGTGTCAGGACAATGTAACAAAAAAACTAAAAAGGGATAGAAATTTGTGCTGTTTTGTTTTATGTAAACCGTTTGACTAATAAAGCAAAATTTTTGTTCTTAGAAGTTTGAATGAATGCATTAACATTTTCAAAGGAAACTTAAAAAATACAGTTTCATTGGTTGATTTATAGTTTTATTGCAAAATGCAAATTATGATATATTTTTTATTTTAATTTGTTTATTAATTGTTTCTTGATGACATTGCCCTTTTTTATACATTCCTTGTACACTAAATTAATTTGATGCATAAATTTTTTAAAGTCACACTTTTGAATTAAGTTTTAATCATATAAGTTTTACAAAGAACAAGAAATCACTGCAGATTCAGCCGATTTTATACGGGACATGTATTCAGTTATCGGCACCTTATATATTTTTTTCCAAAACTTGTTGATTTGGTCCTTTGTAAATAATAATATAAGGAGGTTTGTCTTTTAGGAAATTATGGACATCAAGTAGATATGTGTGCATATTTTTTTTTTGCCACACTAGAAAATAATACAACATTGTTTGGAAATTGAAATTTAAGTGACAACCCAATTAAACTTTGAATGAGCATTTATTTTTCTGATATGAAATTGTATGACAATGGCATATGTTAACATATACATGAATGAACTGATATGCCAGAAAGTATAAACAAATAAACTCTTTAATACCAATGAAGTTTCCATAAAAATACTTGTATATAATACAAGGCATAATTCATAATTCTGTGAAATATACTTAATGTTTATAAGCTAACAAAAGCTTGGTATAAAAGTCTTAGTAAACATCACTTCTACAATTGTCATTTTAAAGCGTCTTTAAATAAATGAATACACAAAATATAGGAAAAATTGTACCACAGGTGGGTGGGAGAAGGCCTCGAAAAAGTTTGAGTTTCCCACAAATTGTGCCTCCACCATCATGTTGAATTATTGAAGAAGAAAAAATAATAATGAAAATGAGCACAATATACAAGTGATGACAGTATACAATTTTTCTACCTTAAACAAGAGTAAGAAAAACTTATTTTTGTGTGTGTGTTTTTAAATAAGAGTAATTGTTTCTTTTGAATGAATTTCTTAAAAATTCAAATGAACTTTATAACCCTATAACAATTTGAACTACATGTATCAAAATATGTATTGATAATTTATAAGTCTTTATCAAAAATCTAAAACACAGAAATTTCTTATTGCTATTGCACATACAAACCTATAAATATTTACAAAAAAAAGTGTCCTTAAAGGTGTTATCTGACAGTTTTGACCAAACATTTTTATCCGAATAACCAAAAGTAATTGGTTACCTAAACAGAACCTGCCAAATGCTGTTCATTGATGCCCTAGATCTGTGAGAACAGCAAAGCATAAATCAAACCTCATCACCGCAAACAGGTATTTCCTATGTGAGCCACGCTGCAGAGATAGCTATTTTTAAAGTAAGAAAGACAAACCACATGATAACTTTATATACATTATATCATCATCCAGGTAGTCCCCTCTGACATTGATACCTATTTTAGCAGAAATCATTATCATGCTTATTTATAAACATTTAGAGTTTTTGTCACAATATGTACTGTCTAACAATATAGGTAGTGTTAAAAATCATCTTTACTTGGACTATAAGTTGACAGTGGAATAAACGTTACATGCATTTGATATTGGCTAACTGTTGGGTACCACCTTTAAGTAATGCACTGAAAGCCTATGAAAAGACGTATCTGTTTTTAAACAGATGATTATATATATGCATATAGCATTTCTCCTTAGACTTAAAGTGAAATGTATACAAAGGCCTTGGAAATTGTATGCCAATAGGTATGGAGAATGTAACACTGAGATACAATTTAAATAAGTCAGAAGAATACAGTTGAATTTCGTTATGGCAGCTCTCTCGACACAAAATTCCGCTCGAGACAAATTTATTTTTAAAGTACCCCCTTTCCCCCTTATGTTTTGTATATAAAAGCAATGGCTTGATCAAATTCTTTTGAGACAAAATTCTGATTGTCTTGAAGTAGTCTTACTATTACATCTAGTGTTTTCACACCTTTTGTGATCACTAGACTCAAAGCACAAAAATGAAAGAACACTGCCAACACCAAGCCCAGTCTGATAGGAAATTCACCCACAGATTTGTTTGCAAATGATTTCTGGAGGGGGTAAGAGCAATTAATGATGAATATTTTTACATCTGTTATGATTTTAATGTGTAAGCGATTGAGCATTTTCAACAGTAGGTATTAATGCAAGGGGGGGATGGGGGTGGAGGGGAGCTTGCTGCAGGTGACGCGGCCGATAGCAACTATGAAGAGGAAGATCAGTCTTAGCTGCACAAGTCACGCCAAAATTGATTTTCCAGTCTGATTTTTGTTGGTTGGTCTTATTATTTACCCTTTAACAATCATTCGACAATTAAATGAATATTCTGATGATCCTTTGTTCTCTGAAGTCAAATTTTTTCATGACATAACAAGGTCCAACAGTAATATCGATAGGTTAAGCCTGTTGAATTAGATGTATATATGATTGCATTGTCTAATGCAGACCTAAATAAAATAGCAATTACAGAATGAACTGCTTTGTGCAAGAATACAAAAATTGCAGCAACAGTGATACCTCTAAAGGCAGTTTCTGTACCTGTAAATAGTAGCACAAGAATCACATGTGGCAGAACAGTCGTCAACAGCATATACAATTAAAATATTAGAAAACACTCCAAAAACCACTAAATTCATTACTTGTATATTTTTTGTAGCTATGTATGCAGTCGACCAACACAAAGTAATTTATTTGCAGATACACCAAAATATTTTTAATTTAAAGACCCTGTCTACCAATTGGTCAAAATTAAAGAGAATTGAAAAGAATGTTTGAAGGTGGTATCTAACAGTTTAAACCCAATTTTCTGTCTCATGTTACAGTAAAACCTCACTAAGAGGATCATCTATTGTCCTTTTTTTTAAATGTTCCGCTTAGCAAGGGGGTCCTCTTAGTAAGTTCATATATAATACTATTATATCTATTAAAAGGTGTAATATTATATAGTATTTATATTGTATATTATCTAGTGGACTTACTGTGTTATAGTTTATTTATTCATCTTTCTTTAGTAGGTTTTACAGTTTATTTTGTAGTGTCATATTTCACAACAGTATACTTAAGCATGAAATAAAGTAAATTTTCAGTATTCATTATTTCATTTCAAATTTGTGAACTAGAAATTAAAAACAGAATGTTATTAACTGTTTTTCTTAGGTGATACACATATATTCAATAGCACCTTTTATTTACTAAACAGAATGTATCAGATTGCTTTCTGAGGTTATGGGTAATTTAAATAAAGAAAAACAATGGCTGTGCAAAAAATGTGTCTCGCATAGTGGGGTGCCTCGCTTAGTGAGGTTTTACTGTATCTGATATGATCCCGCAATATGCTGTTTGTTAGTGGCCTATATCCATGTGATCAGTAAAAACACCCAACTTGCAATACAAAAATGTATTTCCTATCAGAGCCATGCTGCAATTAGCTTTTTTTAAAACTAACAAAACCATGTGACCACTTACTTTTGAGATACTCTTTATCCGGATAATTAGCTATGACGTTAAGCTGAAATCCCTATTGTGCTTCTTTGTAGGTTTGGAAATAAAATGATATTTTTCATGATTTGTACAATTAAGGTAATGTTTTAAATAGTCTTTACTTAAATGAAACTGTAAGCTTTTGCAGCATTATGCACAAATTTCCCAGAACCGAGGTAAGATGTTACATGTATAAGATTTAGGCAAACTGTCGGTGTACCACCTTTAATTGGTGCATGATGTTCAGTAAAAATTTTAAAAAAAGCAGTTTTTGTATATTTAAAAAAATCTGATTTTTTGTGTCAAGTGAAATGATGATAATTAGAAATGCATCTGTCTTTATGCTCAAGTGGTAAGCATGCTTGGTCCTCTAGTTTGAAGTCCATTTTATATACATGCTGCCATTTGTTTTGACGTTTTAGCTATGAATTTGATAATAAGGTTTTGTTTTAGTCCATTTTATTAAAACAAATCTTGCCTGACAAACGTGCAGACAGGACTGTAAAGCGGTTTGCAGTGAGATATTCAACAGAAAATAATAGTCTTTTACTGGTGACATTACACCTGTCCAATGGTATACAAATTTAATGTGTCTCACTATACAGGGCAATGTTTACATAACACTATTAAGCAATTTAAAGACATTGTAAAGGAAACACGCTTCAAAAATTGCTACCTTTACTTGCTAAAGTAAAATAAGTGTAACCAAAAATATTCAGAGTTTGAACATTAATACTGGTACAACTGATGTATTGTATGCTTAAAAGGACACACATATGCAAAATTTTAAGCAAAATTCACCATCTGGTTTTTATTTTATGGGGATGGTTTCAAAAACTGGTATAAAGAAGTCTTTTTTTAGAAATAAGAAAACTCCAAATTTTATGTTTTATCCTTTTGCTACTGAGTATCGTTTGAAACAAATGATAGCATTAGACAAATTAACCAAACATTTTACTTGATTGGTTTGACTTAAATGATCCCAAATATGTAATAATTTTTTTACATAGGTAACAAACACATTTAAAAGCCTGATTGTCACTTTTGTTCTGCTAAGCGTGCTCAATTTAAAAATCTTGGAGCTCCAACAAGGTATACAATTTATTTTATAGTTGCTGCTCAAAATGCTCTATAATCCTGCCATATATAAATCGGTATATAACAGTAATAACTTTGTTATCAAATTTAGCACAAATTATTATTTAAAAAAAAAGAAAATTGTTACTTTCTTTCTAATCTGGAATAAGTATTACAGAAATAATTGTTAACATGAAAAAAAAAGTTTGGAAGAAAAAGAATTGACTCTAGGAGGACTCGAACCCGTAATCCCATGAATCAAAGCAATTTATGCCTATTTTGTAGACACTTCACATACGGGTTGCAGCATAACACTTGCTCTATCTAACAACATGTCTAAGGTCAAAAGATATGTGCATAAAAGTTCCAATTCTGCACTTGGTTAACTCATAACCTGCTATCATAAACTGATCAGGCTTAGGCAGCTTCTGTAGATGCAGACGAGCCAGTTTCATCTGTGGTCTGTCTGATCAGGTTCTAAACTATTTGATGCAGGGTCTAACAAGTCGCTTTACATTCAGTTGCTAGCAAATAACCAAGATTTTGTATACCTGATTACTGGTGATAAATGTAGCATTATAAAGGTTAACAGAAGTAAATCTTAAGATTTAAATACTGTCCACCATGAAGACACCTTGTCCACCAATAAGAATCATTGTCAAAGGCTTCAGATTGCCGGGTTGTATGTGAGGTTCACACTATGCAACTTCCAGGCTCAAGAATCTGTTCTCATATTTATTTTTTGCAATGAAGACATAAGGTAATAGCATGTTATAGATTTAGACAGTAAAAAAGCAAATGTTTCCTGCACTGATAACAGGTAAATTATTTTATCGTTTGCGTTCTGGTCCACTCTATCATTACTTTAACACAAAGAAAACCCCAAACTGTGACTGTTTCTTTTCTGATAACTGTTGCTATTTATCAATAGTAACTCAACACAATGCTATGAAGCTGACATTGTACCCACCAGACGATGTTCTAAACTTCTAAAATAACCTTCAATGCTAAAGAGCTGTGAAGTTGGAAGTTGTGTGTTTGTTGGGGTTGATGTTTCGTTCATAAGTGAACTGAGCAAAGTAATCTAGAAATAGGCCTCCTGAAGAATCAGGAAAAGAACTTGAGGGTGCTAGTAGTACCCTCCACACTAACATAATGAACATCAATCCAAAGGCTTCAGTTTTCAAGGGCATCAAGAATATATTTTGAGGTTCATTGTTTTGTCCATACGAAAAGGCAGAGTGCTAGACAGGGCTGACACTTCCCAGTAAAGACTGCGAGATAGGAAAAGTTTGTACAGCATTGCCACTGCTATAGACTGACACAACACCACACTCATGGTGATTATCTGAAATTAGAAGAAGAAACAAAAGACTGGAATTAAAAAAAAAGCAGCATCCCAAAATGGCTTGGAAAGATGCCATAAAACAGGATCTTAAACAATTTTGAGTACGACTCTAGTTCTCAACAGAGATGGTCCAAGTACTATAAAAATAATAGCAATAATAATACAGTTGAACATCACTTATTCAAACTCGTATTGTCCGAAGCCGAGACATTATGTCAATTCACTTGTTAGTCCGGATGTTTTCCCTATTTAATATAATGTCTATTTAGATCTTCTCTAACAAAGGCCTTGACAACAATGCGAATACATATTACTATTCAATAAAATAAGACCACAATATGTAATTGTTTAACAGAGGAACTTTTAAACCACATGTTAAATGGCAAATGTTAAAGGCGCTGTATAAGTTCTCTCCCTTGTGGGAGAATAAAACAAATAAAACTTGCAATCATAAAATGTTTCATCACAAGCTTTTTATCATGAGGAACAGTGGTGATTTTCAAGTTATTTACCAGTGATCCTAACTGGTCAGCCTCTGTTTGCCTGATATACTTAAATCTTCATTGACTTAATGATCTAGGAATATAAAAAAATATATTTATAAATCCAGAAAATGATACTGAATACTTACTTTATATCTGAGATATTCTGAGAACATTCTAGTCACTATAATTATCACAGGGTAGCAGAGAAACCACAACATACAACTCTGAAACAAAACAGATAAAACTGTTGTATGACAAATTTTGTTTCTGCCTCCTTAAAAAAACAAATATTAATTAACAAGTTTCATACAAATTTAGGTTGATAATTTCTCATCTCTGACTAATCAAATATAAGAAAGGACTATTTGTTCATTAATAATTTTTATTGTTTTTGAAATGCATCGCAGTGACTGATTATGATCACTAAGCGACTTCCAGCTATTTTGGATGTCTGGGTAGAATCACTCACACAGTACAGCTCAACTGGAAGACCATCACACATTAAGTCCTTCGCCTTGAATGGTACTCAGACCTATGCAGAGCGACTAAGCAGTCAGAGAGATAAAAGTTGGCAACACTACCACTATGCTATGGGTGCCACTTTTTAAGTGCATATACAATTTTATGTATTGCAATATATCTATTCCTTACTTTTGTAAAGGATAAATAGAACTCTTTTTTCATGATGCTCCTCTCCACTGACACAGTGGAGTACAAATTCCATCCAAACAATCCTGCCAGCACCATCCGCAGTAAGAGAAGCGCGAAGCCAGCGTATGTTCTGTGAGCATGGTACATTCTGTGAGTCTGGTCCTGGTACTGCTCCCATAGGAAAAGGCCACCCTGGGAAAAATGAATTTATAGAGTTTTGCTATTATTATATGGTTTAATAGATCAAACTGTACATGATACAGAACAGAGGCAAGAGAAATACAAACATGTTATCTGACAGGTGGTCAAGTGAAGTCTGACTTGAGCCATGCCTTCAAACATTTGTAGGGCCATGCATCTGGACATATATGTGTGGACGGGCAGGATGTCAATACTAATTAGCATAAGAATATGTCCCTAGGCTTCAAAGATGGTCTTACACACAATCCAATAATGGTCAATAAATTGCATTAAAGTTGTAATTGGTGGAGATGGACTCCAGACATATGTGTAGGTAGAACCAACTGGTAAGCTGCAGGACCTTCCAACATAAAATCTATCATCTGGACCAGGATTCGAACACTGGGCTTACAAGATGATGCTCACCACTAGACCACCAAAGTTTCATAATAATTAAAAAAAGACCTTGGGTAAGAAATTCACCTGTAAGACAGCCAGGATCCCTACAACTCTGGCAGCAGGTTTCTTGCTGATGATTTTGAGGTGTCTATTGTGGTAGCTGGTTCCCAGTGTCCAGCCGAGACTGAGGCTTAATAGCATGTACAACATAGCAAACTGGGATAACACATCAAAAACTGAAAAAGATAACAATATGGCGATTTTAACTGCAAATAAATCTTAGAAAAAACAGAGCTGTTTTATCTCTCATGTTTGTTGTTTGGAGTACTATCTTAATAACACACTATTAGTAATTTTAGTTACCTTATTTTTATTTTGTGGTCAAGACGAAGAAAAACGAGGACTTACATTCCGACAGAATTTCAAAGAATGGAGAACCAATGCCATCATGGGAATACCTGGAAAAAACAAACATTTTTCATTTGCAGTTAAATAAAGCAATTCTGTGAGTAAGTAGTAAGTTGCCAATGAATTTGAACCACCGATAACTTTCATCTTTTATATATTAAACCATTACTTTATTATTACTCTCTATCTGAAAATGATCATCAAATGTTAAATCGTTAATCCTACATTATGTTTTTTAAGCTTACTTATTCCATAGATTCATCATCAGGTAAACTAATAGTAAATACAATATTTCTACCATTAATCCCCTATGGGTTTTTTTAACAAAAATTACCTAGTTTTAGTAGTTTTTGAAGAATTATTAGGGATATTGCTAGAGACTAAGCAGCAAATAGTGCAGATCCAAATCAGCTGGCTCCCAGGAGAAGCTGCATGATCTGTAACTACTCTATTTTTTCTGAAACAGACCAAGTCTACTCACTTTCTAAGATGCATCATCATGATAAAGGCGCCCACAGCCTGTAGACCCGTGCTGAGGCTGAGGAGCTGTATCACTAGTTGCATGGGACCGCCACTGCTCAAAGGCTCAATTAGTCGTGGCACACAGATACAACCCAGCACAAAATATACCAGTGCCAGCAGCTGATAAAACCGTAACAGACCTGTAGTGTAGTAACATGGAGTTTATCATGATAATACACAAATTTATATAAAAATAAAAAACAAAGGAATATGAGAATTTAAAAGTGCAAAAGAAAGCATGGGACATCACAGTTAAAGATGATTAAAACAAACTTTGTCTAAACTCTCCCCTTGCTCTGAACAGGGATGACTTGGTAATGTTATAAGGAAGAGCTCAACATAAAGAAATGCACCTTCGAGAAAGGTATTTTTTCTTTGTTTACTGTTATTTGGTCATGGTAAACATCAGTTTTGTGAAGGCAATTTGTTAAAAAAAATGTTTAAACTCCTTCTAGTCTTTACAGCAAACTGGTAATATGTACACTAAAATTAGATCAAAGTTCCAAGGTTCTTTAATTAATTGCTTCATATTTTCCTTAACAAACCTATTTAATAAACAGCCGACAAGTAAATACATGTAGCAAGTTTCTCCTTTCAGGGGTGAAGAAATCCTTATTTTTCTACAAGTCCAGAGACAAGGTGGGCAAGCTGGGCGTGGGATTTCCGTATACCCTGCCATTAATTATTAAGAAAACGTTGAAATAGGTACACAATTGCAACAATAATTCCTATCTTCTAGGAAATTATTCTAGAATAAAACAAGCATTGTTTCTTCTTACCTGTTTCTTCATCACTAAAATGTTCCACAGGATTGTTTAAGGCATCTGGGTTCAACAGTTGTATATCATAGTAGACATAATTAAGTCTGTCAGGTAAGACCTCTGCTATATCATAATCTTCACAGGTGTGTTCATCAGCAAACAACAGGTGCCAGATCCGAGGGTATGTGTAACTGATCAGTGTCTTGTTTCCTATAGCAGTTGTCAGATCATCTGAAAGGGCAAAAAACAACAATGTATACATTATCTACAGGCAATTTCTTTTCTTTTTTCTTCTGCAAATAGATTAAGTTAACCAGCATCTTTTCATTGTGTTTCCAAAAAATTAACTTTCTATTGTGTTTACTAAAATACCGTATTAACTTCCTACTTACAATCTAATATCTTTCTGCATAAATCAAGTTTAATCAACTCCTGTTTTCTTTTAAAAAGAAATCATTTTTTTAATATTCTAATGTAATCTTTATAATTAAGAAAAATTGTCTGTCTGTCTGTCTGTCTGATCCAGACTTTAGTTTACTGCTGCGTTTGTCCCAGCTTCTGGGGTAGGCAGCAGGTGGCAAGAGTGTCTTAAACAGATTAGTGCTGGACAGACTGCACACTTTCAGGTCACTTTTGACACATTCTGACCATGTCTTTGTTAGTCTACCATGACCTCTGCTGCCAGGAATTGCTAGGCTAATGACTGTGTTGATATATAAAGTAGCACATTCAGCATGTACATATCAGCTCAGTCACCATGAATGTAAGACAGCTGTGACCTTTTTAATCACAAGCTTTCTGTGTAGTTTAGCAGAACTGACTTGATTTGACTGGAAGTGATTAACAAATTTTCTCTCTTTAAAAATTATGTAATCTTTAGTTTCTCTTAAAAATTAATACTTTTACCATTATTTTAAAATACACTATTCCATGTTCATTGTTACTGTTGCTAACTGCTCTAATCTTTTATGGGAGAAGCTTAGTTGCAACCTACATGTTTACACCACAGTTGGAAACAGTTTGTAAAATTATATCCACCCTACGCAACTTGAATTATATGTTCAGTGATATCATTATCACTGATTTGATTGAGGGGCAATGTTTCCAAAAGTGTCTACTTATTCAGCGCTATCTTCCTCTACATGCTGGAGATGGCATTAAAATTGTCTTCCTCTTGTTAACATTTTAAAGGGAATTAATGAATTGCCACTAACTGAATGGGTAAAAACAGCAGGTCTTGGATTGGTCTATTATGCACCAACTTACTAAACACAGCACAATAATACCACCACACATAAGTGGTATATTGGCAAAAAAATTGTTTGTCAGGATTAAGAATCGACAGTTTAACAGTGTAGAATGTTCCCACAAAGAGGATAACACATACAGGAAACTGTTGCTGTATTAAGCTTGGCTCTACAACTTGTATCTTCATTGACTTCATGCCAGTCTTCACTGAGGAGAAGGTAGAGCTTGCCTGAGGACACCACTGATGTGTTCAGTGTGTACTGAATCACAGCATTGCCTGAAAAAAAAAGTCATATAAGTGGAGGCATTTTTTTATTTTATTTTTGCAGGGGAGAGTGGGGTGGATTATATATAAACATTCATAGGCACAGCTAAGTCCTAGACAAACATCTGGGTACAACAACACTGTCCCACAGCAGGCTACCTTGAGGATGTCATTACAAGTTCTACATGTTGTAACGTTTTAACTCAAAATATTGTTCCTTTCTTTATTAGGTAAAAATAAAATAAAGTCATAAATAACATCACAAACAACTTTTCTTTAGATATGTCTCAGTCTGTATTAGTACATTCCTGTGAAGCATAGTTTTCTGTATATCTGTCACTTCTGTGTGTGTGAGAGTATGTCATAGTGTTTGTATTTTATGTATGTTATTGACTTTCTTATTGAGTTTTTTATGTTTTTGTCTTTTAATTTATTGTATTTCATATATGTGTATTATAAATGCATGAGGGAAGTACCAACTTGACTTATGCCATGATGAGAGCCATCCATTACGTTCTTTCTAAATAAATTATAAACCACCGTCTGTGACCTTGCAGTGACAACTCATATGTACCCAGAGGACCAAAAGCCCAAATGAAAAACCCATAAAGAGCATAACAGATATATAAGACATCAACAAAATTTACACATGTACTCTTATCTATTTGAGATCAGTTATGAAATGACGGGCTTGTTGGTAATAAAACAACCAATTTGGCCAGTAACAAAACTGCATGACCAGCTTCCATCAATGCTTAGGCAAATATTGAAGCCCTGCCAGCTCCTGATGGAAACAGTCTTAGCAAGATCTAATATTTGCCGCTAAGTATTTAACAAACATCTTGTAAAGATCAAACGCATTAAGAGTTGACCTGGTGACTAAGAATAAGGTATGAGTGCATCAATGAGAAGAGGTCGCTGCTCTACAGCAGAACATGTCTACGCAACTTACCGTGAAAGCAGAATGATGACAGGTAATGACCCTTTTCAGATCGTGCAGACGCGCTGGAAAATGATCCTTTTATCGTTTTCGAGTAAATTACAATAGTAAGTGAATAAATGAGTCCAGAAAATAAGTAAATTGTCGCATAATAATTCATATTAAAGACAAAATACCGGTTTATTTGCCGTCTGGGTAAATTGAAAGTTGATTTTCACCAAGACGTTTTCCGCTACCAACGTGTAATGTCGCAAAACAAAGTAAGCAATATCCATTCACTTATAGCGTTTATGAGCGTGTCATTTTAATGATTTTAATTGAATTTGACAGTATTAATTTTTGGTAAACGTTAACTTTTTTCACATTTGTTACGACAAATTACGACTTCTATTCCAAGTTATAGATTTTAACTAAGAAAGTTACCTCCCTTTTAATAGAAATAGACAACAAAAATGCAGAAGCTTTTTCCTTTAACCTCTTCTTCCTTTGTACTTGCAATCTTCACTTGATTTATGTTTGTAATTATACTGAAGATGTGATTTATTCTTAGGCAAAACAGATGAAACTTCGTTTGGTAATATACTACAAAAAATATGTTTGTTTATTGGGTTTATCGTTCCACCAACGGTATAGTCTGGAGATTAATATGCCCTCGGTTACATTTATCTATACAGTGTGAGATGAATACTCAATTTGATGTTGTTGACAGACAATACACCAGTAAGTTAGCATAATTGTATCTTGCTAGGTGTGTTGGGGGAAGTATTCAGTTTACTTCCATTGTGTCATGGATAATTCTTGTGCATTGTGGCACTTTGGTGGTGGTGGGGGAGGGGGTGGGGCGGTGTTATGAATAGGCTCACCACAGAGCGGTCTATACAGGTAGATCACCTGACTCCAGAGCAGGGGGATTATAAGTTAAATTATGTCTCATATTGTTGCTCCAACTTTAGTAGTAGTAGTTGTAGTCGTAGTAGTACTAGTAGTAGCATTTGCAGCAGTTAGTAGAAGTAGTAGTGGAAGTGAAGTGGTGAAAGTGGTAGTAGTAAGAGTTATAGATGCTTAATGACATTCATGCTGTTTACCTTATTATGTTTGCACAAAAGCCTTCATGACCTTACTGCCCTGAAATCCAGTGTCATTCATCAAGGACATCTAGGCCTCATAAATAGCTCTTCTGGTTTGCTGTAAACAATGTGTTTACCGGTATTATAAGTACCCGATATAAACAGACTGGCTGAGCATCAGCTTCAGTGGTCAACATTCCAATTACTTATTTAGAGTATAGATTAAATGTAGCTACAACTTCTAGTAATGCTAGCTGTTATATTATTCTTGCATGGGATAAATAAGAATACAATACTAATGTTCTGGTATATGCTGTTTAATCTCTTCTCTCTATACAAAGCCGACACACGATGTTTACCTCCCAGCTCCAATTAGTGAAACCCTCTCTCCAGCCAGGTATAAAACAATGGGCAGTGTATCTTGATAAACAGATATCATATTACACCTCCCTTTCTAAGTCCAGCTGATGTTATGTTCCATCCTGTAGTTTGCTCACAAGTCCAATCTCACAGGTGGTTTTGATACTCTACCACTTCTTGTGACATAGTTGTTCGCATTGTTATCAAGTGGCAATTTGTTAATTGGCAAATTAATGCTTTGTGACATAGGTGGAGGTGTCTCCGGACATTCTTGGTCGGTCTGCTCAACTTCATTTTTGGCAGGTACTGGGACTAAATGTCTCCTATTTCTACGGAGTATCCCCAGATCTGTTTTTACATTGTATGATCGAGGTGTGTTAGACCCTGAAATGATAACACCCGACTTTTTCTGATCTTTAACCCACACATTATCTCTCTCCCTCAGGTTTCTCAAGTTTCTGGACCTGTGACGCCTGTTGTAATTTTGCGCCTGTTTTTTCTTATACTGAAACTCCCTAGTCTTTATGTCCCTGAATTTTGGTAGATTTGGTATTAAAGCACTAGGTTGAACTGGTAATGAATTTTGCAATTTTCTACCCATTAACAACTCTGAGGGGCAGTAACCATTGTGTAGTGGCGTAGTCCTGTATGACAATAATGCCATGTAAGGATCATCTGCCTTTTTCAATATTTTCTTAATTGTTTGAACTGACCTTTCTGCCAAACCATTTGCTTGTGCATACCTAGGACTACTGGTCACATGTTTGAACCCATAAGAAGCTGCAAACTGTTTGAAATTCTCAGAGATATACTGAGGACCGTTGTCACTGTGAAATATGTCAGGGATGCCATGACGAGCAAAAATAGACTTTAAATGATTGATAACATGTTGTGAACTTAAACTTTTAAGCTTAGCGATTTCAATATACCTTGAAAAATAGTCTACAACAAGCAAGTATGTCTGACCATTGAGCTCAAATAAATCCGAAGCAACCCTTTGCCATGGTCGACTAGGAAAATCAGTTGATATCATAGGTTCTGCAATATCATTGCTGTTTTCAATGCATTTTTGACATGACTTGACCACATGTTCTAGCTGTTTGCTCAAACCTATCCACCATACTGATAATTTTGCCCTTTCCCTGCATTTTGCTATGCCTTGATGGGCATCATGGATTCTCTGGATCATTTCTTCTTGCATGATCTCAGGAATAATTAATCTTGAACCTTTCATCAAAATGCCCTTTTGCAAGGTTATATCCCCTCTAAATTCCCAATAGACTTTCATTTTATCACTTAATTGCGATTTTTCTGGCCACCCTTCTGTACAAAACAACATAAGGTTTCTGCATACCTCATCTTTGCCATACTGGGCCTTTATTTGCTCCAGTCTTGTACTTGAGGCAGGTAATGATTGAATCACCTGGTCAACAAAAGCATTTGTTTCCCTCAGTAAGTCATTATCAGACTGATCTGGACCTGATAAGGGTGCTCGCGAAAGGCAATCCGGGACAACTAATTCTTTTCCTGGAATATGCTCAATCCTGAAATGAAATCTCATTAGCCTTATACGGAATCTTTGAATTCTAGGGGGCAAATCTGACAAATCCTTTGTGCCTAACAGTGGAACTAAAGGTTTATGGTCAGTTTGTACAACAAAATGTGTACCTATCAAGAAATTACTGAATTTCTCACATGCCGATGTGATACCTAGAGCTTCTTTTTCAATTTGCGCATAGCGTTGTTCAGTTTCAGTAAGTGACCTTGACGCATATGCCACTGGCTTCCAGGTAGGACCATGTTTTTGCCTTATGACTGCTCCTAACCCAAATGAACTTGAGTCGGCAGAAACTAATATTTCTCTGTTTGGATCATAATGTGCTAATACCTTAGGTGTACTAAGCAACAGTTTGATTTTGCGGAAAGCCTTTTCCTGCATTGGTCCCCATAACCATATACTCTTTGCTTTAAGGAGGTCCCTTAAAGGCTGTGTTTCCTCTGCCATGTTTGGCAGGAACTTCGCTAATTGATTGACCATCCCTAAAAACCTGCGAATATCAGACACATTCTGCGGTATTGGCATTTCATCAATTGCTTTAACCTTGGAAGGATCTGCCTTAATAGTGCCCTGTCCAACAACATGACCCAAGAAAGTCAATGACGGTTGGCAAAACAAACACTTCTCATTAAGTGTTAAACCCACCTTTTCCATTCGTTCAAGAACTGAGCTCAACCGCGCATTATGCTCTTCTTGAGTTGACCCAAATATGAGAACATCATCCATTTGACATATCACCCCTGGTAAACCATCTAAAAGCTCTGTCATTCTTTTTTGAAAGTATTCTGATGCGGAAGAAATACCCATTGGTAGGCGATTAAACAAAAATCTGCCAAATGGTGTAATAAAGGTTGTCAAGTGACGGGACTCTTCAGCTAACCCTATCTGCCAAAACCCTGATGCACAGTCAATTTTTGAAAACCAGCGACCGCCGGCTAGCTTTGACAATGACTCTTCCACTGATGGTAATGGGTGTTTTTCCCTTTTTACAGATTGATTTAACTTGGTCAGATCAACACAGATTCTGACATCCCCATTTGACTTTGGTACACATACCATAGGTGAACACCATTCCGTAGGTTCATCAACTTTTGAAATGACCCCTTTATTTTGCATTCTCTCTAATTCAGCCTTAACTTTCGGCATTAAAGGAATTGGTACCCGGCGAGGAACAGTAATTGAATATGGTTTAGCTTGACTATCAAGAGATATTTTGTACTCCCAATCTGTTTTGCCTAAGCCGTTAAACAACTTTGGAAATTTCTCCCGATATCGCTCGGACGCACTGAGAGCAGAAACATTTACCTGTTGTAAAATCTCTAACTCTTGTATCGCAGGACGACCAAGAAGTGCCTCTGTTAGACCCCTCACAACATAAACATCCTGAACACATATCTTGTTATTACTTTCTAAAGTGCACTGAAATTTTCCAAACACATGCAGTTTTGAGTTGCTTGGTCCACATAATTTTTTGTCATTTCGCTGCAATTTAACACCAGTTAATTTGTCGAATTGTTCCCTTGAAATGCAGGTAACATCAGCACCTGTGTCAATTTTGAACTTAATTTCTACATTGTTCACTTTAATTCCTTTTCTCCATGGAGTCGATTTTCCTGTTAATATAGTCCCCAGGAACTCTTCCTCATCTTGGATGGTTACATCGGCTACCTCGGTGTGACACATTTTAGCAAAATGTCCCTTTCTTGAACATTTGAAACACGTTGCCTGAGATGCCGGACACTTCTCTCTAGGATGCTGGGACTTGTTCCCGCAACGTGAACATGAGGATACTGTCTTCTTGTGTATCTTACTTTTTGTTATCCCCTGTTTCTTTGGATCTTCTTTCCTGCTTGATTTTTTCACAACGTCTATGTTCTGATTTTTAGTGTCAGACCCTCTGACAATTGACTGTTGTGATCGGACAGCCTCATGCTGTCTTGCTTGAGTAACTGCTTTCTCCAGAGTTAACTCAGCATCGAGCTGCAGTTTTTCCGACAGTCTGTGGTCCCGCAATCCCACGACTATTCTGTCTCTAATGAGTTCATCGTGCAGTATACCGAACTTGCAGTTTTCAGCCAAACTAAACAGACTTGTTACAAAAGTATCCACTGACTCGTCTGCCATTTGTATCCGCTGATTGAATTTAGTTCTTTCAAAAATAACATTTCTTTTTGGAATGAAATAATTCATTAATCCTTCATTTACTTTATCCCATTTTTTCTTATCTCCTTCTGAAAGAGATAGTGATGCAAGAATGTCATCTGCTTCATTTCCCATGCAATAAATTAAAGTGTTAATTTGTACTTCCTCATCTTCATCACAAAGTTTAGAAGCAGAGCGGAAGCGCTCAAACCGTTGAAACCATTTTTCCCATGTTTCAGGCTTGCTAAAGTTAAACTCCTCTGGATGTTTGAAATTAAACGATGCCATAATTAATCCGAAAGAAAATTCACAAATGAAATGAGCACAATAAATCAGTTCACCGCTGCCACCATGTTATATTATTCTTGCATGGGATAAATAAGAATACAATACTAATGTTCTGGTATATGCTGTTTAATCTCTTCTCTCTATACAAAGCCGACACACGATGTTTACCTCCCAGCTCCAATTAGTGAAACCCTCTCTCCAGCCAGGTATAAAACAATGGGCAGTGTATCTTGATAAACAGATATCATATTACACTAGCCATCTAGAACCATAGAACCATACAGTCATTTTACATGCAGTAGTGTGACCGATTTTGTGAGTTACCAGATATATGTCAAGTCAGCTAGCCCGTAAACAGGCTGTTCTGTAGTATACTTGTGTTGATACTGTGTTAAAGTAGGCAGGAGTTTATCCACTGGAGAGGAAGATAGAGAGAGGGAGAGAGTCAAATTGAGCTGCATGCCCTTCAGGTGTGAGTAGATTTTGTTTTACAATTTGTACTCTTTATGCTAAGTAATTAGTATTGAAAACTGTGTGTTGCACATGTAACATGGAGCTTTACTAGATTTACAGAGACACCATATTTTCATGTTTTATCTAATTAAAGTTTGCAATGTTCGTGCATTGTTATCAGTATACTAATTTTTTCTGAAGAAAAAATGTTCTTTTTAAAATTACTCTGTTTCACATGCCCCACAAAACTACCAAGATCTTAAAATGGCGTCATTCCCTTGCTTTTGCTCAGCTTACAACTTGTTGGCATGGTGTGGTGTTGTTTAAGGTGTCTATATATAGTCTGTTTAGGACTTAGATTGTTTGCTCTCAAAACTTAGTTTATAAACTCTAAACATAGATCAGCTAGCACAGATCATAAATTGGTTTAATTAATATTAACACATACAATAATAATAATAGAGGATGGAATGAACAACCAGCACCATTATTTGTTAAACTGTTCTAAATATCAACTAGTTCAACCCATATCTTTGTCTTCATTAGGATTATCAATTTGTAGATGCACAATGATTTATATAAATATATTGACCGATTGTGTATGTGTATATTTGTATCATATCCATGCGCTAAACTGGGTCAAGGCAAACATCACTACATAATCCATGTATTTTCCTAGTTTATTGTGTACATGTATGTTTCATATTCTACTTTTAGTTTCTGCCATACATGTACATGTGTGTTGATAAGGTTTTTGAATGGTTAAAGATTGCTGATTGTATTGGTTACTGTTGACTTTGGTTTTAATTTTGGGTAAAGTATTCAAGCATTTATCTGGATTTTACTAGTCTCATTGATTTATAATTAACACATACTGACATGTGGTTCTAGTGAGTGATTTTGATTGTACCAAAGGCATACATATGGAAGTTAACAAAGATGGGAATATTTTATGTTTATTCTGTCCCAACTTATTTTTTTCAGTCAACTGGAAAGGGATATTTTTCACAAGGTTATTACCCAATGTTTAAGACTTACAAATGTTCAGATGGATAAATCTTAAACTTCATTGACAATGTATGTCTGATTGCATTGATCAAACAGGTCATTTTGGATGTACTGTTACTTGCACTTTAGGTTGAATACATGGAGGTACTTGAATATCATATTACAAATTTGAATTGATAAAACAAGTGTTTAGAACCTAATGGATATCTACTCTTCATGGCAAATACACAATAGAGCATGACTCTGAATACATTACAGTACACATAAATACAGTCAACTTCCGCTTGTGTGTACTGTACAAAATAGCAGTGTGTTTGTCTAGTATGGGGTCACTATCATAGTGTCATATAGAAAACTTGGGGTTATCGAAATAAAAGTCATTTTATTTAAGGTGGCCCAGTTATAATTAATTAGATTGTGTGGTCCAGTGTATCATTTTTTTTGCTTATTACATTTTAACAAATTCTTAGCGCTACTGAACGCAAAATTTTAAAACTTGAATTGAAAGGAATTGAAATGCAACACATATTTACATTGTACTTTGATCTCTTAATTTTCTTATTTAGATTATAAAAATTAGGGAGCTAGTTTAATTTCAGACTAAAAAATTTTTTAAAAGTAAATAATTAGATTTTTATGCCCCAGCCTTTGGCAGTGGTACTGTCGGTCTGCCCATTTGTATGTATGCTCCATGCATCTCGATCTTATTCACAGCCATGACTTCCATAATACTTGCAGTACTTCAATGAAACTTCTCCAGCTTGCAGACATACACTTGAAGGTGTGTTGGACCTTAAATTTACAATTGATAAGGGTTGTTCCACCTCTGTTTGACCATAAGCAAATATAAGGGTTTTCAGCGATGGTGTGAGAATTAAGTGACTGGTAGTGGTATTACACCAGGTATTCATAGCATGCTATACACAGTTAAGGCAACACCATATGTGTATCAGGACATTGATCCAGGTAACTGACATACTGTTGGTGGGATGATAATCCAACAAACAAACTGTATGTTTTCAGTCCTATGAATTAAAGGTTACTATGGGTATAGTTTTTTTTACCCTATTTTGATAAGACTTTACCATCTTAATTCACTTGGGAAATTTAATACATTTGGGGATCTGAAACACGAATCATTTACAAGAACAAAGTCATAGTTGAGGTCATATTAAAGGTCATTGCATTGTGGGGCAGTGGACATATGTCAATTCCAGTGATATTTCTTGTTATATGTCAAATGTTGTGACCAATACAAAGTAAAAGTTAGATTATCATTAATTTTCATCATATTTTTTACCTGATTTAAGCAAAGTATTTTGTATGATTTGTTTTGAGACCAGATTTAACTGTAAATGTTTTATGTAAGATTTGATTAAAATCTGTAATAGAAGAAAATGATTGAACCATGTTATAGTTAAGGTTTTAATTCCAAAACATTGGCCAATGTTAAACTTAGGTACATTTGACTCTGAAAAAATACAAATGAGAATAAATAAAAGAAAACTACTATTGCTTTATTTTTCAATGTGTGTGGAACCATCCAGTTTAGGTTTTTCATATTTGTTATTCACAATCTCATATAAATAAATACTCTTCATTCATTACAAGTGCATAACAAAAAAAAATGTTAAAGTAAAAAATAAAAAATGTTTGGAAGTTGTTTTTGGTCAGTTCTGATAGGTTTATAAGTGTATACATGTATATACCAGTAACTTCAAGGTGCACATGGTTGATAGGGAAGAGGCAATAACTTTCAATTACCGTATATGTATACTGACCAACACTGAGTTGTAGGTGGAGAAATCTGTTGAACAGAGGTATGAGTGGCCCTAGGTCCAGACTGAGTGTGGTTATATGCCAGGTGTTCACAGCATGCTATATGCACATTGAAGGCAGCACTATATCTGCTTCAAGTGGACCCTGTCTCCACATAACTGAAATATAGTTGATGGAACTGATAGGCCCAACAAACAGACATGTATCCCAATTTTTTTCAGCATTTATTTTAAACAGGTGTTTTTCCTTGCCACATTTCACACTTTTCTCTTTAGCTATTTTTACAATATTTTGTCATTCTCACTGACATCTTTTCCCACAACCAACACATCGTCAGCTATTAGTGTACACCTTTACTAATCACCACTGCATGTACCTCAGCTGGAATATTTCTCCTGAGGCTGTCAGCTTGTCTTACATTCTTTTTGTTATTACTGCCACACATCTTGGTAATTGGTTATGCTTTTTGCATATTCTGCATGACTTCCGGAGTGGAGGAAGAAAACTTTAATATTCTCCATTGTGCATCTTTTATATCTTTCACATAAGTACCGGTACATTTACTTGCATCTTCTCGTGTCTTTCCTGTGACAGAATGCTACTTGATTTTCCTGAGTCTCTTGTATGTCTCTTCTGACAGCATCTACACTGCTCTGTGAACGCTGGTTGTTAATGTACACTCTACTTGGTCTGGGTTTTCTGAACCTGTCAGAAGACTTTCTCTTAAACACTAGTATGTGATTCAAAAGATATATCTGTTTCTAATTAAATCATTCTTTTGATCCTTAAATAAACAGATCTTTGCTTTTATTTTGAGCAAAGATCATTACACACAATGTGCTTCAATTTGTGTATATGCCTTTTTTCTAAGTTAATTTCCAAATTTATCCTTTGACCTGTCATTTTGTTGAAATGTCCAAAATTGGCATCTTTCAATGACCATAGTGGGGAAGGTGCCATTGGATTAGTGGAAGAGTTGCTGACTTAAAACTCCACAGATTGCTTAATTTCTCACTGTGTGGGTTTAAGTCCTGTTTGGGGTGTCAGACTTAATATGAAAGGTTTTTTAGCTGACCTGCAGTGTGCCAGTGGTTCTACCTAAACATTTGTCAGGGGTCTTTTTCTGCTAAAATGGCTGGATGTCACTATTATGGCTATAATAGGTTGTGGCAATGTAAAAAACAACCACATCAATGACCATGCTTTTTCTTAGTTTACAATATCTTTCAAATTCTTCTCCAAAAGTCATTTTTGTGATCATCTTCTGCCAAAGCAAAGTTGTATACTTTAATTTATTTTTTCTATAATACTACTATATAATATTATCTATTACACATTTGGCATTAATATCTATTGTTGTAATAAAAACAGCCTTAAAAACCAAATAGTCAGGTTGTAGGACACACGACTGGATCATAGGGTCTGTGGTTCAAATCTTATTAGGTTGCTGCTAATTTCTGTGAGCAAGATATTTATCTCTAATAGTGTCACTCCATTTTGGAGCATTAATGAATACCTACAAGGGTAAATATAGTCATAAATATGACTTTTCAGTGTTGGCTGCCATAGTAACAAATACACCTTATGATGAGACAGTAAATTGTACAGTTGGCTGAATGTGCAAAAGCTTGAAAAGTGACTATCCTTGGGAGCCCTATAACTGGTGACCTAATTTTGTGTCAAACAAGTCAGCATATTTTTTTTTCTCAACACAGCAACAGAATCACAAATATTTAAATTTATATACATTACCTTAATTTTATGCCTGTTGGAGCTGTTTTATAAGCATTTTTTTCAAATAAGAATCTATCCATGCATAAATTCGGGAAGTAGCTAGGATTTGGATATCACCCTTATTCAGTCAACAACTATAAATCTTGGTTTTACCTTACCTAAAAAACATGTTTGGTGACATTTTGTACAAAAATGTGGAGATACAGCCTTGTTGTTACATGCAGTATGCTTACACTTAATGCATGCATGGTAGGGTAGAATAAGAGCCATTCAGATAAGAATCAATGAATGAAATACAACCAGTCCAGCAATAAAGATACTTGCTGCAAAACAATAAATTTGAAGTATGTCTTGCAAGCATCTAAATATCAATGTAGTCATGCTGTTGAGTGGTGAGTGGGTGTGACTTGTGAAACATGTTGTTGGTATTTTACAGCTGTTTCTTAATAAATGTTTTGTTAGCTCACCTGAGCACAATGTGCTCAAGGGAAGCTTTTGTGATACCACTTCGTCTGTCGTTCGTCGTCCGTCGTCAACATTTTAGCTTGTGAACACACTAGAGGCACAGTTTTTATCCAATCTTCATCAGACTTGGTCAGAATGTTTATCTGCATGATAACTTGGATGAGTTCATTATTGGGTCACCTTGGGTCAAAAAGTAGGTCACTAAGACAAATCTTAGAAAAAGCTTGTGAACACACTAGAGGCCACATTTATTGGCCAATCATCATCAAACTTGGTCAGAATGTTTGTTTGCATGAAATCTTGGATGAGTTCATTATTGGGTCACGTGGGGTCAAAAAATAGGTCACTAGGTCAAATCTTAGAAAAAGCTTGTGAACACACTAGAGACGACATTGATAGCCCAATCTTCAGCAAACTTGGTCAGAATGTTTGTCTGCATGAAATCTTGGATGAGGTCATTTTTGGGTTACGTGGGGTCAAAAAAGTATTTCACTAGGTCCAATCTTAGCAAAAGCTTGTGAACACACTAGAGGCCACATTCATTGCCCAATCTTCACCAAACTTGATCAGATTGTTTGTCTGCATCAAATCTTGGATTACTATATTATTGGGTCATGTGGGGTCAAAAAGTAGGTCACTAGATCACATTTTAGAAAAACCTTGTGAAAACACTTAAGAGGCCACAATGATGGCCCAATCTTCACCAAACTTGGCCAGCATGTTTGCCAGTATAAAATCTTACATGTGTTTTGAAGTGGGTCATGTGGATTCAGTAGGTTACTTGGTAAATTAAAATGTTATCAACCCAGTGGTCACACTAATGGCCTAATCTTCACCAAAGATTTCTAAAGTAAATAACTCTTAATTATTTGATTTGATTTGAGCCTACTAAAAGCCCGTGTCATCAGGTGAGCGTTTAAGGGCCATCATGGCCCTCTCGTTTTTGTTTTGCCATACATATCACCCTGACATATCGTAATTATCGTCCATCTCTACAAGATACAAATTGTTAATTAAACACAAGGTCAATCTCAAGAGACAAACCTGAGAATACAAGTGGAACAATTTTTTTACAAATCTATATGTATTAAATAATTGTTAATTGTATAAAACCATTCATTGTGTTTTTAAATTTCTTATGTTTTGCATATTTTATTTTCAGGACTTTCCACTAACAGCGTGGAACAATGACAAGCACAGGTACGAGTGATGACTTCCTCTTTATAAATGTTTATAAATACAATGTATATATGATCAAAATATTGTTATTAGTAGAAGTTTGTTATGTACCATAAGTCATTAAATGATAAATTATTTAAGTGAACAAAATATAGAAACTTTCTTTTATCTGCTATATTTTATGTAACATGGTCATGCCATGGCAAGTACCATTTTACATATTTTGTAAGTCTTGGTATACTTTTACCATAATAGTATCATAAGTCATAGTCTATAGTGTAAAGTGTTGATCCAGATTTATCCTGTTGGGAGCTACCTGATCAGGGGCTACATTACTACCTTCCAATATGGAAACTTACCTTTTCATGTACATGTGATGGAAAATAAGAGAATAAATAAACACATAAGCAAACAAGGTACTGTCGGTTGAGGGTTAATTATGTTGTACTTGTGAAAAATGCATGATAGCCATTTTGTAAGAATCACCAGCATCCGAACATGTGGAATAAAGTCCAGACCAGGGCAAATATTTTCATGTGGGGATGTCTTTATCCTGACCTAGTGATGCTGTTGGTTCAATTCAAACGTTTTGTTGGTGTGAGATTAAAGTGCAAACCAGACCAAACACCATGTCTTGGAATTCAGGTCAACTTGATGGGATGGTGAAGAAGCTGGAATGGTTGCTAGGCAAATGGAGCTCGGAGGATGGACAAGGGGTCTATCCAACTAATCAGGACTTCCGGTTTGGAGAGGAGGTGGAGTTTTTTCACTCAGGTCAACCCAACATTCAGTTTTCGTAAGTGTCCAGAAATGATTACAACTCTGTTGCAATGATCAGAAGAAACCTATAATCTTTATAATCTTAATAATGTCTGTTATAAATAGAAAAATGTGAGCAAGATTTTGGTTACAAACTTTGAGCTTCAATCTGAGATCACAAATAACAGCCAGATTCATTTGTCTGATTGATTAAGAATGTTCTTTATTAATCAAATGGTACCAATCAAACCCTTAAGTGCATTGAATATATGGACTTCTGTAGATACCACACACCTGCCCCCACAAACCACACACAATTATATAAGATTATGCTGGAAAATCACAGCGAAAAGTGTCATCATCCACCTGTGTGTACAATAAAACATTGCTAATAGACACCTGCGGTTCTTTTCTAACGTGTCCTGTTTAGCTAGGTGGTCCTTATAGTGAGGTCATAAATAATGCTATTATATCTATTAAAAAGTGTAATATTGTATTTATATGGTGTTAATATTATCTAATGTACTTATTGCATTATATTTTATTTGTTTCACCAGGATATACCTAAACATACAATAAAGTCAATTTTCTGTACTTGTTTTTTTATTTCAAATTTGTAAACTGTTTTTCTGATGTGATATCACATACATTCAGTAGCACACTTGATTTACTAAACAACTTATATCAGATTATAATTTACTGGAAGAACTGGTAAACATTTCTACCTTAAGTGTAGATTTTCGCTGCCTGCTTCTGGGAGTCCGCCTTGATGCTAAGAAGAGATGAGGTCATTTCACCTAGGTTCTTTTGTACTGCTTAATTATACAACTACCGATAATGCTCTAACATCAGTTTGTAAACATCAAACAATTCACAGCCATATTTG
The DNA here is from genome assembly GCA_007844125.1 of Sinonovacula constricta. Classification (NCBI taxonomy): domain Eukaryota; kingdom Metazoa; phylum Mollusca; class Bivalvia; order Cardiida; family Solecurtidae; genus Sinonovacula; species Sinonovacula constricta. The sequence continues at coordinate 61,147,511 of CM017563.1, read as the reverse complement.
ACTTCTTTATGATTACCATAAGTGAATCTGCAATGCTGTAATTTGAAGTTGTGAAATGTGCAAACAATCCGTTCACTTAATTGCAGATGTTTGCAGGCATGATTAACAAATTAGTGACACTTGAATAACTGGACTACCTGGTGGGGTGATTAAGAAAGGTGTGAATTTGTTAATTGAATCTGATTTTGGAGTTTTAACTGGAGGAGTCATCCTTTAGTAAGGGTTTACTGTATTGTAAACAGGGCTGTCACAGTGAGAAAGGTCCTAAAATAGTTAGTGTGTGTGCTGTGTCATATTTGATGTTCATGGGCTTATTGCACTATCATTGGTGAGCAAGGATTTAACTAAAGTCTCTTATCACCTTAAAAACACTTTACTACTGAAACTGCTGGGACATCATACTGTGCCAAACGGTAAGGTCCAGTACTGTAATTGAATGAAGTGGTGCCTGATGCCTTGCCATGCATTTCAGAATTGATGAGATAAGCCTTGAGCTTCTGATTTGTCAGATAGGAATGTCCACGGTCTATTGGTTAAATAGTGTGAAGAAGCAAGAGGTTAATATCAGTTAAATGGATTGGCTCCCTGTAGACTATAACTTTTAACTAAATACAACGCATAAGATTTTATAATTTTTAAATCTTTCATTTTTAAACAACTGGGTGACATGATATTTTTGGTAATGCTTTTATGTTTTAAAAGTTTTATGTTTGTTTTTAAACTTACTATTAACTTGCCTTTTTTTAGTTTCTTTTTATTTTCTTCATTTTTATTATAGTTTCATGTTTTTAGATTTAGTTCATGGCATCTAGAAACATTTACACCACTTCAGAGGGAAGTTGGTTTTCTACGAATGAAACACAACTCAAACAAAGTGGCCATGATTGTTTCTCAAAGCTCAGGTAACTACTTGTTCTATTTCTTCAACTTGAGAAATGTGCAATATGCTATGAAGTGTTGAAAGTTATCAGTAGAAATAAGCATGTACAGGCAAACTTACATATATCTGCATTCATGCATGTGCATGTTAATTTTTTATACAGGTAGTCATGCTTGCATACTTATAGCACCTATATTACTTTACTGTTACAGTTTAGCAAGATAGCCAACTAGTGTAAAGGTAGTGTGTAAAACATGTAGGTTCAGTTTATTTTTATAATCTTGCTCATTATTATTTAATGATATACATGTACTAGTTTCACTGGCACTGGCATCCCAATAGTCCTGTTTAATAACCCCTGTTATCTCCCCTGAATAATTGCCTCCCTTAAACGCTCTTTAGCGTGGAGGTTCGCATTTCATTTCCGGTGGAGAGCAAATCAAAAATGTCAACGATGGCAGAAAAGGTGTTAAACTCGACTGAAAAAAGAGATATTAATGTTGTGTGTGTAGCAATTACAGGGGAAAGTTGACAGAAGGACGCCACCCTTCACAGCTTTCCAACTGACGATAAACTAAAAAAACTGTAGATAAGTCGACTTAAAACAATGAGCCAAATTTCCACTTGCAATCTGAAGAATGATGGACTTTGTTCAGAGCATTTTCTAGAGGGAAAATACACCAAGGAGAATCCTATACCATGCAGATTCGTCGTAGAAAACAGTTTCAAAGTGGGTGGACAATTGTGTGTGCATCATTCACGGCATAATCAAAACTCCAAAGCGTCTCAAAGTTTTAATTGTTTACAGAAAATGTATAATCTATGACAATGTCGAAAGATAAAAGAAAAATTGATGCATTATTCAAGTACAAACAATGGCTGCGATTAATAGGTTACGCGAGCAAATCGAAACAAAGACCATCACGTGACGTTAACAGCAGCGAATTTGCACAAAGGTCATTAACAGTCACACCTCTAGTGCATGACCGCAATAAAAACAATTGACGGTCACACATTAACTTCCAGGTTTTGTTGAGTGGCCTCTTATTACATGTCAATTAATGAAAGAATTGTCAGTTTAAGATGGCCACTGATTGGACGACAATTAAAGAACAAAGTTTATTACGATTAATTTTAGTCAATCATAGATACGAGGGAACTTGTAACAAACACTTGCAGTTGTGTCAACAGTTTGTTCACTTAATAATGTATTTATCATACACTGTTGTTTGAACAGGACTCCAGATAAGGGGCGTATCTGTGTATCTGAGTCATTTAAAAAGACAAAATACTAAAAATATTTCACTTCTAGACGTAGCAGATACACCCAGAAAATCTTATTTAAGTAACTTTTTTATAATTGTGTGTAACCTATTGGATAATCTATTTTCTTACAAAAAATGACTGGTAAAGGTTATCTTAAATGGCCGAATCAGTAGTAAAATGAAATTGCACCCTTGGTTGCTGTATTTAACAAGAGTAAAAGCCCAACGCACTCTCTTCACTATGTAAATGCTAGAGACCCTATTCGAGCAGTTTCAAAAATAAAGGATAAAAAATACACAATGTTGTTTTATTCAATTATTTTAAACAAAACATTAAAATTCCTTTACTTGATTGTTATTGTCTAATGGAGTTTTTACTCAATTCACTTTAATTCTTATCTGGAGTTTGAAGAGTTGTAAAAAGATATACTGTTGCAGCTGCAGCAGCTAATACAGTAGTTGATATTCATTTTACTTGGTTAAAGTAATAGAAAAGAAAATAGTTATCATAGACTGTTGTGAAAATATACTTAATTACACTTTATTTTGGTTTCAAGATGCTGATAATAGTCCTAGATTGCCAAGATTGAAAGATTCTCTCCAAAGGGCATTACAAACAACTCTCCTACGCGTCTGATGCTGTCTTGTTCGTCGTCCAATTTAATTTTACTTCATACAACAAGCTTTTCTATCCCTCTAGCGTGAATTATAAGTTCCGAACGATTCTCTGATACATGCGCCCCTCTTTATCTAAGAAAGTCTTTAAGTTCACGCACTGAAAGTTTTGAAAATTTGCACAGATCACCGATTTCATTGTTCTCAGAGGCCATCTAGTTTGGTTTGTTTGCCTACCGGAAGTTGTACGAAAAAACGAACGATAACTCTACCAAGGGAGATAACAAGGGTTATTAAACAGGACTATAGGAGCATTGGCTGCAGATCCAGAAAAGCCACGGTTCTAATTCAGGCCACTGAATTCTTAAGCTGTCATGGGCCCAGATTTACCAGGGATGGGGGTGGGGGCATGTCTCACGCCACCATAACTGGCCAAAAACATACAAGTTTTATAAACTATATTTCCTCAGAAAAGGGCTTGCCTGCACTGTTTTTATAGAGATAATCTCTTTCTCTTGGGCCCCAAGCTGTCATCTACTTAACTGCCTAAACAGCCATTTGGGTAACTATTGCCCTCTGCTGCTAACCAGTCCCATTAGGCCAATCTGGATCGTGGACTACATCTGTTTTGAGTACAGCATTTGTTGTCACCTGCCCCAGTAATGAGCTTGATTGGCACTCTTCGGTGGACATGTGGAAATCTTTAATAGTTCCAAATGTTTGTCACCTTGTATCCAAATCAAAGCACTCAGTAGAAAGCAAACTTTTCCAGGTAATTATAGAAAGTTAAAATGATGCAGGACCACAGGAAATCTTTTTTAGATATTTTTTGTCTACATTCAAATAAGGCATGCATGGGAATTCAAGGATATTTCGACAATGTTTACACAATCTTTCTAAATTCAATAATATGTTGTTTTTCCAAAACTGCAATGATTGGTTTAGAGGAGAGCAATAGCAATTTGGAAATGCTTAGTTATATTTTGTTTTGTGAAAACTTTAGTTAACGGTCTTTGGTAAAAACACCAACAATAATTTTCTGATAGTTCTTTTTTGTTTGGTCCAGCATCCAGAAAAACACTATGCCTAGAACATACCAAATCCATACAGTTTTGTTCATCACATTGTTTATTTGAATGTGGTATCCAACAGTTTGGAACAAAAATATTTCATTAAACATCATAATAAACCATTGTTACCTGAAAAGATATCCCAAAATGCTGTTTATTGATGTCTACATCTGTCTGAAAGATAAGCCATAACATCACAATTGTTATTTCAAACACCTATCTCCTATCTGAGCCACGCTGCACAGTTAGCTATTTTTAAACTAAGAAAACCATGTGACCACTTACGTTTTAGCTCATCCACATCATCCGTGGTGATGTCATTGTCTATTTTAGCAGGAATCCCAATTGTTCTTATTTATAGATTTGAGAAAAATAAACAAGTTTTACTGCCATAAAATTGAGATACTGTTGAATGTTGTCAAAGCTTAAACTCAAGTATGATGTTTTTCTACAGACATTATGCACAGAGATCAGATATTGTTACATGTATTAGATAAAGACAAACTGTCAGATACCACCTTGAAGGCACCACAGGAACTCGGGTATAAGTGTACATGAATTTTAGGTGCTTATATTCTTTTTAAGTAATGTAAATTCAATAAAGACTCTCACAGATAATATTGATTTCTGTATTTTGCGAAATTAAGCACAAAATCTTATTGAGCATCAAGCAGAAATCTTACCTTAGACAATATTTTTGTATACTTGTTTAGCATAAAATCCAAAGATATAACATTAAGTCTTTGCTATAAAAAAAAATCACACTAAGTTGGCCAGATTTTTTATTATGGTTTTCTTACCAAATATGCATATACAATTGATGGAAAAACCGAGAAATGTACTGAAGCTGCATGTTTTGATCCAACTTGAATGGTGCTATTATGTGTGCTATTCGGATCACCTTGGCTATTTTACTTTCAGAAATAGGCCTCGAAGGTAATATAGGGAAAGAGAGAGAGAGAGAGAGAGAGACAGGGAGGGAAAGAGTGAGAGAGAGATTCATATAGACTTAACTTTATTTTTTTTGCCAGGATCAATGTTCAACAATAACAAACTGTGTGAAATACTGCAATAAGTATTTAAAATGTACCGGTACATTTACTATTTGTAACACAATGTAAAGACTGACATTATAAATGCAGCATATATGATACGAAATAAGACAATACGCATGTGCAAAGGTGTTTGATTCAAATAAGAAAAATGCTATTTTATGAAACTGCGATGACCTTACAGTACATTCTTGTGTGTTGTAGCCCAGATTTGAGGTGAAAACATGCATTTTAATGTAAAGGTTTGATGCTGCTAATCAATGCATTATTCCAAAAAAGCCATTTTGATTAATTGATTGTGTTATTTCTAAGTGGCAACTTAACATTCTTTGTATGTTTAGAAGCCACTTTATCATGTTGGAAGACCAAAGCAAGTAACAAGCAACCCAGTTACCTTTGTGGCTCTTTTTTGAATGAGTATGGAAAAGGCCGAAAGGGATTTGATTATATGTTTGCATGATTTGGCATATTTATTTGTGAAGAATTTGAACCAGGTTTATGTCGTCGCCTTTTTAAGTTTCAGAGTAGTTAACCCATTGAACATATTTTTTGTTTAGACACTTCAAACTCATATCCGCCATTCTAGAAACACAAATTTTATGGGGGAGCATGCCCCTGGGCTCACCTAGAGCATGTGTCAAAGTGGGAGGGGGGATTTTGTTCACCTATGAATATTAAGGGGAGGGGTTTTGCTAACTGGTGTAAAAGTAGTGTACAAGACATTCAGCTTAGGGTTGTTTTTTATAATACTTTGTTAAAAACCAGGCCATACATCTACAGTCAAATCCTTCATTTTGTATGTTATGAGAAACTATTAAACATCTTAACACAGTTATAAATCTATTGTGTAGACTATTTACTATTCACTATTTACTGCCATTTACTCTAGGAATGAGTAGTTGTTAGCAAATAAGTATACATTAAGTCTGGGTTAATAACGTAAAAGCAGGCTTATAAAATTTTTATTTTCTCATAATTTTAACTGATTACAGGTATGTGTGAGATAGATGAAGGAGTGGTCAATGGTCAGGAGTTGACATTGGAGTCACACACTCTCGCATCAACCACATTCCAAGCACGACCTTCTGATACAAAGAAGGTAAGATGTTAACAATTTTCTTGCCTAACCATCTTGGTAATGTAAATGTCTTATAAAGTTTGGTTTTGGGGTTTTGATACGTCACACCGTCACAATGCTGATCATACTGGGATGTCCTGCGATTTCTGTGGTGTCAGTGTAGAACCACCAACTGATCATGAGGTCAACTGGAAGACATGTCTTTCTGGAAATCCTTGCTCCTGCCAGGACCCAAATATATGGGCTGGATACTATTGTTTAACTCCCCTAGCTTTATGTTCTTCAAAAGGTAAATGCCATCGTTTTGTAATGAAATAATGAGACAAGAAATCATCAATGTTCCTACTTGGTCAATGCTTCTTTTCCTTTTTTATTGTTTTGAAATGAATGAAATGTTAATTACATTCTGATAGAAATGTCGCTGCGCAGTATCGGCAAAAATGCCGGCTTATCCCTAATCCCTAATTACATTCTTTCAAAAATTTCATTTGTCAATATTTTACTAATAATTCTGCAAGAATAAAGTTATCTTAGATGGGGATTATGTTTCACCTTTCATGGTGAGAATATTATTATTAATAGAGGACTCCTGATCATGTGACCTGATGCTGATCATGTGACTTAAGCAAGTACAGCATAAAAATGGAGCACAAATAAACATGGAATTATTAAAATATCCTGTCATTAGTGCTGGTATCTCTGGATGTGTTAATAATTTATATTAGTGTTTCAGTATAGTTGTGAATCATTACTATTCATATGTTTTGTCTGTTTTATGTGCCATCTTTTATTACAAGTATATTGCTATAAAACCAAAACTAAGCATTTGTTTAAGCTATAAGGCAGGATTAGCTAAACTTAACACATGTAAAGAGTAACTACTGCTTACATTTACTTGACACAGGGTGAAAGCATGTGTTTTGATAACTGAAAATGCTCTTAAGTCAAAGTATTTTTCAAATGACTGTTGACTTTGACAGAACAGGGTTAAAGTATGGTTCTAATTTCTTTTTTAGGTGCGACGGGTTTTTAAGCGAGAAGGAGACATTCTAGTGCAGACGATTTCTATAGAAACGCCATCTCATCCCATGATGGAGCATTCTAAAGTTCAATATCTGAAGAAGGACTAAATGTCTTTTATATCTGGAAACTGTTTTTCAGAACTTAAAGCGACTTGGTCATAGTTTCTAAAAATATGCATTTTTTTAACTTTTATTATAATTAAAAAAAAGTCCAAAAACAAAACTTTTGTTAAACCACAATGAATGATAGATTCTGGTACCTCTGACCTCCAGACTGAACATGGTGTTCTGAAAAGGATTATGTTGTCTTCAGATTTGGAACAGCACAAGCATCATGACTAGGGATGTCAACAAGTACTTGAGTATTTGAGTACATGATTGGACGTTGATACTTGAGTAATTAAATCAATCCTTGAGTACTTGGAAGAAAAGAGACATTTGTATTTAATTTTAATATTTTATGCAAAACAAAATGAATCTATGAGTCTAATGCTCATGCCAGTTTGTGTCTGGCTAAAAAAAGTCCAATGAAGCCCTCCCTGTTATCACCTTATCAAATTAACCCAGTGTTACCGGAATAAACTGACACTGTGTCACCAATGAAACCCTGTCATCTTGCACCTGATCTGGCTACCTGCCTGCTCCCCAACCTTTTTGTTTTAATATTTTGTTAGTTGGAATGCCTTTACTTCACCCACTGAGCATTTTGATTTGGCCAATACTGGATTGCATTTGGCCCATCAACTCATCAATGGCTTAATAGTCCTGATGAGATGGAATGTGGAATGACAGGTGGGTCATTAGATTGTATCATATGATACCTAGTATCAAAACATTTGCTTATTTAATTACTAGTCAATTTCAGTTTTTCTTGCAATGCAGTTTATGCAAAAGATTTACAAAGATAAACATTTACTGTAAAAGAAATTCAGTAAATAAATCAAATTGTGTTTATCTACACGTTTCAATGAATGCATGCTGAACTTTTAGAAAATATAGAGTTTCCTGACCTTGAAAGGGCAAGTTCAAACAGGCTAATATTATTTCATGTCAGTGTTAGAAATGGGTTCAAACATTGTAGACTTATTAATATTCAAAGAATTTAGTAATATCCACAGTATACAAACCTGGTTGATTTTGGTTAGTATTTTAGTTTTCTATGTGTTTTTCTCTGAATCTTTGTATAGTGTACATCAAGATATTTTTTCATTTCATTGGAAAAAAAAGCCCAAAACACTCTACAGACATTAGTTTGCATAAGTAAGTTATTTTAATGAATCTCCGTATGACTATGGTATATGTTAAAAAGACACGAACATAAGTACATGTATGTGGTGTTAACAAATTTCATGGGTTTCTCATTTCATTGACACATAAAATCCACGAATACATTTTTGTATTGTTGAGCATTTCATATCTAACAGACCAGAAGTGAACACCAGCACATTTTTTGCTTCAACTTGGTGGACATCTTGCAACCAACAGTACTGTAATTTTGAAAAAAATGTTAACAAATGTTTTGTTTGTAGTCTTTCTAACAAGAGACTATGATAACTACATGAATTAAAAAAAGAGAATATTTTCTTATAAAACATTTCTACATTTTAATTGGTTTTATTTTTATAGTCCTGTTTTCTCCGATTAACTGAAGGGGCAAAAAAAAGGCCTTAACATTGTATAATGCTGTCAACCTAAAAATGAAATGGATTTAGCCTACACAATAAACATTAACTTACGAATTAAAAATAAAACAAAATAAAAACTAAAAATTCTAGTCAAACATGGTCTGTAAAATGAATGTTGATAGTAAAAATGATGTGCTCGAGTCCTCGATTGGAAAATTGACCTAGTTGTCGAGTTTTGATTTAAGTTCTTATTGACATTCCTAATCATGACAATTTTCTACTTAATTTAAGCCAGTTAAGATAAACAGCGAAGTATAATTCCAAACTGCATATTTATACATCAAGTGTACACATAAGTCATTTTAACAGTATGATGCAATATTTGATAATTTAAAGTACAAATAAAATGTGTGTTTGTGCATACATTAAATTATGACCAGGTTGCTTTCATAAAGTAACAGTGAAAGGCTTCTCTGTTTTCTAATGCTTCACATTTGTCAACTGTGAATTTTAGAAAGCAAAAAGCTTACCCTTGTTAATAACTTTACTGATTCTTTTTTGCCATATTGTTACTTGCTTTTTTATAGCATTTTGTAATCTTTTTTTTTTATATGTGCCATAAATTCTGTGTACATGAGTGACATTTTGTGCCATACTGGATCTTTCTCATTTGTTACAATATACTTAACCACATTTTCTCTCTTTTTTATACAACTAAAAAAAAGATAACATTAAATGTATAGGAAAGAAGCATATATCTTGTATATTTTATATACAAAGGAAAACCTCAAACGTGTTTAAGTAATTCGTTCTGAATTCATGTGTTCTATGTTTTTATGTCATTCTGTAAGAACTGGTAACTATTCTAGTGTAAGTAGTTGATAATTATTACATTACTGACATACTTGTGCCATTTTTACTTAGGAAATAAAAGACTTTTGTTCTCCTATACAGAAACATCCATTTTTGTGCCATATATTTTACTTGTAACAATAGATGACATTCTGCCTTGCAAATTTTTGTTCCATTTAAGGAATTTGCTAATTGTAAAGAATTTGTGTTCTTAATTTGTGTTCTTGTTATTTTTTCTTGTTCTAATTACTGGACATAGCAACTTAACATATTCTGAGAGATATCTTCTATGTAAGACTAGCCTTATTCCAACAGTTTGCTTGTATTTTTTGAAGTTTATGATTCTATGGTTCTGTGTACAGTACTTTCATAATTTCCCTGAATGCCTTTTTTGGAGAGTATGGAAAATAAAATTGTTTACTTGTGCGTCAATACTTAGTTGCTTCTTTTACAAGATAAATGTTTGTACTCAATATTTATCTGTCATGTTGTATGCAATGGTCTTCAAATATATTACTGGTATGTGTGCTTCAAATTTTGTTTCTACCAGAACTCAGGATTTTTTTTTTACCCTTGCCACTTGTGCCCTCTGCTATATAAGCTGCAGTTTTAAGGTGCAGTCTAACAGTTGGGCTCTAAATAAGTTAATTCAAATAAATAACAGTTTACAAAGATGATAATACCACATATAATTTGAGTCAAATTAAACAGTTTAATTGGTTTTGTTTGGCTATGCTATCAATTGTTTCTTAACAAACATCATTCTGCTCATCTGTTAGACAGGATCTTAATAAGATGGATTGATATTATTTGTAAATTGCAAATTTGTCAAATAAGTTAAGTTGTTAGTACATGTATACATACTAAATACTTCTTGGTCTAAGATTACAAAACTATTAAAAATCCCAAGCAACTGATTGGTCAGAATTTAAGTAAGATAAAAAAAAAATACCACGACGAATTTTAGTAAGATAAAAAAATATATCCAGAGTTTGAGAATGGTTTTGCTCAAGCTAAATGTTTATAATGTGTAGTCCCAATGGTTTATGCAGAGTATGGCTAATGGTTATTTATTGTGATTTTAAATGGTTGTAAAAATGGATAATGCTCAACATATAGTGATAAGGGGTTTTATTAGGTTGTAACTGCTTTCAAGTATGAAACATGTAATGACAATCATGAATAACCAGTGCTGACTCTTTGAAAGTATTACAATGAATGTACAATTGTTTTTAGTTTATTTCAATGCCAACTTGTTTATTTCAATGCCATCTTTAATAAAATTGCAAGTTGCTTGGACTTTTTAAACGAGGATTGTTTTGCTTTTGAAATAAATAAAAAAACAGATTGTTTTTGAGTTGAGTTTGATATAACAGAAGTTGACTAATACATATTTGAAGGCTAATAATATACTAGTTTGTCTGAAAAAATGAGGAATTTAAATCTTGGAAAGTATACAACTGACTTTTGAACCTTCATTGTGGAAGAAATAAGATCAGATTGTTTTATTATTTTTATCAATTTAACCAATGTTAAACAAGTAATCTCGATCATAATATGCTTAAAGAATAAACTTAAAGTTACATGCTTGTGTTGTTGTTGTTTTGTTTATTTTAAAAACGGATTCCTAAAACATTGTACAGTTTTATGTTAACTTTGATTTATAACTCACAGTTAAATTCAGTAAATATAATCATCATAACATGGATTTTTTTCTTATAAAATCGACAGATACAGTGTATTTAAACTTTAGAAGAGAATTGTCTTATCCTGCTCTACCACTCTTTTCTTCCATTGCACTTTCTTTTCTGAATAGAGAAATATGAGAACCAAAACGAATGTGAACTCTGGATGATGTGAATCTTGCATAGGAATATGGTGACCACTTGCTGTGTCGGTTTTTTTATATGGGTGAATAAAATCTATTAAAATATGTTTTATAATAAAACTTACTCAACAGATTAACTTAAAATTGTACTTATTAATTCTATGAATCTTTTAACTTTAACCAAACCAAAATTTAACACCGTAATGATAAACACTAGCTACATATACACAATAATCCAGGTGTTTTACATTTTATTGTTAGCTTTCCGGTGTTTTCCAGCATGTTCTGTGGACTGCTATATTTTCAGAAGTAAAAAAAAATGTATTGTTGTTTATGTTTTGTAGGAAGTGTCCATTATCTATGACTGAATTACTTGGTTATTGTCTAATGCCAATAATTGGGCAATTATACTATGTTCTTTTAGTGAAACATAATAAAACTCCCATGGAAGAAAAACATCAGTGTTTAAAGCAATATAATGAAAGATTCTCTGTCTGACATAATCTGATTTGTATTAAGTCAGTGATATACACTTAAAATACATTGCCATCAAATCAAGATCAGATGGAGGCACAATGTTCTCGCATTACAAATGCAAACAAAGGATATTTCCTGTTTTTATGTGTGTTTTTAAATCAAAAATTTCGTTAAACTCAATAGTAGACTTTTATTTTATGGTAAGGAAAATACTTTAATTAAATGAAAACATTTAAAAAAAAATACTTTTGAACGATTCTGCAAGGATATCATGGTAGCTTACATCATCTGGTATAGTCAGGTTCACAGTCTCAAAATGAGGTTCACATCCTGGTTCACACTGTCCCTTTGGTTGATCTTTTCATCAATATTCTTCTTGTATTGAAATATTTAACAAATAGTGGTAGTACTTCTAAAATAAAATTCTTGGGCATTTCTGTATAGCATATTGCATCTTCAATCATTAAAGTTTATTTAATTATATTATTTAATTTAAAATATATTTAATTTATTGGAGTGATTTCTATTTAACTCTTAGTACTGCAGTTATGTTACTGTGTAGATAATATTATTAATTAAAGGCAAACAAACCAGCCACAATTGCTCAGATGGTAGAGCGTCTGCTTGCGGATCGGGATGTCGCGGGTTCAAACCAAAGACTTTATGGTTGGTAGTAGTGGCTTCCCTCCTAACGCTCGGGGTAAGGGGACAGCATTATGCCTGACTAGTCGGTTTTAGTATAATGGACCGGTTAGGTTCAGTCCCTGGGCACCTCATAAGTGCCCCTGTGCTATAATGATAGAAATGTCACTGCACAGTATCGGCTAAAATGCCGGCAAATCCAAATCCTAAAGGCAAACTATAATTCTTCCGATTATTTCTTTTGGCATTATTTTCACAACATTTGCTCCTTAGAGTTAAAGTTTTAAGATTTGTTTGCATATTTATAATCATTGTCATATGTAGACTTAGTTGAAAGAACTGCCACATTGACTGTTGCAGATGTGTCACAACTTTTTGTGTCTTAATAGATAGTTTCAATGTGATGTCATAGGCAGTGATAAGACAGTTTAAGGCAGCTATCTTTGAAGGCAGAAGCTAATGTAGGCCAAAATCTGGAAATATGTGCTGTATTAAACTCACCACTGTGTTTTTTTATTATTCAGTCTATTTTACTGAATTTTATATCAAATTCAACAACTTTTATGAAGTGTTTTTAATATCAAAACTATATTTTGATAGTTTTAAAGGTAAAAGAAATACAACCAAAAAAAGATACACTGTTCATTTTGTTTAAGGATGAGCCAATAATATTATTTATTTCTGTGTATTAATTCTTTGTGCATTTATCAATTTTAAAAATATTGCATTCTAAAAATATGAATTTCAAGTGCTTTCCAATTGCGTTTAGCTTTTAATTTTTGGACCACAAATGAAGAAATTACAAGAAAATTAAAGTTTATACTTCTATACAATGCATCTGAAAATCTCTTGAAGTTGCCATCAAAGATAGCTGCCAAGATAAGGGATCTTCACTGATGTGGAAAGTAATACACATTTTTTTTTTTCTTTTTTTTTTTTTTTTAAAGAAGATGTAGATAAAAGGTTATGCCCGAGTCACTTCCCTTGTATTTATAAATAATTCTCAGGTAAGGACTTTCCAAGGTAAGAAGTTACAAAGATGATATTTATTTTGTCATATTTTATCATTATCTTGGTGTCTCTGTCTGATTGTCTGTCTTTCTGTGGCCCTCTCTCTGTGTCTGTCAGTCTCTGTGTCTGTTTGTCTCTGTGACTATCTCTCTGCGTCTCTCTTTCTCTCTCTCTCTCTCTCTCTGTCAGTATGTCTGTCTGTCATTCTCCCTCTCTCTTTCTCCCTCTCATGTGTGTCTCTAACTCTATCACTGTGTGTCTCTCTCTATGTCTCTCTCTGTGTCTATCTTTCTCTCTATATATATCTATTTCAAAATTACAACATTGGGGTGGGAGGAACAATGGAACATGGAATTCCTCAAATGCCAAATCCTCCACACCACCAATACTAAAACATAATCAGACATCAATACTATCTCCATAGGAAAATTGTGGAATAATTGTGCATTGCAAGATGTCTCTGAGTTGATATAAAATCAGACCTAGCTACAACAGATATATGAAGAGAATTATGACAAATGCTTCCGAAACACTTGGTTTTATAAAATGTAATATAACAACAAAAAAGGAAAAAGTTAGCCTTCTACAAGCATACAAGTCCCTAGTAAGGTCACAACTTGAATAGGAGAGGGAGTTGGTACATTTTGATAGGTACAGTTAAGTAGCAAAGTGTCTGAAAATGAGCATGTTAATTTTGTTGAGAGTGTTTAAAGGGTACATTGTATGAAACCCCTTTTAGTGAATGGAACTATTTCTGCTGTTACTGTATAACCATTTTATCAAGGATGGGACTTGAACCTACAACCTCTGCTATAGAGTCAGGTGCTCTACAACTGAACAAGCTGGGCAAACAGCTCTAATTATATACATTCACTTTCCATGCCATAATAAGTTTGACATCCTAAACTAATTTTAATGCTACATTTTGATTTTTTGCCAGAATTCTCTATTTTATTATTTAATAAAAATTATTACCTGAAGAGAAATGTGACTGTTTGATATTCATTTCTATCATTTCAAAATTGTGTAATTAGCATTTTATATTTTGATCAGTTTCAGTGACATTGCATCTATCACACAGCCTCAGATTTAACCATGGCATCTCAAAGTAAGTACATGTACCTGTTATAAAAATATTTGTTCAGTTTTTATTTTATCTCTATTGTTATAACTATCTTGCCAACAGACATGTACATAGATAGTGCTGGTATAATCATTTTGTACCTTTCGCAGACAGCTTGTCATTAACGGCAGATCTTTTACAAAAGGAGCTCCTTATCTTTGACAAAGTTATTAATGTAAAGATCAGCTGCCTAGTAAAGTTGTACCGCATGCAACTATTTGCAGCATAATTTATTGCTTGTATTGGCACTTGCAATAAGTATTGTTGCATGAGTTATTTTAGCTCCTTGGATACAGTTTAGCATATGCATTTGAAGTATGAAGACATGATCTGCACTTTGTATTTAAAGGGCCTCTCTAGTCCAAAATCTTTGGCACTTTCTTTGTTAAATGTAACATCTTACGTCTAGAAGTTAGTAAAGACCTGATCTCTTACTAATTTAACAACTAATATTTTAATAACTAATGCTTCATACTTTGCTCCCCACGTCATAAGTGAATTTTATTAATATTATCACTTGTTTTATTGTATCTGTTGCTAATGTTATATTTAAAATCATGTAGATCAAGCTGAATGTATGACATATTGCCTTTTTGGTGGCAGCTGTTAAAATAAACAGCCAAAATTAATTTTTGCAATCTCCGAAAATGAAGTTGTAAATAATTGTAATGTCAATTTCTTCAGTGAAAATTTTAATATGACATTGCAAAGATGATGTATACAGTATTAACAAAAGCTGACTTGACGGTTTTAAGAAGAATTTTTATACAGTTTAAGTAATTTCCATGTGGACTGCTTTAACAATTAGTAATAAACAATTGCATATTTGTGCCATTTTAGTGTGTCCAGGTTGCTGAGGTTTTGGAATTTAATGGAGTTGGGATCTAAGAAAAATTAATAGTATTCTAACAGTTTTGTCTGCCACTGGTTCTACCCAATCATACATCTGGGGTCATTCTCCATAAATAATTAGCTTGACGTGGCCAATATGATCATAATTGTGTTCATATAATGTGGCAAAAAACAAAATTATTTAATCATCAAATTACCTTCTCCTATCTTGAAAGAAGTATCTTTTACTTACAAAAGTGATGTGTAGTATAAGATGTCGATACTGAACTATGAGTTTTATCCTAGTTATTTTGAGAATCATTGAATTGTGACTTGTAATATATGGGTAAATATAAATGTCTTTACTGTTTGATGTGGTATCTTTTATATAGTTTTTCTCAAATATGAAATATGATTTTTGTATACTAGGCCCCCCTCTAAATCCAATGTTGAAGAAAGTTGAATGGTTGCTTGGCAAGTGGAGATCTGAAGATGGGAAATGTTTTTATCCGACAATGGAAGATTTTACCTATGGAGAGGAGGTGGAATTCTTCACATAGGACAGCCAAATCTGCAGTTCACGTAAGTTTGATGTGATGGACCCACTTTCTATATAACTCATCCCACCATTAAAACCTAGTTCATGTTGTCATAAAACTTAGCCACCCATTGATACCTAGGTCGTGTAATCATAGAACTCAGTCACCCATTGATACCTAAGTCATGTGATCGTAAAAAAGTCAGTCACCCATTGATACCTAAGTTATGTGATCATAAAAGTCAGCCACCCATTGATACCTAGGTCATGTAATCATAGAACACAGCCACCCATGGATACCTAGGACATGTAATCATAGAACTCAGCCACCCATTGATACCTAGTTCATGTGATCATAAAACAGCCACCCATTGATACCTAGGTCATGTGATCATAAAACAGCCACCCATTGATACCTAGGTCATGTAATCATAGAACTCAGTTACCCATTGATACCTAGTTCATGTGATCATAAAACTCAGCCACCTATTGATACCTAGGTCATGTGATCATAGAGCTCAGCCATCCATTGATACCTAGGCCATGTGATCATAAAACTCAGTTACCCATTGATACCTAGTTCATGTGATCATAAAACTCAGCCACCTATTGATACCTAGGTCATGTGATCATAGAGCTCAGCCATCCATTGATATCAAGATCATGTGATCATAAAACTCAGCCACCCATTGATATCTAAATCATGTGATCATAGAACTCAGCCACCTATTTATACCTAGGTCATGTGATCATAGAACTCAGCCAGCCATTGATACCTAGGTCATGTGATCATACAACTCAGCCAGCCATTGATACCTAGGTCATGTGATCATAAAACTCAGCCACCCGTTGATACCTAGGTCATATGATCATACAACTCAGCCAGCCATTGATACCTAGTTTATGTGATCATAGAACTCAGCCACCCATTGATACCTAGGTTATGCGATCATAGAACTCAGCCAGCCATTGATACCTAGTTCATGTGATCATAGAACTCAGCCAGCCATTGATACCTAGGTCATGTGATCATAGAACTCAGCCACCCATTGATACCTAAGCCATGTGATCATAAAACTCAGCCACCCATTGATACCTAGGTCATGTGATCATAGAACTCAGCCACCCATTGATACCTAGGTCATGTGATCATAAAACTCAGCCACCCATTGATACCTAGGTCATGTGATCAAAAACTCAGCCACCCATTGATACCTAGGTCATGTGATCATAAAACTCAGCCACCCATTGATACCTAGGTCATGTGATCATAGAACTCAGCCACCCATTGATACCTAGGTCATGTGATCATAGAACTCAGCCACCCATTGATACCTAGGTCATGTGATCATAGAACTCAGCCACCCATTGATACCTAGGTCATGTGATCATAGAACTCAGCCACCCATTGATACCTAGGTCATGGGATCATACAACTCAGCCACCTATTGATACCTAGTTCATGTGATCATAGAACTCAGCCACCCATTGACACCTTGGTCATGTGATCATAGAACTCAGCCATCCATTGATAACTAGGTCATGTGCTAGCAAACAGTATCACTTACAACAGCACATGTTTGTTTAAGTAGACCAACTGTTCACCATGTGCTTTACACTTGCATTGATTGACTTAAATCAGTTTATGTAAACAGAATTGACTTGACAGTTTTGGAACCATCTTGTCTTTTTAGGTCTGCTTGGACTTTATTGACTGTCAACATTGCATATTCATACATTTAAGTCATCTTATCTGTATAGAGACTGTTCATTAGGTCTTAAACAAATCTGTTTGAGTGCATATTAGCATGTTCATGATGTGTGTGTGTGTGTGAGTGTTGTATGTATGTATGTTTTTTTTTCTGTAATTATTGAGCTTTTTATGCTGATTTTTTATTACTATTTGTTGGATTTAAAATATATATAATATTTTCTGGACACATTACTTGTAGTCTATTCATTGCCCTGGGCTCATTTTAGTGTAGGAATACACTGCATATTTTTAATACTGCATCATTATTTGAAAGTGTTGTTTTTTTTGTGTGTGTGTTTTTTACTCTGCCACCTTAAGACAGCACAATGTTTGACTGCCTGTTCACAGTATTTATTTAATATTAACCATTATTTCTTTTTTGATAAAGCCTTGATTATTTTAGGTTTTATTCCTGGAATGCTGAGTCTAAGAAACCTATGCATAGAGAGGTTGGCTTCCTGCGGGTGGACCCAAAGTCTGACAATGTTGCCTTAATGATCGCTCAGAATGTTGGTGAGTTGTACAAAGGGTCCCATTATCAAAATCTGTTTAACTCAAAGATTGTATACTCATTGTAACAACACAGAATGACACAGCAAAGATTCACCCAACTACTTTGAAAAAAAAATGGTTTATGCCACCATTAAAAGACAAAGGGCTACAAAGGGGATGAGATTTTTTTTTTTATTATGCAAAGTGATTTGGTAGTTTGGCAGCACTTTGACTGCCCAAAGACGCTTTCAGCAAGTGCTGTTACAATATGTCTGCTGCATGAAATCAGTGAGATTCATCCATCAGATAAGTTTCCTATCTGTATGTGTATATGTCTTTACCTTTATAAACAGGGTCATTTCCAGGTATTTCTATTGAATGTTCTAAAATATGAATGTGGTTTATACAATATTCAAAACATTTAGTTTTCTGGATATTTTCTTCCCACTTCCCAATATTATTTCAGTTTATATTATTAATATCCATTCCCTTCTAAAGTAAAACTTCTGAACTTAAGGCTGTCATCATTACTTTTCTATCATTTGAGAATACATAATTGTTATATTGATTATTTTTTGAAAAAAATACAAAAAACACAAAACTTATTACAAACTTAAACTATCATGCTGGATTGAAAAAAACCTATAAAAAGTGATCTTAATTTTTACTTTTATTGTATTAAAAGTTAAGAAAAGAGAATGATGTTGGACTTCATTAGACATGATGTAAATAAAGCTGAAAGTTATACATGTAAACAAGGTGTAAAAAATGTTAAACCTTTGTATGGTATAACTTAATCTAGTGTATATAAGAATGCATTGAAATATAAACGTAATGTCAATATAAATCTTTTTTATGATTTATGATTTTTGTATATATGCAAAAAAAAAATAGAAATTGAAGACAACTCTTTGAACTCATCCACAGCTTCTTACTACTGTCCTGTATCTGATAAACAATATATATTTATTTCAGGTATTTTTAAATATTTTCAGGATTGTCTGAGACGGAAGAAGGCC
The DNA here is from genome assembly GCA_007844125.1 of Sinonovacula constricta. Classification (NCBI taxonomy): domain Eukaryota; kingdom Metazoa; phylum Mollusca; class Bivalvia; order Cardiida; family Solecurtidae; genus Sinonovacula; species Sinonovacula constricta. The sequence continues at coordinate 61,128,338 of CM017563.1, read as the reverse complement.
ATGTATCTGGACAGGTGATGACAACAGAATCTCACACAGTGGGGCGAATGTCCTTTGGCAAGCCACCAGAGACACATAAAGTAAGTGGTGTTCATTAAATGTCTATAGAACTCTTAGTCTGCTTTTCTTGTATTTATATGGCTTAGGCTAAAAGTTTAGATCCAGATCAGCTGGCTCCAAGCTGGGAGTTGTCTGATCAGTATCTACACTATTTGCTGCACAGTCTCTATTTATATTTACATCAACCCTGACATGTAACATATATAATAGTATAGCAAAACCACAACAACAGAATACGACATGGGTTTTTAACAAAAATAAGCAAGCTAGTATATCAAAGGAATGTTCATCATATGACATTCTTATACCCATTGTAGCTAAAAACACTTTAGTGCAAACACAGTTAATGATTGCGAGAAATTATCCTCACAATTATCCTGTGATTATCAAACTTCATAAGACTAAAGACATCTATTGCAGTTTTTTGTTTGTTAATTTTTTTTTAAAGTTGTCAGTTTATTGTGTTGACAGATATTTTGATGTCTTGTTGTCCAGCTCATCAACATTCATCATCACTACAAGCTCCATTACCAAAAATTGCTATTAATGTTCTTTATATTAGACCATTATCATGTTTAATTTGTTTTAAAACTTGTACAATTAAAACCAATACAAAATCTAAGTAATTTACACTACACACAAAGGTTACTTGTCTTGTTGTTAGAGATGGTTGCTAATAGTGCAGAACCTGATCAGATGCCCTTGCTGATCAGGATCTACGCTATTTGCCTAAGCGTGATAAATACATGCTTAGCAGAATAGGCAAATTGTACCTTCACAAGATCCACAATAATTTTCACTTTGCAGATAAAGCGTGTGTTTCGTCGAAATGGTGATGAACTGGAACAGCATGTTTCAATGGAGACATCAAACACACCAATGACGGAGCATCTCAAGATTACATACAAGAAAGTGGACCAGTGATATTGTTGATAATTGGCTTGTGAAAGTTAAGGACCCTTTAAATGTGCTTGTAAAGGTCTTTTTTATACAAAAAGTTGGGGGGGTGGGGGGAACCACAAACATTCCCACTAAACTATTTTTTAAATACATTATAGTAGTTTTAAAGAGAAAAAAATGAATAATCTGAAACTCTTAAAGCCATAATAGCTCTTGAGGTCACATTCTTTTACCCTCTCCATAACAATTTTAAATGTTCTATGGATTAAAAATAAAACAACCTTTTTTTCGTCAAAATTTAGGAGCTATAAAAATGATTGCCAGTGACATAGAAAAAAAAAGTAATAAATATAATGACAAAAAAATGCTTGTCTGTTGTATGATATAAACCTGGAAGCTCTTGCCTGATAGTCCAATGCTCTAGATGACTGCGGTACTAGGTCTAATTACGTGCTTGTTGTATGTGGGTTTGTTAAAGTGTGAAAGGAACAGTGTTTTCATCTAAATATTAACATTACCTTTGCTGTCAGATTATTTGGGTGAAAGTTGGGTTCAAGGAGAAGTCAGTCAGTCTTGTTTTGGTCAATCAGGTGTGCCATAAGCTTCTTGATTTTAACTGATTTGTACCAATGTGTTAGAATGGCTTTCAGAGTTATTGTGTCATGGATCTGTATATATTCATTTGTACTGATAAAGGTTTTGTAATGTTTTTCCTTTCATGAGTTTATTAACTCTTCACTGCATATTCAATTAACAAAAATGTTTTCATCAAGCCATGATTGCATAATTTTAGGTATGATACAAAACTTATGATTAAAAATTATAATATTTTTGGCAGAAGTTTAATTTTATTTGCCATTTTTGGAATTTGTTATATCTCACAATCACATACATCAAAAAATGTTAGTAACTGGGTCCAGGTCACAACATTATTGAAAGTAAGGAATTAGTGATTCCTTTATGTGAATGATAATTGTTTTCCTTTTTCCTAATTAATCTACTAAACTTTACCACCATTTTTGTACTTTATATGTTTATTGTTATTCTAAAATACATTGTGTTTTGAAAGAAAAGGTTGTATTATTAAAAACATTATTCAGATTATTATGCACTGCAGTGACATTTTAACATAATAAATATTTTTGGAAAGTCCTCAATTTTGTTATAATTTACCGTATTTATAATTCTTAGCAAAATTAAATTTAATGTCAGAACCACTGTTACTGTTCTTTTAAATATTATTGCAATACTTTTTTAAAACTCCAGGAGAAACAAAAATGACTTTTACTATTAATTCAAAATGATATATTTCACTCATTTATAATAAGGCTTCAAATGTTACACTCTGGTAAGGCACCCTGTAACTAAGTGGTAGAGTGGACAACCGGGGCTTTCTTTGACTGCTTAGTCTCTTATCGCATGGGTTGGACTCCCATTCAGGGTTAAGGACTTAGTGTAGGAAGGTCTTCAACTGACATGTGCCAGATTTCTATAGATATTTTGTCTCAGGGGTCTTAGCTGGACATCGCTATAATCACCACAATTGGTCACTATGCTGTATTTAAAAATCAAAACAAAACACTATCATTTCAAATAACTTTCCAGATATAAAGCTGGGTGAGAAACTGCAAATGAAATTAAAAATATGTAATACTATTTAAAAATATTAGTTTCGATCATAAAAAGTCTGGTCACTAGGTTGATAACATTTTCTAGAATTTTACCAAGTAACCTACTGAATCCACATGACCAACTTTAAAACATATGTAACATTTCATACTGGCAAACATTCTGGCCAAGTTTGGTGAAGATTGGGCCATCAATGTGGCCTCTAAGTGTTTTCACAAGGTTTTTCTAAAGTGTGACCTAGTGACCTACTTTTTGACCCCACTTGACCCAATAATATACTCATTCAAGATTCCATGCAGACAAACAATCAGATCAAGTTTGGTGAAGATTGGGCTATGAATGTGGCCTCTAGTGTGTTCACATGCTTTTTCTAAGTTTGACCTAGTGACATCTTTTCTGACCCCACGTGACACATGAGGAACTCATCCAAGATTTCTTGCAGACAAACATTCTGACTAAGTTGGTGAAGATTGGGCTATAAATGTGGTCTCTAGTGTGTTCACAAGTTTTTCCTAAAATTTGACCTAGTGACCTACTTTTTGACCCCAGGTGACCCAATAACGAACTCATCCAAGATTTCATGCAGACAAACATTCTGACCAAGTTTGATGAAGATTGGATAAAAATGTGGCCTGTAGTGTGTTCACAAGCTAAATGTTGAAGACGGACGCCGTTGTGCTCAGGTGAGCTAAAAATGGATTTGTCACATCTTCGTATTATTTATTTGGACTGCTGAGTTGGAGTCGCATGGAATCATCATTTGCATCTAACTCTAGTATCTTCTCTCATGTTTTGAATTAGACCAAAGGTTTTTTAATCTTTCTCCAGTTTGTGGCCCTTCATTATTGGCGCTGTAAGAAGTAGATCAAAGGTCTTTAATATGAAGACAGATTAAGAAGTGTATATATATAACTTTTATTAATATATCAATCTATCTCAACATACAATCACAAATTTATCAATTAATATAGCATTTTCTTCCTAACACAATGAACCATTCCAAAGCAGCTGATTTTAACCAATCAGAAAGCAGCATTCATTTACACCTTAAATTTGGGTAATGCTTACAAGCGAAGGAAAGAATTAAACTTAATGTATTTAATTTAAGTCTACATGTTTCTAAATAGGTAAAACTTCAAGAAAAAGTGTATATCAATAATTATCAAGATAATTATTCACAAAGTGGATAGTGGCTAAAATAAAGTTTATTTCTGAAGAAAAGGACCAAAAAGCTGCCCTGCTGTGGAGCAAACCTGCAATATGCAATATAATATCTCCTGAATCTATCTGAAAGAATGCCTGTAAATACATGGCAACTAGACATGGACATGTGCAATCTTACCAGTATGTAACCAGAGATTCTACTAGAGGTACGTTCATCCTTAAAATTAACTGTTATATCATACATGTGAACTCTCTCACTTTTGGGAGGGAGACTCCCACTTTAAAGGTTCAAAATTATTTGAAAATGAGGGGTGTCCGACACATTTTCAGATATCTCCCTACTTGGAATCTGATAACTTCCTTCATTGTTTACATGGAAATAACAAATCTTCCACTTTGCAAGTGAAAATCTCCCACTATGGCCTCAGAAAAAGTTCACATGTATGTTATAAGGTTTAGCAATAAAATATTAATGTAAACAAGATTAAGTCATTTTAAAAATGTAATTATTGATATAAATAATCCCAATTAACAGTATACACAATATTTGTGATACACACAGTTGACCTGTTCTTATAGGTGAGATGTAAAATGCAATAACAGTAAATACAAAATTCTTATTGACTCTGGAGGATAAAATACATTCTTTCAACACTTTTCACATAGGCAGTCTCTTGTTACACATTTATTGTTAAATATACAGTAAGTATTTTTCTGTTTTTTTTATTGAAAATGAATTTGTACTAGTGTTTTAACATTGCCTATCAAAAGCATCTTTCAGTTCCTACTAATAAAGTCATAACATATTAATCCAGTAATACATTTAAAATATGTTGTAGAAACTGCCAGAACAAATATTTTAAGATAAAATTAGATGGTGACATCTAGCAATCATTATTATAACTACTATTGCTATATCTGAACACACATGAAAAGTTTCACCAGGGTTTGTGTTCAAGAGGAAATCAGTTACCGATAGTTATCCCTACATAAACTATATAACTTTAAAAATTCAATCTTTAAGAAAAAAATATTTCACAGATTGAAAAATTGAATAGATAGGATTTAATTTTCTTATAGCTAAGAATAAGTTCCAAAAGTAAAGAAAAATGTTTCATTTAGGAGAAAAGAAAGAAGAGGGCTTTTCAAGGTACATTCCATGACTGTATCTCAAACCCACACAGTGTGCAATCTAGTAAGAAACAGTAATAAAACTGTAATTATGATTAATGCGTTAAAACCATTTGTGAAACAGATTAATTCAATTTGAACACAAAAACACTCTTATATTGTTTAATGTCTAGCAAAACAAAGCAACAAAAAATAATACACTCAATAATTGCAGATATGGCACAAACAATATTCCTAAACAAGCCGAAATCAATATACAAGGCACATAAATGTCCATAATATAATTATTGAAAGATTAAGAGAGAATTATTCATCAAATGATTTAATTAAAACAAAAACAAACAAAAAATGGGTGACTAAGTCTAGCAATAACAACTACTTTTAGTTGAAACATTTATGATTATTTAGCCTTTAAGATAATAAACTAAAAAAAAACAGTGCTGGAATGTACAAGGTTTACAGCTCTGCTGACAAATTAAAGCATTACCTGCCCCTTTAAAATGGGTTCCTCTTTTGATAGTGAACAAGTATTCCATGTATGAAGAGTAAATGTTTGACAATTTTCAAGAAATGTACCTTAACAAAATAGATTAATCAATGCATCCCCCAATGCAGACAACAGGGTCATGACAATATCTTAATTTTTTACTTGGAGTTAAAAAAATCAAACCTTTTAATAATTTTAATATCTTTTGAATATACTTTTTTATACAAACTGCAATTAAAAAGATGTGGTGATTTTAGTTATTACAAGTGGAGGAAGATCCCAGACAAAAGTCTGGAAATAACAATATCAATGCAATTTTTTGTTTACTTAAACACATTTCCCAAAAATCAATGATAAGTGGAGAATGTGACAAATGCATCAACTACGCCTCATTTACAAAGTACAAATTACTACAAGTTTATGAAAAGTATATTTTGAAATGACAATAAAATGACTCAATCATATAAATTAACTAAAATTTTCATCGAAGGATATAATGAGAATTTTTTTAAATCGGAAAGTTTGGCACAGACCAATTACATACATATTGCCAACACTTGTAGTAAATTGTCAACAACTCAACAAGGTAGTGCTGAAATGTTCTTCAAACAACCTGAGCTTCCTGTGGCACATATTTCCTCTTAGAGACGTAGATCTTGTGATTTGATACTGTGATCACATACTGAAATGTGTCCCAGATAACTGGAAATAGAAAAAAATGGTACAATGTTATGGTTAATTTGATGTATTATATTCATTGCAACATCATAATAATGATTATTGCGCTAAACAAATGTTAAGAATCTTTGGTGCACTGCAGGTTAGCTGGAAGACCTTCTCACAAAGTTTTGTTTCAAGACCTGCACAGTGATGGGTTGAGGAGTTTTCTTTTTTCTACATAATAAGACATTGACAATGGCCTTCTTTAAAACCCATCCATAATCCCCCACACCCAGACAAGAGAGTACCATGGTGTGTGAGGGGTCAAGGTTGTTATCAGGTTATGGTAGTTCATAAAAGCAGTGAATATTTTTATAAACATACTTGTAATTAATGTTTTAATGCATAGACATTGATATTTAAATATAAGAGAATGGATTTGGAAATATAATATAGAGTATAGGAGGATTTGTGCATTTTGGATAATTTGGCTTAATAACTGCATAAACTCATACTTTGGTTTATGTTAACTGGGTTAATCGTCCCGCCAGCAGTATTTCAGTCACCTGGAGACCTTGCCCACTTGAAGCAGATATAGTGCTGCCTTCACTGTGTATAGCATGCTGTGAACACCTGGCATGATACTACACCCAGTCACATTATCCTGATACCGAGCAAACCAGTCATGGAACTTCTCTTATATTTGCTTGGGCATAAGCCGGAGAGCTATACCATTACCATTTTTAACAACTTTCATATGTCGCGACCCGGGATCAAACCCGGGACAACCTGTACCTGGGGATTTTAAATAGATTATGACAACAGTGTTGATTACTTAGATGATCATTTTGTGTGATCTTAATAGTATTTGGTCACATGGTTTTCTAAGTTTGGAAAAAGATAACTATGCAGCATAGCTCAGGTAGGAAATACATTTTTCTAATGACAAATGGGGTGTTATGCTTTACTTTTCACATGCATGTAGGACATGCATTTCACAGGATCTATTCAGATAACATTAATACGTTTGTTTACATAACAAAAAAAATTGGTCCAAACCATTGGATACCATCTTTATGAGTCCATTAAATGAATAAGCCACAGTTAGTCAAATTTGCTCTTTTTTTTTTAAAAAAGTTAAATAATTTGAAATTTGTTGAATCACAAAAAATAACAAAATAAAATATCAAGGCTTACCACTAGAATATATGTTGTCCTTCAAAAGATTGTGCAAGAAGCATCAAAATCATTTGAAAAATGTTCAGCTATTTTACCATATGTCAGTTCAACAACTCTGTACATTCTCCAAATTGAACATGCACTTCTATACATAATTTGTATATGTATCTGACTGTGAGCTGCACCATCTAAATCTGCACCATTTTATAATAGTCTATAGCTATATGTTCTGTGACCTATGTATAGAATGGTGGCAAAAGTTGCAGAATTTATTATGGTTATTTCCTAATTGTAGCAAGGTTGAGTTTAATGATTACAAACATTGTGTGACTTACTTGAAAGTTTCTTGAATTTGTCCTTGGATGACCGACTGGTTGACAGAGGTATATGGCAGGCTGTGTAGACAATGTCTGACAGTCTGCGGGCCATGTCTTCATTGTTCTCAAGATCCCCTCCTGACTATTAATGTAAGAAGATACAAAGTTTCAGTTAAAGTTTGCGATGATTTCAAGGTAAGTGAAATAAGACTTTTTGCTTTTTTGCTCATGATTTTGTTGTTACTTTGTTATGAGCTACAAATACAACATGGTCTTACTAGCAACATCCAGCTAATTACTGGTAGAGAAAGACTGCAGACATATCAGGCTATACCAACTGGTACACCACAGAAACACCTCTCCAAATGAACAGTTCTTTGAGGGGCTGTGGAGTTACTTCTTGGATGTAGACTGATAAAACTGTTGGTTCATCCAGAGTCAGGCTAGTGTGAAAACTTGACTGGGTGCTAATGATATTGCATAAAATGTTCGCAGCAATGTTCTTTAAACCCATACATTTTACCTTGTCAGGCTGTGCGCATATGCAAATACCGGTATATACTAAAAGAAACGAAAACTGGGTATGAATTAAAGGGGACTGAAGGTTATGTATTTAAATCATATTAAATGGTTTTGTATCAATCCATCAAATGCATTTTTATCAATTACATAGGACTTTTACCAATTTTCATAAGTACGAAAAAAGCAATTAAAACTTAATCCATATTTTGTTACGCTGCATTTATTTTTTAATTATTCTTCAAAGACTATTTCATACTACATGTCAGGATTTAATTTGAAATGTTAAATGTTTGTAGATTGGCTTAATTTTGTCCACAACTATGTTCTTGAAAGTGGTAGATTAAGCAGTATACCACCCCAGCATATGTTGCAGCTTTATTGTTATATTGTGTAAGGGTATTGCTAATAAAAGTGAAGTGCATGTGATGAGCGAGCACAACTTGATTTTACAGTTGAGGCAGCACTATATCTGCTTATTTTTATGAACTTTATAAATAAAGATCGAGAGAGTCAAAGTGGGTGTAATGCATAGTCTAGAGATTAAAACTGAGATAAATAGAGTTATTGCCGAAGTAAATAGCTCCATCAACATAACAAATATATTAAAACAATGTTAAAAATATTGAAAATGGCCTTCTTTAGAGTCCATATGGGGTGAATTTCTTCTTTATTTGTATGACTGTGAAAGAATTACTGAAACATTTAATTAATGCATTAGCTAATGTGCCTAAGCATATTTATCATTTGCAAATCCTTAAAAATGACTTAGCTGTTAGAGTATGATATCTAATTAAATGGTGTTTGGTATATGTCATAACTTCAGCACTTGCATGTTAATATGACTAAAATATATACAATCATGCTACAAATTATGTTTAGCTTTAAACATGCAATGATACTTGTTGAATATAAAATTGTAAGTACTTATGATATTAAAAAACAAACAAGGCACACTTAAAGGACATAACTTTGTGTACAGCATTTCGTCTTTTAAATTATGTATACATGTATAATTTACAGGCAACCTCATATAAGTTTTTTTTTTCAATTTGATTCTACTTGTGAGAGCCAAGGCTTACCCCAAATAATACGGAATACTGCATTCTTAGTCATGACAGTAATGATGGTGATGATTATGATGGTGATAATAATCATGGTGATTATAATGACTGTTTATGATGGTGGTGATTAAAACAGTAGTGATTATAATGATTGTGATAATGATGAGGCTGATGATTGTAATTAATTTTTGTTTCAGTTTTTTTATTTTGAATCATTGAAGAAACACAATAAAAAGAAAGATAGTCATAATAGTGATATCAAGCTGTTAGGATGTGATTATAATTATATAGTTTGGGTGGTGGAAGTCGAATTAATGGATAAAGTCAAAGGCAAACCACATATCAGTTGGACAGCCTTCGCAGATTTAGTCCTTCAACCTAAGTGTGAGTTGAACCTATGTGGGGAGCAGCTGTCTTGTCAGAGGAGTTGCCTTTGATGATTATAATGATAAAGATGGTGATGATGTCAGATGACTATAACTATACTAGTAATATTGACTATGATTATTAGATTGATTGTTAATAAGATATTTCTACTGACTTTAATGATGAGTAATTGAATGTGATGTTTAATTATTAATGATGATGACAAATATGATGATGATAATGATGATGATGATGGTAGTGGTGATGATGGTGACATGGATAATTCTGCTGCGATGATGATGACAACTTACATTGATAACTGCACCATCCTCATTTAGGACGAGGTATCCCAGAGAGTCAGGTATTCTGTCAATTGAGGCTGTCATTGTGGTGTCACCTGCAAACAAATATAGGATATAGCTGATGATAACTGACCTACACTTTTTTAAGTTATTGTACAAGGAGTTCTAATAGTTTGACTGCCCTACTAGGCCTGCAACAAGTTATCTTAGTGAGGTGACTTTGAATTGGCATTCATCAACAGATATGTTTGACTCAAAGCATACATGGAACTGAATGTTGTGAATATGCTCTCTCCCTTCAATGCTGATAACATGGTAAGTACAGCACCTGAGCAGGAGGCTATGAGTTGGAACCTTAATCTAGTTTTCATTGCTAGCTTAACAACAATAGCTACAAGGAGAATAAGTGTACAAGTTGGTCATTGGAGGGAGTGGGCCAGGCTATAACTGGTGTGTCTGTTCAACTGGTTTCTAAAAGACAGACAGTGGTGAAGCTCCCTATAGGCACTAGATGCCTGCACATTACTTCGAAAAAATGGTAATTTCAAAAAGCAACATCAATTAATACCCTACTACGCCACTGTTTGAATGAAAATGAACAAATATGCTCTCCCTAGAACTGCCCATTATGAGTTGTCAACACAGGTAGCTTAGTTTGTATCCAGAGCACTATAGTAGTGGGTTGGCGATCGGAACCCCACCTGACCCAATCAGGGTCAAAAAGGCCCAGAACCGAAAAGGCCCCATACCAAAACAGCCCAGAACCAAAACGACCTGGACCAGAAAGGCCCACACCACAAAGGCCCTACATCATTGTTGAGAAATTTTATTCACAAGTTTATCACATGTTAATTTCAATAGCGTTTAAATTAAGAAAATTTTTGGTGTTTCATAAAGAACACCTTCAAACTCACCAAAACTGTCTCAAAAATAGAAGTAAATTTGTTTCACATAAAAAGATGACAGAAAGTTTAGGACCTACAATGCAAACTTCCATGCAGTAATACAAGATGAAATGTACAGCATTCCTTTCAACTTTACTGCCTTCAATAATTTGTTTCTATCGACAGTAAGTAAGAGATAAGGGGATTTGCGAAACAATAATACATTTAATAATATACAGCAACGACAAATATGCTACTTAAACGAATCAATAACATACATTTACATGTACATATTACAACACACATATGGGCCTTTATGACCCCCTATATTTGGGCCGTTCTGGTACCCTTAAATCGTGGGCCTTTATGGTCAGAGCCGTTTCAGATTTAGGCCTTTATGACCCGACACCCACACATCAGTATGAAAAGAGTAAATTATTCAAAGAAACTTCTTATCACTAACAAATTGTCTAGCACAGCAAAAAGAATTCGGCCTTGTTTAACTCGACCCTCCGTCTCTAAGACTCTTGACAGTAAGATAGATGAAGTTGTTAAAAAAGATACCCCACAATGTACTTAAGCATTCATTTCAATAAACTTAAGTTTAAATATGAAATCATTCTCGATGCGCTTCACGTTATTGATGTAAACAGTGCCCAAACCTGTAAAGATAATCTGACTTCGTCTTCAAAACATTTCAAGCGCAGTACGACATATACCGATTATCCCCCTTGTTTGATTACTTCCGTATTCTATATTTCTAATTTTAGCACACCACCTGCACATTTTACTTCATTTATTTATAAATATAAATTATTTATTAAGTTTTGTAATGCATTTGCCATTTAGTTTAAGTTTAGTAACTTACAATGTAATTAAAAAGTATAAGTAACTACATACCGTTTTACCTAAAATTTAATGAAATACACCTGTCGGATTGAAAAATAAGGAATACTACAAATTCTCTCATCGTGCTGTACAAATCATACTTACCTGGTACAGGGAATACCGTGATCAGCAAGGCGGTTTCCCCAGGACGAGGCCCTCCCATTGCACTTCGGTTGGGCTGACGCCTGCGATAATCCCAAATGTGGATTACTCGGGTACGCAATTTATACGTGTGGGGGTCTGCGTTCGCGCTAACCCCTGAAAAAATAAAATCAAATAAAGTCGACTCTGCTCGTCAAACAAAGTTGACAATCAACTAAAATTGTCAAGGTGGCCGAACTAACCTGTTCACGATTGTAAGGAACAAACCCTTAAATTAAATCGCGTACTCATCGTTCTTGAGATACATATAAAGTTAATATTAGATGTACAATTACGTTTCTACTAATTGGTATCTGTAGGCAGAAAAACCGCCCTCACACACTTGAACAAATCGATGCATCTTGTTTGTTTTTGGACTCTCCGCTAATGATCTGTTCGCCGGGTACGTCGGGGAGATGTTTTATAATTTTTTTAAATGGTGAAGAGTTCTTTCAGATAATGAATGTACAGTGCATATGCAAATGGGATATAAAAATCATTTAAGATCTAGCAAAATAAATGAAAATACATCATAAAATGTGCGTTCTTATTGCAAAATTAGTATTCTGATACATCATTATGTCATACGCGTCCTCCCCGTAAATTTTTCAAGGCGGACAAAATCTGAAGTTTGTGTAGTTGGTAACAGACCTTCAAGTACTGCACCAGAATCCGCCACTGAATGACAGCTAGTATAACTCTATTTGCTTATAAAGGGCCTCCAGCCTATTATACAAATTTAACAAACAAAATCATTAATAATATATTATGTCCTACATATATAAATTAGTGCTTAATTGTTTAAATAATAAGGTTTTCTTTTTTACTAATACCATAAGTGAGAGAAAACCTTACACCACATTAAAACAATGATCCTCTAGCGAGTTTTCTACCCATACAAATAGCATGATTCTTGTTATAGACCACATATATTTTGCATTCTTTTCATAAACTGTTGTTCAAAAGCAAAACAGTAAACAACAAATGACAGTATACCTTTATGCGTACTTGATGCTTGTTTTTTTTATGCTGATAGAATTAAACCATACAGAAACAAAATTTAATCGACTTTTAACCAAACCTTTCTAGTAGCAGTAGTAGTTGAATTGGAATGATGAGTAACTAAATCAATTATTCCTTTTTAATGTACCTTATAACAAAGCTAGTTAATGATAGAAAGAAAGAGAGAGGAGAGAGAGAGAGAGAGAGAGAGAGAGAGAGGGAGGGAGAGAGAGAGAGAAAGCTGTGTCTGTGTGTGCGAGAGAGATTGAAAAAGACAGAAAGAGGAGGGATGGAATAAGAGAGGGATGTATAACAATAGCATGATGATGTAATATATAAAGATCCACTTCTTCAACCCAATATAAACATGTATTGTGACATTCGTATATTGTATGAAGAACTTGAATAATTTGTAATATATGTCATCATGTTGCAGAAATAGAGATAAAAACACAACCAGATATAGCCCCGCAAGGCATTTTGTCGTACATGTCTTATATGTGAAGTACATGTATGCCGCCCTTGACTGGTCCGTCCTGATTTCCTCGCTTTTTGGACCGTTCTGGATGTTTTTCGATTATATAGCGTGACGTCACGAGTCAGCGGTCACTTTACTGTGCCGAAACACTGGATGCTGGCAAATCCGGATATTGTGACAATTTCTGGTAAAGAGCTCTTTGAATTAGTAGATGTAATGAGTTGTAGATATTTGTAACATCTTATATACTCTTGTAAATATTCTAGTTTCATTTAGGATCAACAAAATTGGTTTACGACTTTTCATGACTAACGCGAATCAAAGGGTTAAAAACACTGCTGATACTGAAAAATAAGCCTAAAGACGCAGTCCCAGACTCCAATTCTTAGCTTTTTAATATCTAACCTGGCTCTTGATTAATTTGCATTCAATTTAAATTTATTTATAATGTATTGATAAAGGTTTTATGAACTGTAGCAGCCCCCGTTTACTCGGGATACTGCTGCATGAGATTGTATTTAATCTTATCGTGAATTTATATCATAACATTTATCTTTGAACAATATTTATATTATAGCTTAGATCATATAGTGACTCTCATGCCTACAGGCTCCAATATAGGTAGAAAGGGAAGAATGCGATTAAAAAGTCAAAGTTTTTTATTTATATTAAAGCTCAATGCTTGTAAACTATTTTACAGTTTGGAAACTTCTTCAGCAATTCTGACAAAGACTCGATGTAAATATTAACTAGTTCCCCAAATAATAATTATTAAATTAGCCTACATTAAAACCCAAACAACATCAACAACTAGAGACGTGCTAGTTCAAAGCGATCTTACTGAGGTTTGAACAGGATTTCGTTTAGAGGACGTAATTTGATGTTAACCCTGTGTAACATCTCTTAGGGTGTTTTTATAAATATATAATGCATTAAATGATCCCAATCTCATTAAAATCAGCTCCAGTATTACGCGTAATAGGATCTGATGACTTCCCATTACGGTTCACCTCAAATTGACCTTTTCAGTAGCCAATGAAATTCTCGGCAACAAAATCTTGTGGTATACTGCGAGCAACGTTCTACACGCTATAAAATTTTAATGGTAAAGGGTCGCGTTTAACTCGTGATTGCATGCAATCTACACACATTCTTAAACTTAACTTTACATATTTCAAAAGAGACATATATAACCTCTACAAATATGTATAAACCATCCAACAAAAAGAAGTTTTGAACTAGAAATCCTTATTTTAGTAACACTGGTAAATACATTCACAACTCGCTCGCTGCAATTGTCATGGCGGATAACGAAAGCGTTTTCGCAGTGGGTTGCGTTGAAAATCCTTACGTATTCTACTTAAAAATGGAATTATGAAATGTTATGGTAGATACCGATAGATAAATTGTTGATTGAACAAAATGTGTAAAAATTAATGCATGCCAATAGAAAGGATGGCTGATTCAGCGGTTTAAAAAGTGGTATGTGTTGACTGCTGTATCGGGAAGGATTCTATAGTAGTTTTGAAAGGAGCGATTGCATTGGTCGAAATACGGGCACTTGTCTATGCATATTCAATTACACAAAGGTCATTTTGACACGACCTCTTATGCGATGTAGTCAGATCCTAATCACGGACAGTAGATGAGGGAAATTTGGATATGATTTTAATGAGTTTGTAAATGATCCCATGATCTTATGTAACACGAACGTCAGACAATCGACTCGGTAAGTAAAGAAAATATAAACATAGTAGACGCTGGTCTACCACAGAACAAAGAAACTCGCTTTGTTCACCTCTGATCTGCGTTGGTTTTAGTTACAATAACTTGAACGTTCAGAATGTTTTTATTTTTAAATTTTTAGGCAGCTAACCACAATCTGTTAAATTACATTCACTAACTTTGTAATAGAAAATATTACTATGTTATTTACATAAATAGCACACACGCGCACGCACGCACGCACACAAACACATATGGCAATAGAGACATACGACATTGTTTTGGAAAAAAAACAAAAAACAACAAAAATGTGAGGAAACACTTTTTCAGGGCCCTCGATTGAACAAGATTTTATGGTCCGATGACATCTCGTTCGATCGAGATTTCACTGTATTACATTTTTAAGTGGTATCTTCCTTTAAGGTATTAGATGTGAAATAATAACTGAATTGAATCCTGATAAAAGATATATCACATTATTCGGTATTGTATTCTAGCTTTTTTCCAAATTTTAACAACTTTTCACCTCAGCTAACTTAAATTTTGCGAATGTTTATATACTAGGTCGACGTCCTCAAATCTGACCTTTAAATAATCTCATACATGTCAAATTTGGATTAATAAAAAATAAAGAAAACACAGTAATGTCATTTGTTTTCTGCATTGTTATTAGAGTATACTTTTCTCAATGCAAATACTCCAAAAACATGTGAAAAACACACTTCTTTCTTTCTTGGCTTTTATTTTGCTTTTTTGACGAATCTTCCTCGCTGACCGCGATTCCTCGTCGCCATTTTGGAGTGAAGAAATTGACGCGATGTCATTGGATGAAATTGGAAAGCTAAAATCGGGTGATCTTATTCTCGGAAGGCCGAGTGTTGACTTAAATGATCAAACATGTAGCATCGTAAAACGCTAAATGCCGACATTAAACGAATATTCACGAGATTGATTACACATCTAATACCTTAAATCACCAACATGAAATTAGGTAAATGCATCTGTTGTTTTTTGTTGATTTTAACAAACAGGATTTAAAGATTTAGTTTTTGCCGAGTTATATAAGTGTTTTTTAATTTAAATTTAAATGTAAATTAATGTAAAAAACTAGAATACTCATATCATCACAGCTGCAATAAAGAAGGTGTTGATGGCATGTTCTTTCGACAAATCCACCCACTCGCTAAGTAAAAGCTGAACCCAGGGGAGGCTGCGTGTTTTGCACACGGCACGCAACCTCGGACTATATTATCGATCGCTGGACGTTAGAGCGGTCATTTTTAAAATGGCGGTCAGAGTGGTAACATCGACGAGTAAATGGTTAATAGATTGTGACGAATTGTGGGGTTTTTTTTTGTTTAAACAGGACGTGTATTGTATTCCAATGAGAGACTGTCCAAGTATCAGCGTTTTTGCACGGATTGCACACATTAGTCCAGTAAACAAACCAATGGTACGACGCCGTATTCTGATTGCTGACGATCGGCTTGATTCCAGACTTCCCAAGCAGTCGCCTTTATTGTTTTTTTTATCATGTTGTTCTGTCCACTTGAAAAGACACTTTCTCGAATCTCTAGTAGACACATTCAAAATAGGGGTGTCCATTTTTACTCAGATCACATTAACCTACAACAACAACATAAAACATGTATTCATGATAACAAAAATGCATATGCTATCTGACATTGTGTAGTTAAGCAGTTAAATATAAGTAATATAGAATGTTTTAACCTTTTTTATTGAAAAATTTATGGCATCATTAAAAACTACAAAAAATGATGACAGAATCAAACAATCAAAACGATGCACATTATATTTAAAATTAAGTGCATTGCTTTTCAATAAAGGAACTTATAGCTAATTTCGACCAAGTTAATTAGCACATAACACAAAGAATTGAGACGACTTTAGGCGCCTTTTTAGATTTTCTGATAGTAAAAACATTGAAAATTGTTGTGTTATTTTTTTACGACAAAGTCTTGCGTAACTAATGTACAATTTGATAAAGAGTGTCTCTGTTATTTTGTGAAACTGTAATGTAAACAATATAGCATTTCGTTTCTGTGTTAAATTATCGAAAAATTGGCCAAACAGCGACTCAATGCCAATACGTGGTGGTTGTTTACATGTTTCGATAGGGCATTTACATATTTACTCACCTGTGACGAAAAGTAGGAGGTCGCATTTCGCTTATCAAATCAGCGATAAAACCGTTAATGGCCCCATTCATAAATGGCGTCGGTAGGTGGGATTTCCAATCACGTGATTTGCACACGACACTAAACATGCGTAACCTCCTCTGAGCTGAACCTATAAAGCATTCTGAGAGACAAACCCAATACTAGTCAGGTGCACAATGTTCTGTTATCCGTACCGGTAAAGGCAATAGTAGATGTCATATATTTCAGTAAACGGCTTCTCTACGCACATCGCAGTTCTCAACAAAGAAATGCATTTTGCTTATATGTGAACTCAAATGTGATATTAATAAAAAAAATTAACACTCGAAATAAAGCTTTAAAACCTAAATATACAAAAACCGGACCTGGTAGCGCAATCGGTAGAGCGTCGGCTCCAGGTACGGGAGGCCCCGGGTTCGATCCCGGGCCGCGACATACCAAAGTCGTTAAAAATGGTAGTGGTATAGCTCCCTTGCTAACGCTCAAGCAAATATAAGGGTAGTTCCACGACAGGTTGGCCCGGTGTCAGGATAATGTGACTGGGTGTGGTATCATGCCAGGTGTTCACGGCATGCTATACACAGTGAAGGCAGCACTATATCTGCTTCAAGTGGACACCGTCTCCAGATAACTGAAATACTGTTGGTGGGACGATAAACCCAATAAACAAAAAAAAAAAAAAAACAAATAAATATACAAAAAATGGATTAGTATGTCCTAACAACCTTGACTTCTTTGACTTCTTCTCTAGTGGAACCAATCTGAATCGTTAGAATCAATCAGACAAAGGCAAGCATAAATAAGTGCTTTGCCGTGTGATGTATATACTCACATAACGTAACCGACCTATATAGACATGTTCACTTCCTTAGTATGACTAGTATTACATCTTAGTGTCAACGTCACGTAGCCTGGCTTATCCAAACACTACCAAGAGGAAAGGAAGGTTTAATGCTTTTTACAAAATAAGATTTTTTTTTATGTTTCCAGAAGTATGGCAGCGAAGGCGAGCGAGCTATCCCAATTTATGAATAGTTTTTCTTTGGATATGTACAAAGAAGTAACCAAAGGAAGTCGTAATGAAAATGGTTTCATGTCCGCCAGTAGCGTAATGGTCGTAATGGCAATGGTTCACATGGGAGCAAGAGGCAGAACCTTACAACAGATGATGGATACCCTCAAATTCAATGATATGCAGAGTAAGAAGCCAGAGGAACATCTGCAAAACTTCATGAAGATACTGAATGGTGGCAGCCCTGAGTACACTTTGAGGTCTGTCAACAGGCTCTACCCACATTCGGATAAGACGATTTTGGAGGAATACATACAAACAGTGAAAACATATTTTGGAGCTGACACAAAAATGTTAAATTTCACTTCTGGACCGGATGAAATTTTGACGAGTGTATGTTGCTTCCAACTGGAACTTTGGTAATGAAACAAGCACCGTCGTACGATACATATTATGACACGATTCCAAATCATTTATATCTGTCAGTGTCAACTTGTCTCCAAGGGCAGTTAATACATCATTCTCTTCCGGAAGTAAGATGATCATACTGAGTTCTTCCCCTTTGTATGGAAGCTCCAGCACCTGAGCACGCAGGTTTTCGTTGAATGCCAATTTAATGTTGTCAATTTTTTTTATCATCATATCAACCATAACAGACGATTTACCCGTTTGATAGACTGGTTGTTTCTTAGTGCTTGCTTCATCAAACTTTTCTGCCCAATTGCCCTTGAAGTAGATTGCATTGTCCAATACCATAGCAGTGAGAGGTGTAATTCAACCCGGGGCTAAAACATCAAAAAGAATTCGGCCCTGTTTAACTCGACCCTCCGTCTCTAAGACTAAGACTCTTGACTGTAAGATAGATGAAGTTGTTAAAAAAGATACCCCACAATGTACTTTAGCATTCATTTCAATTAAGTTTAAATATTAAACCATTCTCGATACACTTCACATTATTGATGCAAACAGTGCCCAAACCTGTAAAGATAATCTGACTTCGTCTTCAAAACATTTCAAGCGCAGTACGACATATACCGATACCGGCCGCAATAGCTCAGGTGGTAGAGCGTCGGCTTGCGGATCGGGAGGTCGTGGGTTCGAACCCCGGCCGGGTCTAACCAAAGACTTTAAAGTTGGTAGTAGTGGCTTCCCTCCTAACGCTCGGGGCTAAGGGAACAGCATTACGCCTGACTCGTCGGTGTCAGTATAATGGACCGGCCGGGTACAGTCCCTGGGCACCTCATAAGTGCCCCTGTGCTATAATGATAGAAATGTCGCTGCGCAGTATCGGCAAAAATGCCGGCTAATCCCTAATCCCTAATCCCACATATACCGATTATCCCCCTTGTTTGATTACTTCCGTATTCTATATTTCTAATTTTAGCCCACCACCTGCACATTTTACTTCTATTTATTTATAAATATAAATTATTTATTAAGTTTTGTAATGCATTTGCCATTTAGTTTAAGTTTAGTAACTTACAATGTAATTAAAAAGTATAAGTAACTACATACCGTTTTACCTAAAATTTAATGAAATACACCTGTCGGATTGAAAAATAAGGAATACTACAAATTCTCTCATCGTGCTGTACAAATCATACTTACCTGGTACAGGGAATACCGTGATCAGCAAGGCGGTTTCCCCAGGACGAGGCCCTTCCATTGCACTTCGGTTGGGCTGACGCCTGCGATAATCCCAAATGTGGATTACTCGGGTACGCAATTTATACGTGTGGGGGTCTGCGTTCGCGCTAACCCCTGAAAAAATAAAATCAAGTAAACAAAGTTGACAATCAACTCAATTTGTCAAGGTGGCCGAACTAGCCTGTTCACGATTGTAAGGAACAAACCCTTAAATTAAATCGCGTACTCATCGTTCTTGAGATACATATAAAGTTAATATTAGATGTAAAATTATGTTTCTACTAATTGGTATCTGTAGGCAGAAAAACCGCCCTCACACTCCTGAACAAATCGATGCATCTTGTTTGTTTTTGGACTCTCCGCTAATGATCTGTTCGCCGGGTACGTCGGGGAGATGTTTTATAATTTTTTTAAATGGTGAAGAGTTCTTTCAGATAATGAATGTACAGTGCATATGCAAATGGGATATAAAAATCATTTAAGATCTAGCAAAATAAATGAAAATACATCATAAAATGTGCGTTCTTATTGCAAAATTAGTATTCTAATACACCATTATGTCATAAGCGTCCTCCCCGTAAACTTTTCAAGGCGGACAAAATCTGAAGTTTGTGTAGTTGGTAATAGACCTTCAAGAACTGCACCAGAATCCGCCACTGAATGACAGCAAGTATAACTCTATTTGTTTATAAAGGGCCTCCAGCCTATTATACAAATTTAACAAACAAAATCATTAATAATATATTATGTCCTACATATATAAATTAGTGCTTAATTGTTTAAATAATTAGGTTTTTTTACTAATACCATAAGTGAGAGAAAACCTTACACCACATTAAAACTATGATCCTCTAGCGAGTTTTCTACCCATTCAAATAGCATAATTCTTGTTATAGACCACATATATTTTGCATTCTTTTCATAAACTGTTGTTCAAAAGTCCTTTTAAAAGACAACAAATTGTATTTATATTGTATAACCATTTTATATATAATAGAGCAAAACCTCGCAATTAACATAATAAAATTGACAGGTAAAACAGTAACAGAAATGATAATGGCTTAATCCAGGGTCTAAAAAGGTTCAAACAGCTAACGATCCTTATTTGTAGATGACGCAACATTTTTCAATAACGGCGACGAAAAATCTTTTCAACCATTAATAGAAACATTAGATTTTTTTCCAAATTGTTCTGGCCTAAATAATAAGAACATAAAAAAATCTGACGTTACTTTTTGCAGAGACAAACATTTTATATGGACCTCAGAAAGGGCGACTTCTCTAGGAATAACTTTTATAATAAAAAAGACAAATTAATTAACATTAATATAGGCAAACAAGTAAACGAGTTCCATCAAACAATAAAACAATGGGAACACAGAAAGCTTACATTAATGGGAAAAATTTCTGTCATAAAAACGTTCGCATTACATAAACTCATTTACCCACTAACAGTCCTAAAAACTCCTTATCAAAATACAATAAATGCGCTTAAACCGTCGATATTCAAATTAATTTGGGATGGGAAACCCGACAAAATAAAAATAAATGTTATGTACCAGTCGTATGAAAAGGGAGGGTTAAAATTAACAAATATCGAAACATTCATTAAGGCACTCAAGGCAGAATGGATCAAACGTTACTTGGACAACAACAACAGCAGTCAATGGAATGTTTTTTATATAAAAATAAAAAGCTACGGAAACGATATTCTGTTCGATTGTGAACTACATAACAGTATCATTGCAATAATAGATGAGGACAAGTCATTCATGTTTGATGTCATACATGCATGGAACTATGTTAATTCATTTTATCAAAACACTAAACCACTAGGCAAAACAATAGCCTGGAATAATAAAAAATTATTGCACAAAAGCACATTTTTCTATGAAGACTGGTACAAAAAAATAGAAATGGACAAGTCAGATCCTAAACAATAACAATAATAAAAATCGATTGGAGAAGTATATAAAGTAACATATATCAATAGACAATAGACTCTACACTACGATGTTAACAATATAAATTTTTGACGAGAATAATTCCCACAAATAAATCGCTATATAAATATAAATACATAGAATCAAGTCTATGTACTTTCTGTAATTCAGAAATCGAATCACTTGAGCATCTATTCTGGGAGTGTTGCAACATACAACCGTTATGGAAACAACGAAATAGATCGAAAGAAAAAGCCCTATTATGTATTATATCAAACTGTCCACATACAAGTATTATTAACACCATTATTATATTAATGAAATACTTTATTTTCAAATCCAAAAAGAACCAAGAAAATCCCAATTTTGACACTTTTTATTACCTTCTACAAAGAAGAATTAAAATAGAAGAAAGAATTGCCCTAGACCATGACAAATATGATGCCCATAGTAAAAAGTGGCTAGTACTTAACCCTAAACAATAGTATCAGCATATAATTTATAATTTACAATACCATAACCAACAGAAAACAACAAATGACAGTATACCTTTATGCGTACTTGATGCTTTTTTATGCTGATAGAATTAAGCCATACACAAAACAAAATTTAATCAACATTTAACCAAAACTTTCTAGTAGCATTAGTAGTTGAATTGGAATGATGAGTAACTAAATCAATTATTCCTTTTTAATGCACCATATAACAAAGCTAGTGAATGATAGAGAGAGAGAGAGAGAGAGAGAGAGAGAGAGAGAGAGAGAGAGAGAGAGAGAAAGAGAGAGAGAATGAGAGAGAGAGAGAGAGAGAGAATACAGAAAGGGGAGGTATGGAATGAGTGAGGGATGTATAACAATAGCATGATATTGCTTGTAACATATATCAAGATTCACTCTTCAACCCAATATATGTATTGTGACATTCGTATATTGTATGTAGAACTTAATGAACTTGAATGATTTGTAATATATGTCATTATGTTGCAGAAATAAAGATAAAAAACACAACTAGATGTAGCCCCGCAAGGCATTTTGTCTTACATGTCTTATATGTGAAGTACAAGTATGCCGCCCTAGACTCGTCCGTCCTGATTTCCTTGCTTTTTGGGCCGTTCTGGATGTTTTTCGATTATATAGCGTGACGTCACGAGTCAGCGGTCACTTTACTGTGCCGAAACACTGGATGCTGGCAAATCCGGATATTGTGACAATTTCTGGTAAAGAGCTCTTTGTATTAGTAGATGTAATGAGTTGAAGATATTACTTACATCTTATATACTCTTGTAAATATTCTAGTTTCATTTAGGATCAACAAAATTGGTTTACGACTTTTCATGACTAACGCGAATCAAAGGGTTAAAAACACTGCTGATACTGAAAAATAAGCCTAAAGACGCAGTCCCAGATTCCCGTTCTTAGCTTTTTAATATCTAACCTGGCTCTTGATTAATTTGCATTCAATTTAAATTTATTTATAATGTATTGATAAAGGTTTTATGAACTGTAGCAGCCCCCGTTTACTCGGGATACTGCTGCATGAGATTGTATTTAATCTTATCGTGAATTTATATCATAACATTTATCTTTGAACAATATTTATATTATAGCTTAGATCATATAGTGACTCTCATGCCTACAGGCTTCAATATAGGTAGAAACGGAAAAATACGATTAAAAAGTTAAAGTTATTTATATATATTAAAGCTCAATGCTTGTAAACTATTTTACAGCTTGAAAACTTCTTCAGCAATTCTGACACAGACTCAATGTAAATATTAACGTGCTAGTTCATAGCGATCTTACTGAGGTTTGAACAGGTTTTCGTTTAGAGGACGTAATTTGATGTCAACCCTGTGTAACATCTCTTAGGGTGTTTTTATAAATATATAATGCATTAAATGATCCCATGATCTTATGTAACACGAACGTCAGACAATCGACTCGGTAAATAAAGAAAATATAAACCTAGTAGACGCTGGTCTACCACAGAACAAAGAAACTCGCTTTGTTCACCTCTGATCTGCAAGAGCGTCGGCTTGCGGATCGGGAGGTCGTGGGTTCGATCCCCGGCCGGGTCATACCAAAGACTTTAAAGTTGGTAGTAGTGGCTTCCCTCCTAACGCTCGGGGCTAAGGGGACAGCATTACGCCTGACTCGTCGGTGTCAGTATAATGGACCGGCCGGGTTCAGTCCCTGGGCACCTCATAAGTGCCCCTGTGCTATAATGATAGAAATGTCGCTGCGCAGTATCGGCCAAAATGCCGGCTAATCCCAATCCCAATCCCCTCTGATCTGCGTTGGTTATAGTTACAATAACTTGAACGTTCAGAAGAATGGCTGTTTTTTTTTTGTTGTTGTTGTTTTTTGTTTTGTTTTTTTGTTGTTTTTTAAATCTTTAGACGGCTAACCACAATCTGTTCAATAACGTTCATTAACTTTGTACGAGCAAATATTACTATGTTATTTACATAAATAGCACACACGCGCACGCACGCACACAAACACATATGGCAATAGAGACTCACATACGACACTATTAAAAAATATGTGGGAAAACACTATTTCAAGGCCCTCGATTAAACAAGTTTTTTTATGGTCAGTTTACATCTCGTTCGATCGAGATTTCAATGTATTACATTTTTAAGTGGTATCTTTCTTTAGGGTATTAGATGTGTAATAATGACTGAATTGAATCCTGATAAAAGATATATCACATTATTCAGCATTGTATTCTGGATTATTTTCCACATTTTAACAACATTTCACCTAAGCTAAGTTAAGTTTTGCGAATTTTTATATACTAGGTCGACGTCCTCAAATATGTCTTTAAATAATCACATACATATCAAATTTGGATGAATAAAAAATAAAGAAAACACAGTAATGTTATTTGTTTTCTGCATTGTTATTAGAGTATACTTTTCTAAATGAAAATACTCCAAAAACATGTGAAAAACACACTTCTTTCTTTCTTTGCTTTAATTTTGCTTTTTCGACGAATCTTCCTCGCTGACAACGATTCCTTGTCGCCATTTTGGAGTGAAGAAATTGACGCAATTTCATTGGACAAAATTGGAAAACTAAAATCAGATGATCTTATTCTCGGAAGGCCGAGTGTTGACGTAAATGATCGAACATGTAGCATCGTAAAACGCTAAATGCCGACATTAAACGAATATTCACGAGATTGATTACACATCTGATACCTTAAATCACTAACATTAAATTAGGTAAATCCATCTGTTGTTTTTTGTTCATTTTAACAAACAGGATTTAAAGATTTAGTTTTTGCCGAGTTATATAAGTGTTTCTTAATTTAAATTTAAATGTAAATTATTGTAAAAAAAAACTATAATACTCATATCATTACGGCTGTAATAAAGAAGGTGTTTGATGAATTTGGTGACGACGTTCCTACCTGGCATGTTCTTTCGACAAATCCACCCACTCGCTAAGTAAAAGCTGAACCTATAAAGCATTCTGATAATACTAGTCACTGATAATACCCAATATTAGTCAGGTGCACAATGTTCTGTTATCTGTTCGGTAAAGGC
Source organism: Sinonovacula constricta (assembly GCA_007844125.1). Lineage (NCBI taxonomy): Eukaryota > Metazoa > Mollusca > Bivalvia > Cardiida > Solecurtidae > Sinonovacula > Sinonovacula constricta. Next base: position 61,103,107 of record CM017563.1, on the reverse strand, counting down.
AATAGTAGATGTCATAAATTTCAGTAAACGGCTTCTCTATGCATATAGCAGTTCTCAACAAAGAAATTCATTCTGCTTATATGTGAACTCAAATGTGATATTAATGATTATTTTTATTTTAACAGCCATAATACAGCTTTAAACCCTACGTACATATACAAAAATTAGATTAGGATGTCCTAACAACCGTGACTTCTTTGACTTCTTCTCTAGTGGAACCAATCTGAATCGTTAGAATCAATCAGAAGAAGGCAATCATAAACAAGTGTTTTGCCGTGTGATGTATATACTCACATAACGTAACCGACCTATAAAAACATGTTCACTTCCTTAGTATAACTTGTATTATATCTTATCTTAGTGTCAAAGTCACGTAGCCTGGCTTAGCCAAACACTACAAAGAGAAAAGGTAGGTTTAATGCTTTTTTCAAAATAAGATTTTCTATGTTTCTAGAAGTATGGCAGCGAAGGCGAGCGAGCTATCCCAATTTATGAATAGTTTTTCTTTGGATATTTACAAAGAAGTAACCAAAGGAAGTCGTAATGAAAATGGTTTCATGTCGGCCAGTAGCGTAATGGCCGTAATGGCAATGGTTCACATGGGAGCAAGAGGCAGAACCTTACAACAGATGATGGGAACCCTCAAATTCAATAATCTCCAGAATAAGAAGCCAGAGGAACATCTGCAAGACTTCATGAAGATACTGAATGGTGGCAGCCCTTAGTACACTTTGAGCTCTGTCAACAGGCTCTACCCACATTCGGATAAGACGATTTTGGAGGAATACATACAAACAGTGAAAACATATTTTAGAGCTGACACAAAGATGTTAAATTTCACTTCTGGGCCAGATGCTGCTCGTCAAGATATCAATAAGTGGGTGGAGGAAGAAACCGGAGGGAAGATTCTTCTAGCCCCGGGTTGCATTACACCACTCACTGCTATAGTATTGGTCAGTGCAATCTACTTCAAGGGCAATTGGGCAGAAAAGTTTGATGAAGCAAGCACTAACAAGCAACCATTCTATCAAACGGGTAAATCGTCAGTTATGGTTGACATGATGATAAAAGAATTTGACAACATGAAATTTGCATTCAACGAAAACCTGCGTGCTCAGGTGCTGGAGCTTCCATACAAAGGGGAAGAACTCGGTATGATCATCTTACTTCCGGAAGAGAATGATGGATTAACTGCCCTTGAAGACAAGTTGACAGTGACAGATATAAATGATTTGGTATCGAGTCATAATATGTATCGTACGACGGTGCTTGTTTCATTACCAAAGTTCCAGTTGGAAGCAACATATATCCTTAATGATGTACTGGCCTCTCTAGGCATGCCAGATCTTTTCGACTCAAACAAAGCCGATTTGACGGGAATGGCGGATGGCGGTTTGTTTGTCTCTCTGGCTGTTCAGAAGGCCTTCGTGGATGTAAACAAAGAGGGGACCGAAGCTGCTGTCGCTACTGGCGTTGTGTTCACGTGTTTATCCGGTTCTCTCCAAACAATATTTAGAGCTGACCATCCTTTCCTTTTCATGATTGTCCACAAGAAGTTGAAGGTGCCACTGTTCATGGGTCGACTGGTGACCCCACAAAACTCATAGGATAAATAGTCCAACATCGAGACAAAATCCAGGTCAATGAATGTCGGTCTTCTAATATTCAAAATTATTCTGCTCTATGTCGCTTTTTAAATTAAATATCAGTCACTTTTGTCAGACATTTTTTGCAGTTTGGAATACGTAGTATATAAAAATAATTCGCTTTCGTTTAATTTTGACTAAGGACATGGTATGTTTGGATCGTTGTAAGCGCTTTTTAACTATTCAGCCAGCATTTATCACAGCTTTAAATATCTCCTAAGATCAGTAACTTTAAATTTGTATATAAATATGTGTGTGTGTGTGAGAGGGGGGGGGGGGCGGTGTGTGCGTACGAGTGCGCACGTTTGTGTTTGTGTGGGCGGGCGGGGGTGTATTGTTTCATAGAAAATTAATGTAGCAACTACTTCTTGATTGAAATTGTTTCTTTATTTGATTTCATATATTAATCCATCTTGTAGAATATAAGTCATTTTACTTGCAAGTTAATGCACTGCATATCTGTTAAACATTTATGTGAAGAATTTACATTTGTGGCTCTTTAAATTACAATTTGGTCACGGTTTTGACGGCAAGATAGACTTTGGACACAAGGAGTTCACAAGTACAATCGTTATTTCAAATGTTTAAATTAGCTTTTGTTGAATCTTGACTGAGGGCATGGTATGTTTGGACCGTTGTGTGTGTGCATTTTTAATTATAATTTTTGTATTTTTGTATTTATTATTGTATATTATATTAATGCACTTGCATAAGGCTTACATCACGCCTTCTCAATGATATCTCCTAAGATAACTACATTTTACATGTTGATGTTGTTTTAACATGCAGACCACTAGTTAAAGTATTGTGTTTCTCTGATTAGTATTGTAGCGCAGTTGAAATGGTCTTTCTTGCTGAATGCAGTTGTTGCTTAATTTGTTTTAATATATCAATTCGTTAATCCTTGTTGACTATCATGGGATCTACTTGCAAGTTCCAATGTCTGGGTTTATTGATTGTTTTAATTGTAGTCAACTTTAAAAAATATATCTAATTATCAATGTATATCTGTAAGTAAAACGCACCATTGTCTCTTTTAAAGAATATTGTTTTAATCTTACAGAATTATATGAGGTTAAGTTTTATAACTTAAGAGACTGCTTTAGACTGCAAAAGCACATAAATTGTATGTAAGGAAAATGATTATGATGAAAAAAGCAAAGAAAAATAACGGAAAAAAATGTTGTTTTTCTATACTGAATGGGCTTTCTTACAAGACTTTCGCTTTATATTTTTATCGAATATAATATAACCAATACGAACATTGTATGTGCTATTTTGTAAAGTTTTGTTTGGTGCAGATGTCTTGTGATGACTTATGAAGCCTACCATTTAGTTTTTCTCAGATTAAAGTACTCTGGAGTTGAAAAATGTTTCATCGAACGGGATTTTTGTCGTCTGCAATTGAGATGATCTATACTCTTCGTACACCGGTCATGTTTGTCAAAACAATTTAAAGTTTCACTTTGCCTGATCTATTGCGTAAATATTTAGCGGTCTTAAGTTTAAAAGTTCACGACATTAGATTGTCAATCGTTACAGTTTTTATTGAAAAAAACAACAAACAAACAACAAACGCACTACCTGTTACGATGACAAATATTTTCTTTTTATTAAGCATTACTTTCTAATATACAAATATCATAAATATGAATATCAATATTAACAATGTATATGAAATGAAAAAACGCTCATGAATTCTGCAATTGCATCTCTTAAACATTCAAGCAAGATCGTTCTTGGCGATGACATGTTGCTGCCCTTTGAAAGGTACCTGTGACTGGGCGATTTACGATCACTTACGGACATACGTGTACCTGACAGTCGCTGGCAGTTTTTACTGAGTAATTATTAAAACGAATTTTGAAAATGAAAGTTGAAAAAGCAAGCATTAAAGGCCTTTATTATCATCACTAAATGTTACAAAAGTTTTACTTAAATTTATATGTAAGATCAAGCCACTGTAAATGTTTTTCATGATTAGTTTTCTATTTCATAGATTTGTCTATTTGTCAGAAATAAAATAGCAAGTAAAGTATACTATTACATTTACATTTGCATTTAATTTTGTATGATTTTTAATCTGGTAATTATTATACACGTTTTTAATACTTTTTTGTAAGCTACTTTTACTAACCAACGTATAGACCTAAATATACTGTTTTTGCATTATCATTTTGTTCTTTTTATTTTTCCAAATTAAAAAGGAACACAATAGCATACCTTGAAACAAATGTCTAATTATTTGGACATCGAATCAGAAAGAAACTTCTGATGAACATTCAAATACATTACATTGTAAAATTAAAATTAAACTATTTTTTTTCCATTCCGTAATAAACGGCTGAAGTTATGAGTTGACGCCTTTGATTGAGCGGTTTGTGCTATTAACTTGGTTGTTTACACAGAAAAACAACATTAAAAATAACTCCAGTAAAATGTTGAGTGCAAACACTTGAATAGTAGTTATGTTCAAAGGGCTGTATCTTCGGAATTTGTATTAGGCTTATCCTTTAAAGTCATAGTTGTTGTCGTATGTAAATAAATATAAATAGACATATTATTTAAGTGCATGTATAAGAATATAGTTCGGTCCAATTATTCACTGCACTTCAGTTCGTCTTTAAGGCCAAAGTCAAGACATTGGCATAAAATGACTAATCCTATACTTCAACGAGAAATATTTAAAACGAAACAGGGAGGTGTTTGTTTATCTGGTACTATTTGTTTTAATCGATACATTAGTTTCTCCATTATTACCTTTAAAAAAACATGCAAATAAGTTCATGGTGATAGAGTTTGATATGAATTTATCACACTTGTTTCCGGCTTTGTGCATTTACACTTTCATCTAGGTAAATACATACAATGATACCTGCTGTAATGTTAGGCCAACAGTGTTAACTGGACTAATGCGTACACTTTTTGGTTTGTTTTTGTTTTGTTTAGTCTCAAAAGGTTTTCTTACTTTTAAAATTAAAAAAATCATAACCTCTTATTTATCTTAAACAATAGCTAAACTCATAATGACAAAAGCAATAAAACGAAGAAATAACAGATAAGTTGACAAATATTAATTTTAATATTCATATCTCCACTACATATTCCACGAATTTTAATCGTATTTGATATTCGGTATTATGTCCTATAAAGCTTGACGCGACTCCCAAATAATGAAGTTGAACAATACAGAGTAATAATACATAACAAAGAAATAACATTTTAATATATTACCATGCACTGCATCCAAGAATAAAGAAAACTATACATAACAAATTGGTTGGACAAAACCAAATATTGAATGCACAAGACAAACTTAACAATGGATAAAGCTGTTACTAAATCAACAACACGGATCAGTTAATGTATGTTATAAAACTTGTTGAAAAGTCCATATTTATGCACATGACATACTATAAATGGACAGAGCAAACTACTAAATATACAAAACTTGTAAGTCCACATGATAATCCAAAATGCACAGAACGAACTGCTTACTGCACAATTTACTTTTATATTATTGATTTTTTTTCTCAAGCAAGGCCTTTATTAAAAATTGCACCAACATGCAACCGATTATGTACACATAGTCAAATTATTGTAATTGTCGTGTGTTTTGTTTAGAAAAGAAAACAATAATAAACAAATAATGACAACAATTGCCAAAAATCAACCCCCATTAAGTACAGTTTAAGGTAAGGAAAATATAAATTTACATAATACTGACAATTAAGCAACATTTTCCCAGCACATGTATACACATATACAGCAACAGTTTTGAGCCACAAAACAATAAGTAAATATAATAGTTTTGCTAAACATGAATCATCGTACAGCTGAGATAATAACAACTGCATTTGAATTGCAATCATGAACTTAGCAATATATTTTCCTGTAATCTTTTTGTAACTAGATGCAATATTCTGTCAACCATGGTTATTGCTAAGAATGACAGTCGGACAAATTCCCTCCAAGACAAAATTTCTTTCGCTCATTTTTACTTATGCGGACAAAAACCCTGCCATAAATTTTCCAAGGCCGACGAAATTTTCTCTGTATATTTTCATCATTTTGGAACATGTTTTGTTTGTTCATAAGTAAACGCAAAGTCTCGTAATTGAAATGTTAACAACATTGAAGTTATTTTTAATGTACATGTATATTAAAAGGGTGCAGCAGATGCAACAAATGAAAACATGTGTAAATATGTTTTAATTTATAAAATAACTGTAAGCCAAAAAAGATAATATTTTATTAAATTATTATTTATTTATTTTTTTGGTGGTAGTGGGTTGGTGGGGGGGGGGGGGGGGGGCTTGGATTCTTGGAATGTTCAGCTAGGGGATTTAGTCCACCTTTGCCAAAATGACTTGAAGGGATCTCGTCCGGGCGGGGTTTTTGTCAAGCATCCACATGTAACTTTAAGAGTGCATTTTGCTTTATTCTGTACCAGAACTAATTTAACATTTGCGACCTCAAGATGTTGTTGCGGTCCCGGGGTGACGGCCTGATTACTTGTACGTCGGCGGCCAGTAACTTAATTAAACTTAATGGATTCCGAAACAAACAACAACACACATTTAAATGGAAAATAAAACAACAATAGAACTCAAGTTAACTGTAACAGTATGCTTTATAATTAAATTTCTTTAAGGTTTATATAGGATTATATAGAGACAGTATCATAAAATCAAAATAATCAAATAGCTATCATGTACTAGTTAACGAGTGTGTCACATCTAACGTGACCATACACAATAAATAATAAAACATGCAGGAACATCTGCCAGACTAGAGTAAAGCCAAAAATCAACAATGAGCCTTTAAACAATTCCTTTAGTGTTTTAAAGTAAAATGTCTTAATTCCGCTACCAACAATTACCAGCAATTGCAAGCTATTGTAAAGCAATACAATACAATTACAAGCAATTACAAGTTATTTAGTGAAAATATATATTTCAAAACGGGGTTTTCGGAAACTTAAAATTGGTTTTATCTCATCGCAACCGCTTTTGAAATAAATTGTTTCAAAGAACAACTTTACATAATAAAACTGCATACTCGCTATAGTTATACATTGTATATAAAAAGCGTCATTTACCGAAATAGGACCCGTACGTTGAGAATGTGTAAATCACGAAACTTCCGGAATTCGGAACGCCTTGTCCATTTTCCCTCGATCATTCTCTAGCTAGTACGAGAATGTCCAAGGACATCCGCTCGCATGTGCAAATTTTTTTAGCATTCCATATATAGGCGGCGCGCTCCAGCGCGTCGCCAACAATAAACGTCTTGGGAAAGGATATTTAACAATAAATATTCAAGAGAAAACATCATAATGCGATTTATATATTTTTATTTCAAAACGGTTTTGTTTTGTTATTCTTGTTGTTGTGTTTGTTTGTTGTTGTTGTTTGTTGTTTTTTTTTTTGGGGGGGGGGGGGGGGATCTCGAGTTCGGGTTTTGGTCACCGCAATTTCGCAATTACTTGAAATAAATGGTTTCAAAACGGGTTGGTTAGTGTACTAGGTCGTCCTATATTAAAATAAGTATTTTCATTGTTCACTATTGTAAAACAAGCGAAATAAGAGATAATGAACTTTTTAGAATGTATTGTTTACAACAAATGTGCCTTTGAGAGGAATATGTTACATTATTGTTAAAAAAAAAAAAAAAACGATATCGCAACATATTTATACTTCACGTACTTTACGTGTTTTCTTTTCTGCATATCGAGCTTAAGTCATTCCAACCCGTTTTTAAAAGAAACTGTTTTTTAAATATATTTTTTTCTGCATAGGTAACATGTACATTTAATTACACCTCACGTCAAACTGTGATTGAGTTCAGGGTAAACTTATCTGACGCTTTTAAACACTGCGAAACCAAAATTTAGAAACAAAAAAGGCTTCAGAAAAACATTTATTTCAAAACGGGGTTTTATTTCAAAACGGGTTGTATGCGAACTGAAACAGAATACTCATCCCAACCACTTTTGAAATAATTTATTTCAAAACGAGTTTTTTATTGCACAACGGGTTGTATCAAAGACTTCAGAAAAAAACACACATTTATTTTAAAAATGGGTTTTATCTCAAAACGGGTTATATGCGAATTAAAACAGAATTTATGTCATCCCAACCACTTTTGAAATAATTTACGGGGTTTTATTTTAAAACGGGTCTGAAAAACTATGAGTAGTATTGGATCCCTAGAGCGATGTTTACTGAATTAATTTTCAGCAAAGTACAAGTAAGTCGCTGCTACTGAGGTCTTTAGTTGGCCCCAACAGGAAGGTTTTGATCGTTAAGTCAAAGATCTTCCCGTCATGCTTATGACAGATCCGTTCTGATGATCAGACACTACCCCTTGATAAAAGGCTGTCGTCTCTCTTGCTCTCACTTGCGCAAAACTTGCTAAAGCTGTGTAAAATCAGTTTTTCTTTGTTTCTGATGGATTTTGTTAGGTCTATATATAAACTTAACGGCTTCTTGTCTCCCACGCTATAGTAAGCTTAAGCATTAGAAAGCTCTTAGCGTTGACTGACCATAAACATTGTCTCGACGAAGTGTTGTCTGGCATACTATCTCATTTCTGTGGGTATTTCTCTGTCCTACTTTCTCTGGGCACGATGGTCATATGTCCAGACCTATACCAGACTTACATAAATAGAATTGTCATTATTTAAAGTAGCATAAATAAAACCAAATTTAATTCTCTGCGTTCAAAAGATGCTGAATTGCCAACGTTTTACAATACAATATGACGCATGCTTTTGGCAAATAACTTCAGCTCTCATATACTTTTATCGAATAATTGCAGCAGACGTACACTGCAATGTGTAGGTCAGGCTTGTTAACACAAACCACTTGATACGGATTTAACTTATAAGTCAGTGGGATTTTAACAATTTGTTTCGACTGTAGGTAATACGTTCTGACTTGTTAACAGTGTGATAATGACGATTTGCAGCTATTATCAGTGGATACAAACGTAAAGCTGATGTCCGCACAACTAGACAGATGGAAGAATTCCTTAGATAAATGATAATAGGTTGTGAGTGGGTGACTGTTTAAAATTGTGTGCATTCTTGCACCCACTTGTCATTATATCCTTATCGCGCATGCCTGCATAGCAATTGCGAAGTTACTAGATACTAGGGATGTAAATCGAATCCCAAAACGATATTCGAATATTCGTAACGTGTATTCGAATCATATACGAATATTCGGAACGAATTTATATCATGGTGGCACATAACACGGTAATTTTCCATTACATTCAATGTGTTTATTCATTGTAAAATGTTTATTTCTGGCCACAATTTACATTGCTAGCCTTACTTAATGCAAAAGCGGCGGTAGATTTTTTTATTTTAGCATAGCATTTAATTTAAAAACGACGATTTCTTCTTTTTGAAATACAAATGGCAATATTATCAATCCGCCATTATCCTGTTTATAGTGAAGGACCAGATGGGGAGTTTCTTTACTTGGTCAGTCGTAATTTGCAAGAAAATATTGTCAGTGAAGAATGCCAGTAAATGCATAAACAATGTCATTGTTACTTAACAATTATTATTATTATGATTATTATTATTATTATTATGATTATTATTATTATTATTATTATTATTATTATTATTATTATTATTATTATTATTATTATTATTATTGTTATTATTAGTGAAACTCTTATAAAAACTATACAGTAACCAATCAATGTTAAGATGACCTGCAAAGTCCCGTATAATATATACATTATTAATTAGTCACCTTAAACATGGGTGTCTTTTTGTTACGCGTTGTACTTCGTGTAATAACCTTTACAATTTAAAGGAATTTTGCGTACGTAATAACTTATTTGTATTAACATATGACGTATTAAAAGGGCTACTTATGCTCCCTTTAATGTTAACATATCGATTTAATTTTATTAGATGAAACTGTACAACACATGCAAAATAGCTCATAATTTTAATATTTTACTCTACTAACCGCAAACAATGTATAACAACAAACAGTCGATTATGTTTTGTGAACTAATCTTATAAAATACATTTATGATTAAAGGAGGCATTTTCAAATGGACAAAATACGGGTGATACTGGATCGACTGTAAGACAATTAGGCATAACCACAAAGGTTTTATGAAGGGATATCGCTCAAGTGCACAGCCATTTAACGGTCTTGATTGGTTGGTGGTCGGATTGATGTTTAATTGTGATTGGCTGATATCGCTAATGGCGTTAATCCGAAGCCATAACATGTCAATTAGAGACATTTAGTTACGAATACACAATCGCTCAAGTGTACAGCCATTTAACGGTCTTGATTGGTTGGTGGTCGGATTGATGTTTAATTGTGATTGGCTGATATCGCTAAGGGCGTTAATCCGAAGCCATAACATGCCAATTAGAGACAATTAGTTACCAATACACAAGTGACAATTACGAACCTGCTCGCCATATGCCTATGGTCGCCATCCATAATAACCACAGTCCTCCATCAAAATAGGCTCAAGTCCCTTTGCCAGCACTACCTAGATGGCGAGAAGACCCTGGCACAGTTCCTCTACGCGATGGGACAGTGTATCAGACTCAACTAGTGTAATTTGTGACAATCTGGTCAATGTGTGCAAGACTGTGCTTTGCATATAGAAACTACATTGTATGTGGTAATAATTATGCAGTTTATTCAATGTGCTCCTTTAAAATGGTGCTTTTTTGTTTATGTGCTGTTGAAAATGTTTTATTGTACCATTATTATGCAAATTTCTGAAACATTTGATTAATAATATTAATAACATATTTATGTGATCTAACTTTCAGACAATTCAAATTGACTGTTGTGTCAATGTAGGACAAAATCCCCCCCCCCCCCCCGGACATAATCCCCCCTGCCAAAATTTGCATAGGTGGACAAAATCCCCCCCATGAATTTTGTAAGGCGGACATAATCCCCCCCGTACTGAATCCCTCCCTGGATATTATATCTCATATTGAATGCTTAAGAATAACAACATTTCATTTTCTTAATTTTTATTTGGAAATATTCACCAATACAATCAACAATAACATTTCAGAGTTTGTCATGAAAATACAACAAAATCATATTGTGCATTTATCAAAGGAAAATAGCCTAATTATGATAATTAGTTCAAACACAACAGTCAATTTGAATTGTCTGAAAGTTAGATCACATAAATATGTTATTAATATTATTAATCAAATGTTTCAGAAATTTGCATAATAATGGTACAATAAAACATTTTCAACAGCACATAAACAAAAAAGCACCATTTTAAAGGAGCACATTGAATAAACTGCATAATTATTACCACATACAATGTAGTTTCTATATGCAAAGCACAGTCTTGCACACATTGACCAGATTGTCACAAATTACACTAGTTGAGTCTGATACACTGTCCCATCGCGTAGAGGAACTGTGCCAGGGTCTTCTCGCCATCTAGGTAGTGCTGGCAAAGGGACTTGAGCCTATTTTGATGGAGGACTGTGGTTATTATGGATGGCGACCTCGAAGTCCACGATGACTCGAGTTGGGTTTGGCCTTATGTCTTTCGCCAGACATGTATCCAGGATGGCTGTCAGGCATTCTTCGTAGACCTCCTGGCGTTTAGACGGGAGGAGCGCGTATGCCACAGAGACACACGATTCTCCCAGTGGGACGCGGAGACAGAACAGCTGGGGGAACTGTGGTGGGGCTGTGGAGTGGGTCCCGTCCATGAACCAGGTATCTGCCTGGTCTAGGAGTTTGAGGCCATCATCACTGGCATACACGAGTATGCGGCTAGTTTCTTCCCCGTTGTCATAGACCAGAAAGGACTTGTCATTGCGAGTTGAGTACTCTTCTGGGATAGGGTGGGGGATGTCCCTCATTGATGCTGGCTCAGGGGGTGCTGTCCCACGCTTGGCCCGTCGCACTACCCGCTTCAGGGAGTCTATTCTTCCTGCTGCTGCCACCACTTCCTTTGGTACTTTGGACAGCTTGTCAGTTACTATTTGTCCAGGTTTCCCCCTGTTGGCTTGGACTGTTGCCTTAATGTCTGCCCTAACCTTCATGGCTTCCACACTGAATCTATCAGCCTCATGAGTATGGTCAGTAGTATACCTCACCACTGATTCATTAATGTCAGTTATTAGTGCACCTTTGCACTGTTGGCTGATACGGAGGGAACACTCCCAACGTACAGTTGTCTTTGATGATTTTTTCTTGGTGTAGGTGAACCCTTCATAGCAGAGTTTCCTTGCACCTTTGTTGCTTGTTATGAACTCCATAATTGAAATACAGGAAATATTTTGATGTCAGGCAATATATAATAAGAGATGTATCAGTTTGTTTATTGAGTAAATAATGACAACAGCTTGATTTTAAAAAACGTGTAAATTTGTCAAAAAGATTAACAATTAGCGCTAATTAAGAACAATTATTAATTAAAGTTACCCCACTGTTTGTAACAAAATTTCTAGCAATCAATGAGAAAATTGATTGAACACAATGCTTCATGTAATAATTATTAATTAAAGGTGTCCCACTGTTTGTAACAACATTTCTAGCAATCAATGAGAAAATTGATTGAACACAATGCTCAATGTAAGAATGGGACACCATTATTTGTAACACATTTCCAATGAAATATATCATGAACAACATCAATTTCAATACTGAGAGGGTGTCAGTCCGGGTGGGATTATGTCCGCCTTACAAAATTCATGGGGGGGATTTTGTCCACCTATGCAAATTTTGGCAGGGGGGATTATGTCCGGGGGGGATTTTGTCCGGATACCGGGTGAAAGGCGAAGGTAAACAAAACCATTTGATGACAACAATTACTGTGACTGGCTAGTGTCAAGATTACCTGACTGTTGATAAATTGATGAAGTACCAACCAATATATATATAAAGAATGATTAAAATTGTAAGCTCGTGAGTTTTAAGTGTGTTAAGTAAACCTATGACGTACACTTAAAAGTATGTGGATTTACATGTTTGTTATTCGGAGAGAACGAAGCAAAAACAGAGAACAGAAAATCGCGGTGACAAAAAATAACAGATGTCGCGGTACTGTATAGGAATAAAATAGCAAGTATGAAGTAGAGTGACAAAAACAGAAAATGATTGCAATTAAAGTTTGTTTGACAGTGATCTAGTTCTGCATTCCAAAAATAAAAAAAGTTCTGGTGGACTGTTATCAATAAGTATAGCCTTATATAATGTATTTATTACACACTATCCCGACCGAAACTGGGTAGAGTCAGTGTTACGTAATTGCTGTAGCTAATTGCCGCAGCATTGAACTGACATGTGTGTTTATTGTACTTTGGCAACTGTTTATACAGCTGTACGGTGATGTGGTTGATGTGACTGGGTCTAAGTGGGAGAGGGGGGCAGAGAAGAAGCTGTGCGCGGTAAGGTGATTTCATGCTGTTAACCAGATGGCAATTCGTTATCAGGAGACATGACCCACCCCCTCTATCTTAGAGTGAGCGCGACCACATATCGCTAGCGTCTTAAGTCGCTGGGTGACACTACGATCAACTAAAGAAATGTCTTTTCAATTTTCCTTCGAACAAAAGTGAAATAAAAATTATAAAATATTCGAATCCGAAAATCTCTATTCGAATAGCGACTTGATATTCGAACATTCGAATATTCGTTAACATCCCTACTAGATGCATATGCCTTCTTACTGTTACCTCAACAAAATTATTGATAATAAAGTACTGCAGCTTTCTTGTATTCTGTCACAAGCCTTACATAGTCATATAATGGTTACAACTGGGCAGACGGCAGTTGAACGGAAACCTTACCAGCATAGCTAGGGTAAAGCACAGCAGGAAACGGAAACCGCCAAAATGAATAAAGGTGGGTGGTCATGTAATTATTGCCATTGTTAAATCAATAACGAACTTTATCGGCTAAGACGTAACGTAGATATTGAGCGGCAGGTTAGTTTTTATAAACAATACACCTCAATGATTGTTTTTATTACTGTACATTAAATGAGCTAATTGCACTTCACTGAAACGTTGCTATGCATTTGTTTTCACTGTCGCTATACGCCATTTGGTCTCGTCACTTCATCCCGGAAAACAGAAATTGGAAATATGAATATTCGATCGTTGCTGTGAAATGCTGCGTAGAGTGGCTGGCAGTCCAACTTTAATTGCAATAGATTTTTACAAGTGTTGTGACTTAAGAAAAATGAAATAATAATTGTTTAAAACACTGTATCGGAGAATAAGAGGCTAAATCTCATATAAAGCTTATGCTTTGATGGAATCTGACCAACGAAAATTATGTATCATCACGTTACGTGACAAAACACAAAGACAACGGATGAAGGTAAAAAATATCATGAAAGTGAGACAACCAAGGCACTGAAGAGAGTGCTGGAAGTAAGAAAATGGTTGGGAAGCTCACAGTTCAAATATTGGCATTAACTAATTACATTTAATATTAATAAATAATCTATATTTAATAATAAATACTAACACAAATGATCAATGACCATGGATATGTCAGTTTCCACTATTTTATTCTAAATAATTAGGTTTTGTTTTTGGCTGCTATTTGTGCTGCTTAGGTTTTTGTCTCCTATATGGATATATTGTTTAACTGCAAGTCACACTTTTACCCTCACCATTGTCTTAGAGTACAAACCCATACCATGCCATTGCCAAACAGTGGTAATTACTGTTATTGCCTGCTACGCCATTTTTCTGTTTCAAGTGCAAACGGACTAATGTACATGTGCTAACAAAGAATAACTGTTAAGTAAAATTGCATTTGTAATGGGCTTGATTAACATAAATGAGTAATATATCACATATCTATCATTAACACGTTAGTTTGTGAATAAATTGCTTTGTACTGTATGAAAGTTGATTTGGACAAGTCAAATATGAGTAAATGAGATTAATATTATTAAGGTAATTTATCCTTCTTCAAAATCCATATGAACCTGGATATGTCTGTAAAGGACAGAACAATATTAAAGAAGTCTCCGAAACCTTGCTTCAGTCAAATACAGGTATAATAGTATCCACTGTTTGATGAAGTTTGGAAAGGATTTCCTGAGCATATTAAGTCTTTTGTTAAGGGAATTTGACCACTAGTTCAATGTTTAGGCAGAGCAAACACTGATTTATTTGAATTCAATTTTTTATATATCTAGTTTTAAATACCATGAGCATTTTTGCTTTATGTGTACGCACCAAATTTGAAAAAATACTTTTTTCTTTTCACTCTGAGGAAATTTTTGTGACCAAGTGATCTTAATGCAAAAAAGTCTTCAATTTTTGTAAGGAAAAGTCGTGGAAAGAGACCATTTCAGAAGATCTGCGTGCCTGGAATCTAACCATAGACATGGCTGAGGACAGGAGCGTCTGGAGAGAGAAACTGCGAGCTGCCAACAGACAGTCCAACACCCTTGGCAGGGTACAACAGACTTTAAATGCATGATGATGATGATGATGATGAAAACTTGAGTCAGATATTACTTTACCAGGCCGTCTGGTATCAATTCTGTTACTTGATTCTAAAAATAGCTATGATGCATATACGTAGATAAGATACAGCTTATTAAATTATGCTACTTTTAACATTACATATTCAACCCCAATATATCAACAAGCCCTTTTATTTTGCAGGACCTGTCATGTAAAAAAATATTTAATTTTTCATGATTTCTCTGGGACCTTATTTAAATGACATTTTAATGCCATAACCATTTGTTGTTGCTGTAGCATGTTATTTCTTGAACATAGAATTTCTTCATTGTTTTAAATAAATTCTTAGACGAAAATATTTTTTTAATTTCAATTCATAAAATGTTTAAACCTCAATAATGTCCTAATATTGTACATATTTTTAAGGTAAAAAATCTTTAAAGCAAGATTCTATAGAAGGTGACCCCTGGCATTGGTTTGTTTACTACTAAACACAGAATGATCAACAAACAACCTACATGGTTGTATTTTCAAAAATATTTCTTTATTCATTATAATTGATATACAATATATGTTAAACATAATATGAACTCCTGACATTAAAAGACATCAAAACACTAGATTATACGTAACATAACCATTTTATGGGAGTATTATTCAACTCAAAATAAGGACAATTTTATTTCAATGTTCACTGACTCATCATTAACAAGGCACATATGTGTGAACAATATGTATTCAAAATTTAAAAAAAAAACACAAAAAACACAAACAATTATTTCACAAAGTTATTTAGGCTAAGGCAATTGTAAAAAGATTGCTATGTATGACACCCATATTGATTTAGGCAAAGAGTACATTTGCAATAGTATGGTTTTATATGGACAGAAGAAAAAAAGACTTCAACTGGAAACAAAATGCTTGGCTTGCCAGTTCACTATTTATAGTACAACTATTTGCCAATAGTTGCCAATATATTACCAATCCAGGGTTTAATAAGGAATCAATATTTTATTTATTACTGACTAAGGAATAGTAAAATAACATGCCTGTCAGTGGTATTAATAGTATGGACCTAAATTTTACATTACACTCATGTATTCAACAGAATATCCAATACCAGTTCAAACAATCATTAATATTTTGATTATAACTCAATAATCCAACAGTTAACTCTGCAACAGTTCCAGTATGTTATTATTAAAATTTTAATAACAACTCATTAATCCAATGGATTACACGAGAGTGCCAGTAAGAAATCATTAAAAAATTAATAAAATTCACAAATTAATAACATTAAAACCTTTTCAAATTACAAAAATAAAACTTGATTAAAAAAGTCTGATGATATGAACATTATTTACAACTACATGCATATTAATTAATATCACAGGCTGAATGTTATTCACTGATCTTGTACCACATTCGAGATCGACTGACAGCTCTCTCCCATTGATGGAACACAGTTTTATATTGTGGCCAAGTGTCTCTGGGTTCAAACTCTCGACCTGTGTGACGAATCTGCTCAAGTTCTTCATAGTCAGACCAAATGCCTGAAATGGCAAATGACATTTTTTATCCAAACAATTGCAATATTAAACTTCCTTGTATATTGTGTGCAGTACTCACTTGTTTGTGCCTGCAAGCAAGTGCGTGGGTGTGCATGAAGCAAGCAAGTAAAGTGATGGTAGATGAATTGGGGTCTAGGCTTATGCCACCAACAGTTTTTAGAATTCAGTAAACACCACTGGTAATATGAACACCACTGGTAACCTCAGCAGGTATCCTTAATTGTGAAGATTCCCTCACTTATTTTTATATTCATTTATTATATTTATTTCACTGCACACCTGTTTTCTGCATATAAAACATTATTATCACAGAGAAGTGCCTACCCATTGCAAGACCTGAGAAGAAAGCTGTGCCAAGACTTGTCATATTGTCTGTCTGCTTTGAGCGGTTGATTGTCTGGTTGGTTAGGTCTGCCATCAACTGAACCACAAAGTCATTGTTGCTGACACCCCCGTCTACCCTGTGTGGATAAGAAATGTATAAATTTATTAAAAATAAAGATTGTTTTTTTTGTTTGTTTTACTTTTGAAATACACAGGTACCATTTATGATCATTGTAGCAATGTCCAGCTACCGTAATTTGATAAAGAAAAACAAACAAACAAATGTCTAGGTTGAACCACTGGCTCACTGGTTAGCTACCTCCCCTCATTGAGTCCTTCACCCTGAATGGGATTCAAACCCATGCCAGAGGAGTTACTAGTCAGTGACTCTACCACTACACCATGGGAGCCACCTCATATTTACTGCCTTTGCGATAAAACTGACATTTATTCTACTCCTAAGCTTGGCAACATTCTTAAATTATCAATCTTTAAATTCTAACAGCAAGGAAATATTTAGCCATAATAGAATTTACAACAGATTGAGGTTTTCTAGGAAAATCTTTCTTTTTTTAAGTAGCTTTTTATATCTATTTGTTTGTTAAAATAATAGTAATGATTCAAAAGAAGATACTACATTTGCTGGTGCATAAAAAATATAGTGTGTAGGTTGTCACTAAAAAGTTCTTTTTTATGGGAATCAGATTTTAATGGCTAAAAGAAAACACAGACATCCTTCCTATGAAAATTTTACATACTATAATTAATTAATTGGGGGACTGACCTGATATGTCACAGTGGATCTGAGTTAATTGGGGGACTGACCTGATATATGACAGTGGATCTGAGTTAATTGGGGGACTGACCTGATATGCGACAGTGGATCTGGGTTATTAAGGGGGTTGACTTGATATGTGACAGAGGATCTGGGTTAATTGGGGGACTGACCTGATATGTGACAGTGGATCTGGGTTATTAAGGGGGTTGACTTGATGTGACAGAGGATCTGGGTTAATTGGGGGACTGACCTGATATGTGACAGTGGATCTGGGTTAATTGGGGGACTGACCTGATATGTGACAGTGGATCTGGGCTAATTGGGGGACTGACCTGATATGTGACAGTGGATCTGGGTTATTAAGGGGGTTGACTTGATATGTGACAGAGGATCTGGGTTAATTGGGGGACTGACCTGATATGTGACAGTGGATCTGGGTTAATTGGGGGACTGACCTGATATGTGACAGTGGATCTGGGCTAATTGGGGGACTGACCTGATATATGCAGTGGATCTGGGTTAATTGGGGGACTGACCTGATATATGACAGTGGATCTGGGTTAATTGGGGAACTGACCTGATATGTGACAGTGGATCTGGGTTAATTGGGGGACTGACCTGATATATGACAGTGGATCTGGGTTAATTGGGGAACTGACCTGATATGTGACAGTGGATCTGGGTTAATTGGGGGACTGACCTGATATATGACAGTGGATCTGAGTTAATTGGGGGACTGACCTGATATGTCACAGTGGATCTGGGTTAATTGGGCAGTCCGATAACTCGGTTACTTCCCTTGAATTCAAAGGGAGGCTACTCCCCTGGGGACTAAGTGAAAAAAAAAGATGGCGGACAAGGACAAAGAAATCAACGAAGCTTGTGTAAACAACTAAGAATTGGACCATTTCAAGCTAACAGATTTGAAGAAGTACCTGGCGAATCGTCGTTTGACTAGATCCTGAAGGGAATATCAGCTAATCGAGCGAATTATCGGCGCTCACAAGCTAGATATTACTGACAATTATGAATTGAAAAGGAGACACCAACTCGAGAAGAATTAGTAACACTCCACCCTCCCTTAACT
Source organism: Sinonovacula constricta (assembly GCA_007844125.1). Lineage (NCBI taxonomy): Eukaryota > Metazoa > Mollusca > Bivalvia > Cardiida > Solecurtidae > Sinonovacula > Sinonovacula constricta. The sequence goes on along the minus strand of CM017563.1, from coordinate 61,084,227 downwards.
GGTAACAGGTCGCCCTTGATCGGTAACAGTTCGCCCTTGATCGGTAACATGTCGCCGTCGGATATTAGTGTATATGTCAAGCAAAAATGTATGCTTGTTAACTTATCTATAATTATTTCGACACCTTTCACATCAAATTGTATTTGTTTCCATCGGCTTCATATGCATTATGAGTACTTCGGATATAAGTGTACCATTTCCACGCGTTAAATGAAGGGGGAAAATGACGTCAAGTAAAGTTTATACTTGATTTAATTTGTCATATAGTGTATCATATATAATATTTTATAAGATATGCATACAAATACAATTAGTTGGTTGCCGTCTTAGTCGACTTCTTCATACTGTATTGTGATAAAGCTAGCGTACGTTGCGAGATTGAATCACTGACTAGTCTATTAATTGCAAGCACTTATATACGTCTATGACGGCAAGCATCAGTTAAGATCATGGTGACTAATTATCAATCAAAATTAGTGCTGACGCTATCATCACAATAATGACTAGGCAAAAATCAATTAACAATCACACACTGACCAATTTATTAATTTTAAATTTTATATACGCCTATGTCGGTAAACATTAATCAAGATCACACTGACTAATTATCAATCAAGATTAGTGCGAATGGTAACATCACAATAATGTCTGTAGGCAAACACCAATTAACGTTCACGCTTTTATGTGCAATTATAAGATAACTGCATACTCAAGTCATCTTGAGTATGACAACCTTATTAAAGTATTTGCAACAAAATATGTATGCAACTAAGTAACATTAAAATCCTTGCAACAGCGGAATTTTATTTAAATATACAATTTGAAATAAATAAACCACGTACACAGTATAATTATTATTTTTTTAGGTCGCAACATTGCATTTAAATCATGGAACAGTGACAGTTCGTATATTGTACTGGGAGGATCAGTTTTTTTTCTTTGGTTAAAACAATTTTAAAATATGAAAAATAAAAATATAATAATTTACGATGCTAATAATACGATGTTTATAATAATAAAGAAGGAGACAAAAGAAGCATAAATTTAATGTGAATGGTGTCAAAATAATAAAAAATAATAAGTTTACATTCTTTTTACTTAATTTCTTAAAGATTTTTAAGGGCGAAGGGTGGCGTATACACTTATATCAGAAGAGCTCATAATGTATATTAAGACGAAGAAAACAAATACAATGTGAATGGTTATATCTTTGTAAATATTGAATTGGTTATAAATAAATTAACCAATTTACTTTTTTTCTCGATGTATACACTTATATCCGAAGGCGACATGTAGCAAGGGCGAACTGTTACCTATCTCGGGCGAGCTGTTACCAATCAAGGGCGAACTATTACCAGTTAAGGGAGGGCGAAGTGTTATAATACCATCAAAATGCGTCGCAGCCGCTTGTTTTGAGGAAATCGATGCAATGAAACAGTTCTGTTTTCGACCACCTTCCCGCTATAAACAACACCTTTACATATTCAGCAATATTTCGGCGATTTCCATTTTGGTTTTGTTTCTTTCTTTAATCAACTTTCCATATCACTTGATGTGTCTGTTATACACGCTGATAAAATTTCTACTTATACCCCGGAAGTTTTAATGCGCATGCGCATTCGGAGAGTACTCAAGGGAAGACAACTTAGTTATCGGACTGCCCAATTAGGGGACTGACCTGATATGCGACAGTGGATCTGAGTTATTTGGGGGACTGACCTGATATATGACAGTGGATCTGGGTTAATTGGGGGACTGACCTGATATGCGACAGTGGATCTGGGTTAATTGGGGGACTGACCTGATATATGACAGTGGATCTGAGTTAATTGGGGGACTGACCTGATATATGACAGTGGATCTGGGTTAATTGGGGGACTGACCTGATATATGACAGTGGATCTGGGTTAATTGGGGGACTGACCTGATATATGACAGTGGATCTGGGTTAATTGGGGGACTGACCTGATATATGACAGTGGATCTGAGTTAATTGGGGGACTGACCTGATATGCGACAGTGGATCTGAGTTAATTGGGGGACTGACCTGATAAGTGACAGTGGATATTAGCTAATTGGTGGACTGACCTGATATGTGACAGTGGATCTGGGTTAATTGGGGGACTGACCTGATATATGACAGTGGATCTGAGTTAATTGGGGGACTGACCTGATATATGACAGTGGATCTGAGTTAATTGGGGGACTGACCTGATATGCGACAGTAGATCTGAGTTATTTGGGGGACTGACCTGATATGTGACAGTGGATCTGGGTTAATTGGGGGACTGACCTGATATATGACAGTGGATCTGAGTTCATTGGGGGACTGACCTGATATGCGACAGTGGATCTGGGTTAATTGGGGGACTGACCTGATATGTGACAGTGGATCTGGGTTAATTGGGGAACTGACCTGATATGCGACAGTGGATCTGGGTTAATTGGGGGACTGACCTGATATATGACAGTGGATCTGGGTTAATTGGGGGACTGACCTGATAAGTGACAGTGGATATTAGTTAATTGGTGGACTGACATGATATGTGACAGTGGATATTAGCTAATTGGTGGACTGGCCTGATATGTGACAGTGGATATTAGCTAATTCGGGGACTGGCCTGATACGTGTCAGTGGATATTAGCTAATTGGGGGACTGACCTGATATGTGTCAGTGGATATTAGCTAATTGGTGGACTGACCTGATACGTGTCAGTGGATATTAGCTAATTGGTAGACTGACCTGATACGTGTAAGTGGATATTAGCTAATTAGGGGACTGACTTGATACGTGTCAGTGGATATTAGCTAATTGGGGGACTGACCAGATACGTGTAAGTGGATATTAGCTAAATGGGGGACTGACCTGATATGTGACAGTGGATATTAGCTAATTGGGGGACTGACGTGATACGTGACAGTGGATCTGGGTTAATTCGGGGACTGACCTGATATATGACAGTGGATCAAGGTTAATTGGGGGACTGACCTGATATGTGACAGTGGATCTGGGTTAATTGGGGGACTGACCCGATATGTGACAGTGGATATTAGCTAATTGGGGGACTGACCTGATATGTGACAGTGGATATTAGCTAATTGGGGGACTGACCTGATATATGACAGTGGATCTGGGTTAATTGGGGGACTGACCTGATATGTGACAGTGGACATTAGCTAATTGGGGGACTGACCTGATATGTGACAGTGGATATTAGCTAATTGGGGGACTGACCTGATATATGACAGTGGATATTAGCTAATTGGGGGACTGACCTGATATGTGACAGTGGATATTAGCTAAATGGGGGACTGACCTGATATGTGACAGTGGATATTAGCTAATTGGGGGACTGACGTGATACGTGACAGTGGATCTGGGTTAATTCGGGGACTGACCTGATATATGACAGTGGATCAAGGTTAATTGGGGGACTGACCTGATATGTGACAGTGGATCTGGGTTAATTGGGGGACTGACCCAATATGTGACAGTGGATATTAGCTAATTGGGGGACTGACCTGATATGTGACAGTGGATATTAGCTAATTGGGGGACTGACCTGATATATGACAGTGGATCTGGGTTAATTGGGGGACTGACCTGATATGTGACAGTGGACATTAGCTAATTGGGGTACTGACCTGATATGTGACAGTGGATATTAGCTAATTGGGGGACTGACCTGATATATGACAGTGGATCTGGGTTAATTGGGGGACTGACCTGATATATGAGAGTGGATCTGGGTTCATTGGGGGACTGACCTGATATGTGACAGTGGCTCTGGGTTAATATGGGGACTGACCTGATATGTGACAGGGGGATTTTCGTTTCCTGCAGCACTGCCTCATACAACAACTTGAAGCGGAAACAGATGGCCTCCAGCAGAGATCTGACAACATGAGCTTTACTGGTGCCAGGCTGCATACCCAGAATAAGGGAACAAGCCTTATCATCATTGATGGGAGCCTGCAACCAATCCGATTAATGGATTTATACATACATTGACAACAGTTTGTACCTGGTGTTACTAATGTTTCCCAAAAACATTATTTCTTCATTTTCGCATTTACCTGCAACAATGTATTTGACTATTTTGGAAAAAAGAAAATACTTAATCCAAAATGTTGTCAACATGTCAGGTTTTTAAGTGCCTAAACCAAACATACCAAAGCAGGTGCACCTACAATCATAAATATTAGATCTACACATATCATCTTCTTCATCATAATGATCATTATTATCATTAATGTTTTTACACCATAATGATCATTTTGTTAACTATCATCAACAAAAACAGATGCAGCAAAATTATCCTCATCTTCCATCATCATCATTACAAACAATGCACTGTTAACCTTCCCAAGTATAATACAATAACTGTTGTTTCTATACTGTAACTCAAAACCTGTGTACTGTGAAGGCTCTAAAGAAATTTATAAGTAAGATTAAGTCCAGTTTCAATATTTCATTTTACTGTTGTTAAAGAAATATCTTCTCATATACTGTAAAAAGTGTCAAAATAAAGTCAAATTTAGATAGAAAATGGTGACCATGATACAAAACTGCCAAAACAATTTATGTTGTTAGAGTAAACAAAAAAGAATTGAACAATTTCTGGAATACATTGTAAATCATTAGTAAGGATTGATACCTGAAGCCCGCTGAATGCCGGTACAAAATATACACCTCCACTGTCTGTAAAGAAACCATATTTTTAATGAACATTATCATGAACAACAATATCCAGAAAAAAAGAACAGTCCTATAAGTCGATAAGAAGAAAGAGGGATGTAGGGAAAGACGGAGAGAAAGCAAAAGAGAGTGGAAAGAGAGGGAAGGAGGTAAAGACAGAGAAAGAGAAAGATAGACCAAGACAAACAAGGGGGATAGACTAAGCCAACCATAGAAGAGGAAGATAGACAGACAAGAGCAAAACAACAAAGGTAGACAGGTTATAAGACACCACCATAACACAGAGACATAAAAAGACATCAACATATTTGGTGTGATGAAATGCCATAAAAGATCAACTTTATTCTAAACAGAGTTAGTATACTTTAATATAAACCAATTAAAAGTAACTCCAAACACTATAATTAAATGAGACTATATCTCTACTACCTTCGTTAATAAAATCTGTTAATACATAAAATATTAATTCTTGATTTTTGCTAACAATTACACAGAAAGTTAATAAATTTTTTAAACATAACCACAAAGGTGTGTTACTGATTAGCTAGCTGATCTGGACCTACAAGATTTTCCTAGACCTGATTAAATCCTGTGAAGCAAATTAAAAAATAAAAATTTACCTGGAACTGACTCTGCTAATTCAGCTGTGTCCCCTACGTCATCAAAAAAACCTGTCAAGATTAAAAAGAAAATTATTGTAATAAGCACAAATGTGGTGATATTAGCAATAACAGGCTATAAATAACATGGGAATACCTTAGATACTTACACACTGTAAGTCTGCTGAATGACTTTATCATATTAAAGGTTTTCCACTTTTACAGTGACACGAACCCTCCATAAGGGTCCGAGTGGTCCAAGGGTAGCAACTCGACCCACTTGGCCCACCTCTAATAATTCAGGATGAGTTTGAACTGATTTAGTAAAGTCTCATACCTCTAACTGCATATCACATTTGTTGACTTTATGGATAAAAATTAAACACCAAAAGTTCCCTAAATAAATCATTATTTCGAATAAAAGGAGGAGGAAGATGCAAGATAAAATCTTTGGATAGATTCTGATTCTGTTTTTTTTTTGTGTTAAGAGTTGTTGTTAAGTGTATCACCCTGACCAGAACTCAAACCCTTGAGGTATGGGAGCTAAGGAGTGCACCCCTATCATTTATTTACACATAAGATTTAACAAAACCCCAAAACAAGTAAGCCATTTAAGTATCGGTCTTACTGCTGCCATAAAGGTGAAAGCAAGCCTTTATAAACATACCTTCTGTGCTTCTATGTTTATAATCAGTACCAATCATCGGCACTAAGTGTCAGCAGTTGAGCTTATTAATCATGGTAATGACTTCTTAATCAGTTCACTCTGGTTCAAATCCAGCTTAGTGCCAAGGTATTATTCAAGCTATGCATCTTAATAGTCATTATGCATACTAATGTTTGACATGATACATGTAGGAGTTTTGAGAAATGGAATGGTCTAGTGGAAGGATGTACGACTCCAGAACGAGCAGTAGCTTGTAAGAAGACTATAACATGGTATTATTACCTATGATCCACTCAATTTATTCTCACACTCAGCTGACAAGTCTTGTAAGTAATTAATGTTTAAAAATACTTTAAAGGAAATGGCATAACAGGTAACAGTTGTTCAGTTGAGATTAAGATAAGGGCAATATTTATATTTTGAAGCTTATTTCTGTCCTTTAATGTATATATTATTGGTACTCTAACAAATAGTCTCAATGAGAAAAGAATATGAATAAAAGTAGGTGTGAATAAAAACAATGGACTTCATAGTTTTCAAAAATTTATATTTTATCCACTTATTCGCCACACTATTAAAATTTCTAATTCTGCCACAAACCAAGAGATTGAGTCCAGTTGATGATTGCTCCAACATCTGATGCAATGCCCTCAGCCATGTAGGTTAGCTCTTTGCCAATACACCAGCCAATAATAGGATAAAGCCCTACAAGAACAAGAAGGTATCACCATATTTACTATCAACAAATAATAATTGTCTTCAAGAAAAATCAGGTTTTAAAACCAGTAACAGCTCTGCATGAACAACTCATCCTTAGCAGAATTGCTTGCTTGAAATGTTTATTTTTTGAAGGATTGACAGATTAAATATAACATACATGTAAACCAGAAACAACTCTGTCCCATTACTACAATCCTTGTGGAGTGTATGCACACTTTTTTACGTTTTGAAAGGCATACTATTGTTTGTTATTTAGTATAGTACCCATTTTACCTTCACATATCATGTTGCAATGAAGGTACTAGTAGTAGTAGTAGTAGTAGAAGTGGTGGTAGTGGTAGTGGTAGAAGTAATAGTATTAGCACCAGCAGTAGTAGTCATAGTAGTAGTAATAGTAGTAGTACTAGTAGTAGCAGTAGTAGTATTAATAGTAGTTGTAATAGTAGTAGTAATAGTATTAGTAATAGTAGTAGTAATAACAGTAGTAGTAATAGTAGTAGTAATATTAGCAGTAGTTGCATATTAGGTCAAATGTCGGTAATTATGGTAAATTAACAGTGTAAAAGAATGCATAAATTATGTTAATGCAATTTCCAATTATTAGGGACTGCTCGGAAATTCTGAACTGTTCATATTTGATCAATATTCGGTAGCAATTTATGCAATAAATATATCATGGTTAACACAATTAGTATGATGATTGACCAAGTTGTAATGTTACTCTATCTGTTACAGTTCAATTATATAAATTATGATATATTGGTTTATTTATTTACAAGTTAAACAGCATACCCTGATAAGACAGTTTCCAGGATGGAAATTGTAGAATCTTGGGCTGCTCTGTTATTGTATGTGCCGTGCCAAGAGATGATTTAGCAGCATATTATTTAAATAGTAAGCACAATATAGGTGAACATGTATATTGGCCGCCATATGGAAAAAAATCAGCTTTAACTGTATTAAGAGATAAATAATTATGAGTTCAGTAATTATCTTATAATGAAAATTAAAAATAGATACATGACTGATTGTTTTCTAGGGAAACACAGTGGCTAAGACCTAATATTAATAAATCAAATTTGCAGAAACTGAAAACAAAATACGCTCATTGAAATGGTACTCCTACATTGATTTTCAGTTTAACGTATATTCCGGTTAATTGCATAAATTTATGTGAGAAGTTATGTATAATAAGTGGAATCAACTGTATATGACTTTATACTATCCTGCCATGATTGTCAATAGAAGGTTTGTTCTTCTGAAATCAAAACAAAGAAGCATTTGAGCAGGATATAATAAGAATTGAATATATATTGAATGTTTGAAAGTATGAGTGAATGTCTGGACACAAGATCATTGATTGGCACAATTGGTGTCTATTACTTTTATTGTTGTAGCAGTGCACTACAGAAACCTGCATACAAAATGAATTCGGAGAGTGTTCAATGTTGATCAATTAAACTAAATTACTGTTTATTTTTCTCAGACAAGCTGAAACAGATTGTAGTAGTAGTAGTAGTAGTAGCAGTGATAGCAGTAGTAGAAGTAGTGCAGTAGTAGTGGTAGAAGTAGAATGTTAATAGTATGGTACCTGTAGAAGCTTAAGTGTTAGACGCACAGCAGCAGTAGTCCATTAGACAGTAGGCAAAAGATGCAGCAGTAGTCACAGCAATCTTAGAAAATAAGAAAGAGCAGCAAGAGAAAGAGCAGTAGTAGCAAGGAGCAACATCAGCAATAGTAGTACTTACAGTAGATGGAGTAGTAGCAGGTAGTTGTGGTAGTAGAAGTAGTTGTAGCTGTGGCACATGTAGAAGAAGTAACAGTAGAACTATATGCATCAAGGGTAGCAGAAGCAATAAGAGCACAGATACTTGATTAAAAGTGTGGACAAATGCAGCCTACCTGCCACAGAGGCATGTGGTGTACTACCAGTGTTAAGGTCCAGAAACATGCCTGTACCCAGGGTACACTTTATATCACCCTTCTCAAAACAACACTCCCCAAACATGGCTGCACTCTGGTCCCCAACCTGTATAAGGAGATTAAAACAAATGTAGAAATCTTATAAAACAATTTTCTTTTTTTTTTGTGTGTTTTTTTTGTTTATGAATGATAACATAAACACTTATAAATAACAAGACAAGAGGCCGTCAGAGACGGGTGATGCTCCCCGAATGGGTACTTTGTCACAAAAAAAGGTTAGTTGTATGAATATTGAGGTTTATTTTGAAAATGTTGTAGTACTATGAAATCAGACATAAACATAAACAAAGGGCAATGACTTAACAAGAGCCGGTCAAACCGGGTAGTTTGTCAAAAACAGTTGTAAAATCCGACTTCAAATAACGAAGTTATGGGCCGGACAAGGTTTTGCTGCAAGGTCATGTTGTGACCTTGACCTTCAAGGTAGCGACCCAAATGTTGCGCGCGACATGTCGTCTCAACATGGTGATCATTTCTGTGAAAAAGTTTCGAAATCTGACTTCAAATAACGAAGATAACGGCAGGACACAAGTTCACTGCAACGTCACGCTGTGACCTTGACCTTCAAGGTAGGGACCCAAATGTTGCGCGTGACACGTTGTCTCAACAAGGTGGTCATTTCTGTGAAATAGTTTCGAAATCCGACTTCAAATAACAAAGTTATGGGCCGGACAAGGTTTTGCTGCAAGGTCGCGATGTGACCTTGACCTTCAAGGTAGGGACTTAAATGTTGCGCGCGACACGTCGTCTCAACATGTTGGTCATTTCTGTGAAATAGTTTCGAAATCCGACTTCAAATAACGAAGTTATGGGCCGGACAAGATTTTTCTGCAAGGTCGCGGTGTGACCTTGACCTTCAAGGAAGGGACCCAAGTCTTGCGCGCGACAAGTCGTCTCAACATGGTGGTCATTTCTGTAAAAATAGATTTGAAATCCGACTTCAAATAACGAAGTTATGGGCCGGACACGATTTTGCTGCAAGGTCACGCTGTGACCTTGACCTTCAAGGTAGGGACCCAAATGTTGCGCGCAACACGTAGTCTCAACATGTTGGTCATTTCTGTGAAATAGTTTCGAAATCCGACTTCAAATAACGAAGTTAAGGGCCGGACACGATTTTGCTGCAAGGTCACGCTGTGACCTTGACCTTCAAGGTAGGGACCCAAATGTTGCGCACGACACGTCGTCTCAACATGGTGGTCATTTCTGTGAAATAGTTTCGAAATCCGACTTCAAATAACGAAGTTATGGGCCGGACACGATTTGGCTGCAAGGTCACGCTGTGACCTTGACCTTCAAGGTAGGGACCCAAATGTTGCGCGCGACACGTCGTCTCAACATGGTGGTCATTTCTGTGAAATAGTTTCGAAATCCGACTTCAAATAACGAAGTTATGGGCCGGACACGATTTTGCTGCAAGGTCACGCTGTGACCTTGACCTTCAAGGTAGGGACCCAAATGTTGCGCGCAACACGTCGTCTCAACATGGTGGTCATTTCTGTGAAATAGTTTCGAAATTCGACTTCAAATAACGAAGTTATGGGCCGGACACGAATGGGACGTACGGACAGACTGACGGACGGACGGACAAGGCGGAGACTATATGCTCCCCCGAAAGTTTTCGGGGAGCATAAAAACTTGAACATGTTTTGAAACTTACTGTGCTTGCTAACATGGTTATTACCCTACTATAGGAAGTGGCAGATTGCTAGGCACCATCTGCCAGGTCAGCCATATTATCATTATTATTATTATTATTATTATAAAAATAGTGATCAAACAATTCAAACAGTAAAAAGCAGTTGAAATGTATTTCTTTACATACCAAGCAGGTAATAGGTATTCTATGTCCCAGAACTGCCTCATCTATATAGCCAAAGACACCACTGTAGAAAAAAATTTCATTTATACAATTCACATTTTAAAGTTATTTTACGTACAAAGCAAATGTATTTTTTATACACTAAGTTGAAAACGTCCTTGAATTGAAGGTTACATTCACTGACAGGCTCGCTGAATGTACTTGGGAAATACCCCAAGATTATTCCACTTTTGTATTGTAATCGAGATGGACATCTATGTAAAAGGATTCCTCAATTTGGACTTAAACCCACAATATAAAGGGCTCAGATATTATGTTTTTGACCTACAATACTCGGGCATGGGAAGCCTTAGCAACTATTTAATCTAACCATGCTTGACCGTGGGCACCTTAAGCAATTATTTCAGTGTACATCCCTCAGTCATTGGCATGCTTAACAATTATTTTGACTTTTAACACTCCGCCATTAGCTCCCCAAACCAATTACTTCAACAAACAACACTCAGTCATGAGCCCCCTAAACAACTCTTTAAATGTAACACACTAGGCCATGGGCACCCTTAGCAATAATTTCAACTCACAACTCTCATCCATGGGCACCCCAAGCAAGTATTTCAATTTTGAACACAAATCCAATGACACCCTTAGCATATAATTCAACTTAAAACTCTCATTCATGGGCACCCTAAGTGAGTATTTCAGCTTTAAACACTAAGCCCTTAGCAATTATTTGAACTTACAACTTTTGACCACTGGCACCCTTAGCAACAATGTCAACTGGGCCATAAGCAACTTCAGCGATAATTTCCACTTAAAACACTGTGCCATATGCATCTTAAATAATTATTTCCATTTACAACACTCAGCCATTGGCACCCTTAACAATTATTTCAACTTTGATCACTTAGCCATTGGCACTGAAAGCAATTATTTTAACTTAAAACACTGCAATTGGAGCACTTAGCATTTATTTCAACTTACAGCACTCGGACAATGTTGCCTTTAGCAATTATTTCAACTTACTATTCTCAGCCATTGGTACCCTTGGCAGTTAATGCAACTAACAACACAAAGCCCTGAACACCCAAGCAATTATTTTGACTTACAACACCCAGCAATCGGCAACCTAAGTAACTACTAAATGGCATGAGAAAATCAATTATATGATAATGATTGATATGTTTTTCCTAACAAACAAACAATAAAAACAAAAATGAGAAGGAACCAAGTGTGTATGTGTAAACCTTCGTTTGATGTAAATCTTTGAGTTTTGAGTTATTTCCTAGTACATGATTTGTCAATTTTAATCAGATTTTTAAATTTGACCCATCGGATAACTACCCATGGTTACAGACTTTTGAATCTTGTTTCATAACAAAGAACATTAAATATTGTTCATAGAGAAGAAATCTGGTCTTACTCTTGCATCAGGTTTTTAAGAAACTGACTAATAATGAGTCTTGTATGAAAGTTATGTAGCACTTTAAAAGTTTAAGTACCTTGTTGGTTTGACTTCTGGGAAAATAGACATTGGAATGTTGACAAGGCCACATACAATGGTGCTCCATTCAACCTGAGTAAACAAAACAAAGGCCACAATCATAAGTGAAGGTCACAGTATACAAGGTAAAAAAATGTGAAGAAACAAATTTAATGGTCATAAACAAATGGAAAAAATAACCAACATATATAAAAGCCACAAACAAAAATGACTGCCAAAAGCAAACTTAAAGGATACTGAAGGTCGCAAACAAATAAAAATGTAAAAATCAAGATTAAGGTCACTAGATTAAGGTCACTAACACATCTCGAGGTCTTAAAACGAATCTCAAGGTCACAAACAAATGCCAGGGACAAACAAATGTCAAGGTAACAAATAAATGTGAAGAATCTCATGGTAATATGCTGAAATATTACAATTATGTGTGTCTAAAATACATCACTGTTTGCTAGGTAAATAAGAAAAGGTGCAATTTAACAGCACTTTATATGTTTGAAGTGCCACCCATGTCACCTTCTCTTTAAAGGAATGTGCATGAAATGGGTGATTTTTTTTATTTACAAAATATTCTCATTTCCACATAAAAAGATCAATTAAATAAGAGAAATATCTTTTAAAACCCATAAAATAAACATTATAAATACATCAATTATAAACAAGCCGTAAAATGTCTAACCTGCCCTAAAACAGTACAAAATAGTGATTAACTATAAATAAATAATGTTTTATTTACCCATCAATGCAAAAGATCCCACATCAAATTATATAACCAAACAAAAATAAAACTCCTATCAAGCTTGATGCCATTAAGAATGAATATAAATATAAATGGAATATAAATGAAATGCATAATTTCTACCTACGAAGGTAAATTTTAATATTAAACCAGACATATCTTGTGTCAGAATTTCTAAGTTGATTAAAAGTGAGGATAGACATATAAATAGAAATGTCCCGTCCCCACAGATTGTAATACAATAGAATACCAGCCCTTGAACTGTGAATATGGACTTTGGCTAATGTGAGAAAAGATACTTAAATAATTAAAACTTGAGTCAGAAATTTATAATGGATTGTTTACACTTATTACATTTACACAGAGATAACATTTAAAGTAAAACCTTATTACTTCTTAAGAAATTTTTGAAGGGAAATAAATATCTTATAGTTTCAAACAATTTCTCCACTAATTTTAATTTTCAAATAGATGAATTATTCAGCTTAAGAGACAATGCAATAATATGCAAGGACATTGGACAAGTACATAATTGGACTGTGAACCAATTATGTACTTCATAAAGGAACTTTTGTATAGTTTGTAAGGCTCAGGCCAAACAACAATTTGGATAACTTTTATGTTGCTGTTTAAAATAAGAAGTTTAATTTCAGGGATTTGAATTTCAAATAGAGTTACACTTAAAGTTTTTTTTCTTCTATTTTTCATAAATTGTTAAAAGAATTTATATTTTAATGTGGGTATAGGTCAACATATTGCGGAAAAAATAATATTGGTCATTTTTTTTTTAATCCTACAGCTATGACTAAAATTCCCCAACTACCCCAGTATTTTAAAGTGATTTACAACCTTTTTATTTGACGAGACAAAGACAATCTTATCAAGCCATAATTATCACTTGCAGACAGTAGTGGGAGTATAATTACCTGAAAAGGATCATAGAGACCGGTGGCACTTGCACAGGAGTAGTCTGTGGCATGGACTGTCCCACCAGTGAGTTTCCATAGCAACCAGGTCTCTATACAACCAAACATAAGGTCTCCTTCAACTGCCTTTTGACGAACCTGTAGAGATTATAAAGTAGCTATATTCTGTCTACATTTACCAAAGTAAATATATTCGCAATCTTGTGTCTCCTTAACAAAAAAAACAAAAACACAAAAAACACCCCCAAAAAACACTATTGGGAAAACCTAATTTTCTATCGTTAACAACAATAAGCAAATATCATGAAGCATTACTGTATCATCATGAAAGTTAATACATAAATATCACTAATTACTAGTTATTTATCAGACTTTGGAACAAGTATTGTCTTAGTTAAATAAAAACTATTTGTCTATAATTATTAAACAATATCCAATATTCAACACGTTTCCCTTAGAATAATTTCTTCTTTAATACAGCAATGCATGTTTTATTATATATTCTAGATAAAAAATGAAAATAAATGACAAACCTTTGGTATGTTGTCCAACACCCATAGAAGTCTAAGGGTAACCTAATATATATAGTTATAATTGGATTAGTGTGTATGGTGAAGATGTTAAAATAAATCAGGATTTCAAATACAAGTAATAACAATGTTATTACAACCCAGGGGCTTCAGTTACAAGTAATAATGATGTTATAACCATCAGGGGCTTCAAATACAAGTAATAATGATGTTATAACCATCAGGGGCTTCAAATACAAGTAATAATGATGTTATGACAACAAAGGAGCTTCAAATACAAGTAATAACATCATGGGGCTCCAAATAAAAGTAATAATGATGTTATAACAACAAAGGAGCTTCAAATACGAGTAATAATGATGTTATAACAACCTGGAACTTCAAAAACAAGTAATATTGATGTTATAACAACCTGGGACTTCAAATACAAGTAAAAATGATGTTACGACAACCCAGGGCTTCAAATGCATGTATTATTGATTTTATGACAACCCAGGGCTTTCAAATACAAGTAATAATGATGTTATCACAACCCAAGGTTTCAGTTACAAGTAATAATGATGTTATAAACAACCTGGGGCTCCAAATACAAGTAATGATGATGTTATAACAACCCTGGGTTTCAAATACACATAATGATGATGTTATAACAACCCGAAGCTTCAAATACAAGTAATAATGATGTTATCACAACCCAGGGCTTCAATTACAAGTAAAAATGATGTTATAACCATCAGGGGCTTCAAATACAAGTAATAATGATGATATGACGACCTGGGACTTCAAAAACCATTAATAATGATGTTATAACAACCCAAGGCTTAAAATACAAGTAATAATGATGTTATAACAACCCAATAATGATACTATAGTAACCCAGGGCTCTAAGTACAAGTAATAATGATGTTATAACAATCTGGGGGTTTATATAGAGCAGAATACCTTGTAATGTTTTCACACCTGAGATGCTTTTCCGATAAAAATAATACTTCAACCTGTCACCTATATATAATCAAATGGTAAATGTGAAAATATTTAATTAAGTTATTTGTAAACAAATCATAAAGTTGTTACAATAACAAAGGTTCTTCATATACATATATATGATACAAGTAGATATGCCTTTAATATACACATCTTATATGTTAAATAACAAAACAATGTCAGTTACAACAACCTGGGTTCCCTATACAACTAGAATGATTTAGTAACAGTGGAGAATCTTCATATACAGTTGTTGGCCTACAGCCTTATTATTCGAGAACAGTGGATCATAATACAAGAACAGTTTCTATTTCCTTACTTATAATTAGTTAAGTAAAGCTATTGACATAAGAGACAAGGGAGATAACTCATTACATACCTGAGGTGAGAGGAATTTCAGGACACTCGCAGCTAGGTGGCGTTTCATTCTTGTGAAAGTATGAAGGAACTTTGACCCACTGTTCAGCACCTGTTGAATGATTAAATATGTTGCATCATCACTCTGTTAGTAATCTGGAGACATGATCAATTTAATTAGATAATAGTGCTGTCTTTACTGTGATAACATGTCATGTAGTCCCACAAATATTATTACAGATGTTTAGAGAAAACAGTCAGTGAAAGCAGATAAAGTGGTACCTCATGCTGATGCATTTTCCCATAAAATTGCATTTGCAATTTAAAGGAAAAACACATGCCCCTTCAAAAAGACAAGATATCAAGGTCTAACCTTAAGGGTCATGGAGGTATTCCAACTCTTGACGTAGTCTCCTGCGCGAAGATCCTGCCAGGTGATTAGATTGTGGAATATTTCTCCGGTTTCCCTGAAATAAGGCATAATATTATCCACAGCTGTCAACACATCAGCTTAGTACTTCCTACAGAAAATGGGCAGTGGGCATCGCCACAGTGGAAAGGGCTGGTGGAAACATTAGCTGATTATTTTTAATATTATTATTATGATCATTTTTATAATCATTATCATCTTAAACAACAATAAAAAGAAGAGTTAATATTACAAAGAGAACAGGAATGGAAACAAAAGAATCAATAAAGGAAGAAATTACCAAACTGAAAAAATAGTGACTTAAGTATTACAACATTAAAAAAAACCAAGTCAACTTTAATACAAACTCTCAAATAAAGCAAAACGACCAAAGCTCACCCTGTTCTATATAATGTCAGGCAGATAATGAAAGACAAATAATGAAAGAATTCATAATGAAATACATAAAAATACCAGATTAATATGCAAATGAAAGAACATTTTTACAACTGTAAATAAAAGGAAGCAAGAGAGATAATAAATATAAAGCATACCTATCCCAGGTCGTAAAAGTATTCCGCTGTGTTGAGATGCCAAGACATGATATATCTGCGATCTTGAGGCCAGCAGCTTCAGCAAAAAGTCAAGTGTCATGGTCAATCAAGTAAAAAAAATGGTAAGGAGGATCAAAAGCAATGAACAAAAATAAACTTAACTATGATGATGAAGATGATAATATTGTCTTGGAATATGTTATGTAAATAGAATAGTATTTGTAGAAGGTTGCTTTGTTATAAATGTGTACTTTAAATATTGTTTTTTTTTTAAATATACACCAATATATCTTCAACATATTTATCTTTCTGTATTTGATATCATCAATGTGCAGAGGACCAATGACAGCTCCAGTATGAATTCAAAACTAAAATAATTCAGCTCTTGAACTTGAGTCTGAGACCATACCCCTTCACCTTCTTGGTGTGTATTTAATAAAATTGACATCTGAGTCAATACAAGCCTTAGGCATACCTTTGACTGACTCAGAGATACATTCAACAACTTGTTTATACAACAAGTGTGGATCCATCTCACTCCAGCCGGGCTGTGGATGCAGTAATTCAACCTAAAAACAAGAAACAAAAAGGGGAAAGTAAAAAAGTCAGAGGACAAGACAAGAAGTTAATCCTGATGACATGTATTTGTTGTTTGTTACATACATACATACACAATTATGGTCATATTAGCGATGTCAAGCTAAGTTCTGATAGAAGAAAACTACAAACTTATGACTGTGTACAACCATTAGCAAACTGCTGGAAAGCTGAAAAAAAACTCAGCACATAGAAATTTTCACCCTGACCAGAACTTGCACTTATGAGGTAAGGGGCTGAAGAGTAGCAAGTTGGAGACTCTAACTAATGGGCCACAGGCCGCCCACCAACTCCCAGATAAAATATTTGCCATCATTTTGATTAAACCATATATTCTTTGAATTCACAAGATGATTACTATAATGTATAATAGTTATACACTATTTTAAAGTATACAAATAACAGAATAATGGTTTAAAGAAGAAATAAAGGAATAGGCTTAAAAAATGAAATGATGGAACTTTAAATTAATCAAGGATTTTTTGACTCATTACATTCACTATTAATGTGCTCTGGTAGTTCAGCAGGTAGAGTGCTGGCTCCAGGTATGAAATGTCCCCAGTTCAAACCTAGACTGCCACATACCATTGTAATGAAATAGGTGTTAGTATACATGTAGCTCCCTTGCTTAGGATTAAGCCACAAAAGAAAAGTAATCCAACAACTTGTTGACCCATTGTCTGAATAATGTGACTGGGTGTGGTATTATGCTAGGTGCTAACAACCTGCCATACACAGAGAGGGCAACACTATTTATGTTTCAAGTGATCAACCAAAAAAATACTGTCTGTGGGTGCCTGACCCAGTGGCTTTCTTTATATACACAATAATCTCGTGGTTTTGTGTGTGTGTTTTTTAATATTGCAGCAACACCACTATTGCCATAATAGTGACATTCAGCTATTTTGGTGTAGAATAACCTGACTACTAATAAATATAAGTGTTTCCTGATATGCAATATTAGGGGCAGATAAAACAACAAACAATTCCTACCTTTTTTGAGCTGCTGCCTTTAATTTGTCCTTGTTTGGTATATACATGACTACGTAGATTGGTGGAGCCAATATCAACTGCCACAATATACTGGTTTGATTCTGCACCAGTTGCACAATTCTCTGCCTCGTCCATACTGTGAAAAAAAAAAAGATAAAATTATTGAACTCACTTATGGGGTTCACTCACCAAAAAATCACATTGTAGTGGTACAATACAAGTGATTACTGGTTGCCATAACCACTTTCATCTCCATTTGTGGTTTTTACTTCATAAGCACTTATTGTCTTTTACAATGTCTTGCTAAACTCTCCTACCCTGGGACAGTAGTGCCGACATTAACAGAAAAATACAACCCTCAGCATAAAATAGAAACAATTTGTGATAGGTTTGATTTAAATGTCAGAAATGACATGGGGTGCAACAATACCAGCATAGACAGATATTTCTAGTGCCCTACTATCCAATGGTTAACATTGGGAAAGGCATCAGTTGGGACTTATTTCTTTGAATCATTACATATTTGTTTTTTGCCAAACAAATTGAAATTTAAGCAGTCACATTTGAGACTTTTTATTCTAAATACTGCAGGCAATTTGGGTGCTTGCAATGTGATCTTTGAAAACTGTTTAATAGTAATTAAGAATGAACAAGTTGCCCTGACTACATATGGAATTTGCTTTATCAGCACAATCAATTTACATTTTTTAATGTCAACAAAATCACTCTAGAACAAATTCCCTTCCTTAGACTTTAAGCAATGAGGAAAGTGAGAAAACTAAACTGATTTTTAATGGGGGTTTTCAGAGATTTTTTGTGGATGAGATCTTTTCTCTCATGGAAAAAAAAAATAGCTGAGATTTTAAGAGAGATACACTGTTCTAAAAGATTTTGTCCATGAGAGGTTTTGCCAGAGATATTGCTTCTCTTGTCTACACATCAATTTCCATTATGAATGGATTTCAAGATGTAATGAGTGAAATAAGGAAAGACTGAACTATAAATGTGTTTGCGGAATCTTATACTGATAAAACCAGCACACTGTCACTTGAGTCTTGACTGATAAAGGAAAAGGAAAGTAACATTTTTATTAAGTTCAAGACCGTTCTTAAAAGTAACATCTTTAAAAATGTACGAAACTGTAAAAAATCATTAATTACCTGCATTGGCAAGATTTCGGGCTCAATAAATGACTAATAATTGTTTTTTAAATAAATATTCCTACTTCATCCACAGACAGATGGTGAGGTCATCCACCATATTAAAATCACGTGATTGTCATGTGACTAAGATATAGTACACTAATTTCATAAAGTGCTTTGCGGTTTAAAGTAACTTTGCATAATATTTTAGCACTTAATCAGCCAATTAAAACAAAACTTATATCAAGCTATAAGTATGTTTGTGTTAGGATAAAAACACACAATAAAACCCCTTAATAAACATAGTTAAAAATTCTTGTGTGTTGAAAATTTATTTAGTGGAGTGGTGCCAGCAGAGCGTATATTTAACACAAGCGTAACATGTCTGGCTGAATCAAATATGGGATGAAAATATGGCAAGCAAGGATGTAAGAGTAACTGAAAGTTTGCGCGTTAAAATCGGTAAGGAGACATTTTGAAGGTTATGACATGGATAATTGTTTTGCAATTCGATTGCTTTTATCTCATGACACTGACACATTCGCCACACGATTTATAAGTCATGCAAATCTGTCTAGTTTTATATCCCTCATTATGGCTCGGTATCCAGTCGTTTCCCCCACAAGCCAGTTCCTCCCCTGGATGTTTCCCCCACACTGCAGTTTCCTCCAGGATGTTTCCTCCCCTATATATATATATATATATATATATATATATATATATATATATACTATATAAAAAGTAGTTGTGAAAGATTGGAAAGGTTTATATTTTTACTTAAATACATACATAATTTTGAGGTACCATTGGTTTGTTGCATTTACAATAGTTTAATGATAAAGAAATATAGAAATAATATTCACATTTTAATCATCTTATTACTAAAAGAATCAAGATTACCATAAATTAATTTTACAAATAACATAACATTTATATAGTAGTTAATTATATATTAAATAGTAAATTATTTTATTAATTTTGTTAATTATGTTTTTGAAATATATATATAGGCTATATCACTAGATTTACCAAGCATTTACTGGAGTGAAATGTGTGAATTGTTTGAGATATTTACACTACACAACTGTACATAAACTATTAACAGGATATGGCAGGTGTGAAACATGTAGTGTTATGTGTATTTGACACATTTTAAACAGCTTAGTAGCAATTATGTTTCTTTACAAATGACAAGATTTATATCAATGAAGAAATAACAAAGCCATCTGGTTAAAAGTAATTTTATATCATATCTCCATTAATATATTACCACAAATCATGTGTTAAATACCTTTCAGTTGCAATTATTTCAAATTTTTACTATGTGCTTACAAACTTTTATTATATTAATAAATAACACCTCATCAGTACCACACTAATGTTTTATTGCGTTTCACTTGCAAACTTTACTCAAATCACACAATCTTAACATAAATATATTACATAAGTATATAACACCTCATAATCACCACATTAATGTTCTGATTTTTTTCGACTAGCACAGTTTACACAAAGTAGCACCATTTATTCAAACTCTTAATTCACTTATTGCCCATTCACTTTGTTATCCTCGACTTGAAAAGATGGACTGTACACCTTCCCACATGTTTAAGGAGTTCTGAAGTTGTGATAAGGTTCTCATCATATTGCTCCCACAACTTTCTTATAGCTTCTTGTACCTTCTGATAGGATTGTCTTATTCTATATGGATTTGTTATGCTGTTTAACAGCTCTTTTATATAGGCAACTTCCACAGTTTGCTTAACTTGTAATAATAAACTTCTTTCATAGAAACTAATTAATTTTAATCAAAACTTTGAACTTTAATGATCAAAGAAAAGCACATGCCAATTAAATGCCAATTAAATGGATTTAAAATAATGATTCAGATTTGATTGAATATTTTTTTTCATCACATTTAACACATTATTTTATCCCAACATAAATTAACACAAACTTTGAAAAAAAAAATTCACACAATTTATGCTAAATGACTAATTGTTTAATATTTTATATTATCAATGCATACATAATTATCTCAAAACTTTGAACTTTAATGATCAAAGAAAAGCACATGCCAATTAAATGGATTTAAAATAATGATTCAGAGTTGATTGAATAATTTTTCCAACACCTTTAATACATTATTGGCAATATAAATTAACACAAACTTTAAAAAATAGTCTTCACACAATTTATGCTAAATGACTAATTGTTTAATATTTTATATCATCAATGCATACCTAATCATCTCTAGTTATATATGTATCCACCATAAACAGTTACAACAAAAACTTTAAGTAAATTAAAAAAAAAAAAATTAAACCTAATAAAAGAATGTTTTTAACATGTTTATGTAAAGTATCATTAGTATCAATGATACTAAATATTTCATAAAGAACAATATCATCATTATATAGTATATCTTTACATTACTATATAATATATATATAGGGGAGGAAACATCCTGGAGGAAACATCCAGGAGGAAATGTCAGTGTGGGGGAAACGACTGGAAACCTTATGGCTCATATGGCTCATACTCGATGAATCGGGTCGGATTAGTCTGTGCTGTGTAAAATTATCATACATTTGAAATAAAATGGAATAACCGCCATATGTATCATGAATCATTGTATGTCTCCTTGTGCATAATCACTATGCACACCATAAGCTGGCTATTTGATATATTGTCTCCTTGAATGATAATCATTGTGCTAGCCCTGATAATAAGAATAAGACCTAGAGCATCATATTTTACCTTTAACAAGCTACAGTCAAAACATCAAAAAATTATCCAGCAATGGGTAAAAACAAACACAAGTCAGTCAGCCTACTGTTCCTAAGGAAATTGGTCTATCTGGCCACAGTTTTTTATTTAGGTCTGTTATACATTGTTTGCAAAGTAAATGCATATTCTGTATTTTTAAAACACTTGTTTCTAATGCGTATGCAGCAAAAATGTTGTTAATGTTCCCCATACAACTGTATATGTTAGCATTGTTATTGTAAGTATTAGCTAACTACTTAAGCTGTTAAGGTAGCTTACTTGCTTCTTGGCCCAAATCTGTTTTTTACATTAAGAAAATCCAGTCACATTTTCTTGTAATTTTATTGTCATTACTATTATTTTTAGTGTTGTTTTTGTTTATCGCAACATACAAGCATTGTTGCTGTTGTTGTTTTTCGTTATTGCTGGTGTTTTTGCATATTGTGTTTGCTAGGTATACTGTACACATTTTTGTTCTCAGCCTCTTCTGCCTCCAGTGACTTTCTCAGAAGGACAAAAACTTTGTTGCAAGCATTTCTTAAGTTCGGATTTAAATTCATTTGCCATGCTAAATACTGGATGAATTTTGGTAGTACCAGTGATCTTAAAATGTATGTTATTGTTAAGTAGTTCTACATTTGTTCAAATTAAAATATTGTATACAAGGAACAAGATTCCAAAGTACCAGATCAATTGATTTCTTTTCTGGTGACTCCAGATACATCAGAGTCAGAGAGTTCAGGTACAGATGACAACACGGGCATAGAGATGTCCAGTGAATGTGTAATGCCCGACATACCAAAGTCGTTATAAATGGTAGTGTTATAGCTCCCTTGCTAACGCTCAAGCAAATAAAAGGGTAGTTCCATGACTGGTTGGCCCGGTGTCAGGATAATGTGACTGGGTGTGGTATCATGCCAGGTGTTCACAGCATGCTATACACAGTGAAGGCAGCACTATATCTGCTTCAAGTGGACACAGTCTCCAGATAGCTGAAATACTGTTGGTGGGACGATAAACCCAACAAACAAACAATGTGTAATGTCTAAGGTGGTGTCGCTTTGTAAATAAAAGAATAAAAGCAAGATTGGACACAAACAAAAGTTCTTGTTTGGATGTCAAAATGCTAAACTCATACTGACCCAGTAAAATTTGGTCAGGTCCAGTAGATATTGTTAGCTTGGCGGACTGAAGGTCGAGTGTTTTCAATTTTTTTTTGTTAAGACTGCTACTTTTTTAAATTAATAAAGATACAATTGGCAAAATGTAACATTAAATGAAACTTTAATTAGTAAAAATAAACATTGGTACAAGCTAGAAAAATAACAAAATGAAACATGCTTAAAATATAGAATATAAATATATCTAAAGGATAGTACCTAACACAATAATTATAATAAGTGTCAGGTTTAACAAATAGCTTGTAATTAATATCCATGGGATACATTTTGTTTGGCTGGATTGACTTTGACTTGTTTTATGCCAGAATTAGCTGTTTTTGTGGCAAGTTTTTCCTTATTTCACTCATTACATTCAGACTTATTTTGGGGCTGCATTATAATGTGGCCAGCTTAATTTGCGGTAGAATTAACTGGCATTGCCTTTTACACTTGTATTTTTTATTTTACCCGGTACTCATTTTTCATTTGCTCGATTTGCATATCTGATAAAAAGTAAAGAATTAATACCAGCATATAAAAATGATGAAAAACTAATGTTTTATTGTGTTAGCTACTAACATGACAAAGGCCACACCCATAGATAAGAAACTGACCAGTCAGCTGCTGTCTGCCATAATCTCCAAAAAGATCGATAAAATCAGGGTTAAACGATATCAGTGGGGTTTATGTGTCTCAATCAATCAACATTCAGATAGACTTATTGATGCTGTATTTATTCTTTTTTGGAAGCCCCAAAACAAACTAAGAAAAGTGTCTATGAAGATTTAAGCATGTGGGCATTCCAATCAGCAGGGGAATATGACTAAAATGGATTCGTAAAACCACATGTTTGTTTGCACTTAGATTGGTACTGTTTCTTTTTAAGAAGCATGAAAAGCTATTACAGTAAAACTTTGCTAAAGGACCACCGAAGTAAGCGGGACAACATATTTTTGAAGCAAACTTACCAAGTTTATGGGATTATTAATAATGAGATGTGTTTATACAAGATTGCTGTTATTATGTTTACCCATTGGTGTTTATTTATGATATTTCAGACTAGTTATTATATTAGATAATAATTCATGGAATCTTATTTTACAAACATTGATTAAATAATGATATGTGAATAGATTGTGGGGTTTCATTTTTCAGCTGCAAACAAATAGTAGTCAATTTTAATATACAGACCATCCTTTTGCACCTTTCTGAACAAACAATGACAGAAACTGGGCCTAGTCATACAATGACTGGTACTAACACTGAAATCTCAGACGCTAGTTTTAGAACAGGTTAGCGTCACTGTCTTACAGTATAAAACTGTACTGCAAGTTTATAACAATGAACAAGGATACTGGTTTGCATGGCAAAAATAGATAAATTATAAATATTTTATTGTTTTTTTTTTTCTCCAAATTTGAGTGTTCTTTGCATAACCCCAGAAGATTACTGGCATAAGTTGTCAATTTGTCTGTCCATCCAAACACATTTTTGTTCAAATTTCTTCTTCTCCTTAAGTTTTGATGAAACTTCACAATTATCTTAACTGCCATGGCAACCAACCAGTGCTTCTGTCATTTTTCTACTCATTACAATGATCAGATTTTAATTTTTTATATTTTGGATATTTATATAAGAAAAAAATTACGAACAGCAATAGGATGAGGTTAATTGTAGCCTATGGATTACAGCTCCTTTTATGATCGTAACACCAGCTTGTATGAAGTGCTATTTCAAAAATCAAATGTCAAGCATATTGAGGAAACACTCAATTTGATGTGTTTGAAATTTTACATTAACCAGGGTTTTATTACTTGCCAGTTTTTGTTATTGGTGATGGTGTTTTTCAAATCCACAAATATAACTATCCAAAATATAAATACATGTGAAGAAGAACATCACAACACTAAGCTGTAAGCTTAAAAATAGTAAAAGTCAAAGATGGATCACAATTGGCTTGATTCTCATTTACTAGGACAGAGAATTTGCCAATGTTAAGTCTGCAGATGTTAATTGTATATTGCTGTATATGTGACATGGACATTCCAAATGCTTGTGCCCAATTTCCATGTTTTAGTTTTTATAAAGTGTTTTTTTTTATGCACACCCTGGAACCAGATTGCCAAGTAAATATATACTATATGTGATAATATGAGACATATGACTGCAAGCATTCCATGTAAGTGTAAAACATCAAATATGTTGTAGCAGCACCTTGATACTGTTACTATGACAAGATGTATTACAAATTGAAGCTTGCAACATGCACATACGTAACAATTTAAATTTTAATTTTTTTTTTTTTTAAATATTCATCTTGTGCCATTCATGTTACCTCTTTTCAGGTGAAGCCAAACAGCTGCCAGTAAGCTCTGTGAAATCAACATATTGTGCTTTGGCTCTTGACAGGGAAGAAGTTTATAGGACCGCAGTTGTTGAAAAGTCCTTAAAGTAAGTCTAAGTCTTCAGACTTTTTTTTAGCTCACCTGAGCACAACGTGCTCAAGGTGAGCTTTTCTCATACCCCTTTTCCGTCGACTATCATGCAGCATCAATAATTTGCTTGTTAACGTAGGTCATTAGGTCAAATTTTAGAAAACCTTGGGAACACATTTGAGACCATATCTATAGTCCAGTCTTCAGTAAACTTTGCCAGAATGCAACGTTTGGTAAAAAAAGTAGGTCACTCTGGAACAGTCTACCACCAGACATTGCTCAGGCGGACAGCCTGGCCTTATTCAAGGTCAAGCTGTACAGCCACTGCTTCTAACCAGAGTGCTACAAATGATCATCATCCACCATTATCACCTCATCCATCACCCCCATCATATCATTTGTTCTTCATCATTCAATGAACATCCATCATTCATCTTTTATTGTAGCACCCTGGGCAAAGCAACTTACCTGCAAACCACACCAGACTTCTGTAATTTAATATCTATGACATTTTTTATAACTGTGCAGGTACAGAAACCAACCCAAACACCTATGAAAATTACCTCCCCAAAACATTATAATTTATATTACTCCTAAAGTTTCTGACAGCGCACTCCACATAATACTCTGTATAGAGGGTTTGGAGTATATGGCAGATACAGATAGAAATCTTAGAATAACTATGTGAACACACTAGAGACCACATTTATGGTCCTATATTCACCAACATTGGCCAGAATGTTTGCCTGCATGAAATCTTGAATGAGTTCATAAATGGGTCAGGTGGGGTCAAAAAGCAGGTCACTAAGTCAAATCAAGTTCAAAAGTCCTTGTTGAATGTTACTGTTCCTGCTCAGTCTCCATTCAAAAGTCCTTGTTGAATATTACTGTTCCTGCTCAGTCTCCATTTTGTGGTCACCTGCAGTTCAAAAGTCCCTGTTGAATGTTACTGTTCCTGCTCAGCCTCCATTTTGTGGTCACCTGCAGTTCAAAAGTCCCTGTTGAATGTTTTGATTTCTTGGTAGAACTTTATGCCTGACATGTATGGTCAATTATCTCTATATTTGCCAATAATAAGAGACCTTTTTAAATATTTACCCACAGCTGATTTTTTTCAAGCAATAGTTGTTTCCTCATTATTTCATCATCTTTTTCAGTCCATTTTATGGGGAAGAGTTTCAGGGGGAGATTCCAAAACAGTTCCGCTACCTGACCTGTACATTGTATGAGAAACCTGATAAGGTAAGTGGTAACAGAGGTTTGGATGGAAATCGAAGAGAAATGTATTGATGGTAAAGCAGCAGATAGAGACATGAGAGATAAATTGTAAGTAAAGAGAGAATAAAACTAAATAATTCATGGGGTGTGGATGGAAATAGGGAAGTTATGGAGAGAAATAGGAAGAGAAAGATTATAACTTAATGAAGAATTGGATATAGAGAAAGATGAAAAAAAAATGTGAATGTTGATGGTAGGGAGAAGAGAATCGTAAGAAGATAAAAACTGATTCAGACAGAAGGTGGAAGTATGGGAACAGAAAAATGTAAAAAAAAAATAAAGATTAATTTAGCCATTGGAAGGAAAAAAGAGATTGGAGAATTAGGGGAATAGAACAGAAAACATGGAGATGAACAGATGAGAGTAAGAAAAAAAAGGATAAGAAGAGAACAAAAAAGATAAGGTGAAAAGTTGTGCTGTTGTTTTTAGTTTATTTTATTATTTGAGTGAAGTGATGGGTTAGATTTTTATCACAGTAAGTATAAGTTATAAGTAACTGTGAACAACATTTTATCTACATTGAGTGTACTGTGGCAAAATGAATTTATCGATAGTTGTTAACCTTATTCTAAATGAACCTTTTAAAATTGATAAAATTTCTTAAATATTTTAAAACTGACTAGTCATAAATGATTTCTAATAATTTCGTGGCATGAAATGTTCCTAGCGTCTGCCTACATATTCCTTGACCAGCATTTATTTGTACTTTCTGTCAATATGATATGCATAATGTACACTTCACTACCAGATAATGATGTTCTGTGTACTAGCATCTGTATTAAGTCTGTCAAAAAAGAAATGTGCAATTCACAGCTATACATCTGTAGGTTTTTTTATCTTTGTTTCTTCTTCACTACTGGTGAAAGAATTTAAATTGTGATACTTATAACAAAACTTTATATTAACACTCAAATATCTTTCAGCATGATCAGCCAAAGAGGCTTTATTAAAAGTCTTTTTTACTGTTTTTCACCTATGGTGAAGAATGAGAGTTACTCAAGATCCATATAGTCTGTTTAAGCATTTGCACTCAGTGATTCTATGAATTAAAACATTGGATTATAAGGGTGATAGTATTCATAAGTGCATATTTTTATTTTAACCTCATTACCTGTTTTTGTTTTTGTACATTTTTTTGTACATGTGAATGTTGTTTTACATGCAGTCTTTTTTTTTATTGTGCTTTTGTTTATTTTATCTCTTGCTGTTTTAAGGTTCTTGGTCGGGTGTCGTTAAGAAAAAGAGAATTGCACAAGTACACGGGGAAGGAACACTGGTTTCCTCTTCTGCCCGTAGAAGCTAATTCAGATGTCCAGGTATGTGGTTTGGCCCTGGGTAAATCTCATAGCATGTGCCATACATCCAGGGTTCAAACCTGGATCCTGACTTACCAGTCATAAGAAAGTACTTTTATTACTTTAATTGTTTATGCTTATCTGAAACAATTGAAGTTCCATGACTGGTCTGCCACTTGTCAGTAGGTTGAGGGTCTACAGCATGTATGGTAGGCTATGAGTTTGAACCTGGGCTATAACATGTCAGTCATAAAGAATATTTGTATTATTTATGCACATGCAAGGCATGAAAGTTCTATGGCTGGTTAGCCCAATGACAGTAGATGGAGCATCTGTAGCATTTATAGCCAGCCATAGAGTTCGATCCTGGTCTGGTCATGACATACAGAGTTGTAAATAATTGTTAAGGAATGGCTACCTTTTTAATCCTTATAACAAAAACAAAACGGGAATCCCATTAAGGATCAGATTGTTATCAATAGGTTGAGCATCTGCTGCCTGCACTGTAGGCCCTGTGTTCAAGATTGGCAGCAAAAACCTAAAAGTCTGAAAAATAGAAGAGGTATAGCTATCTTTCTTATGCTCAAGCAAATATTAGCTGTAGCCCTATATCAAATTATATGATTAGATGTAGTATCATGTCAGAGATTCATGGCATGCTTTTCACGGTGATGGCAGCACTTATCGGCTGCCATCACCGAGGGAACACCGTCTTCAGAATACTGAAAGATTGCTGGTCGGAAGTTAGGGTAAACAAAACAAAAAAACCACGATGACTGAAGAGAGGGAACCAGTAGATGACTTATTAAAAAGACCACAAAGGTTGGCAACTCAGTGTTATTTAATTTTAAAATACATTCCCCTAGATTAGAGAATGGTCACATCTGCAGTTAGTTGGCAACAAATTAGGGAGGAGTTTTAAATGGCTATGTGTGAAGTGCTCTAATTGCTTAACTGCTCTAAGAGGATCTCTACTGGTACTCTTACACTGTCAGTCTGCTTGATTTTTTTTAGCATTGGATTAAAGAAGTTTCATATCTCGTTAACTGATTTTGCTAATTTCAGGGTAAAGTCCACTTACAGCTGAAGTTTGAGGAATATCTTAAGACTGACCCCGACACATCTGTAGCCCATCGACTAGCTGTCAGGTAGCATTATATTTACTTATTGTTAAATAAGAATAAAGTTTAGTCAAGATAAATTTATTCTTCTTGATTGCCTTCTTCTTGGCTATAACCAGTACTTGGGTTTTATCTAACTTGAAAATGAAAAAAATGTGTTTCTCAAGAACTACACATCTACTGAACATGGTAGCACAATTGGTAGAGCGTTGGCTCCAGGTACGAGAGGTTCCAGGTATGATACTAAGTCATTAGGATTGGTAATGGTATAGCTCCCTTGCTAATACTCAAGCATTTAAGGGTAGTTCCACAACTGGTTGGCCCAGTGTCAGGATAATGGGTGTAGTATCATGCCAGGAGTTAACAGTATGCAATACACAATGTAGGTGGCACTATATCTGCTTCAAGTCTCCAGATAACTGAAATACTGTTGAAGGGAAGATAAACCCAACATAAAATCTCTTCTGATGTGTATTAAAGTAATTTTTGTTGAAAAATTCCTTTATGAATATTTTAAACTGTAACTTGTTATCTCTTATTTGGATCTTTGTTCTCCTTTTATTCTTCTTTTTGCCTTCATTAGAAACATCAACAGCAGCAACAAAGTTATCATCAACCTTATCACCATCATTATCACCATCATTATCATTATTATTATTGTCATTATTACTTGTACCTGGCTACCCCACACTCACCCATCTCCTCTTTCGATCATACTTTTATCACTGCAGTCTGCAGTGTGTACCCTTTATTTTCTAAACATATAAATTGATATTTCATTTAAATGGTTAATTATTTTTTGATGTCAGACTCTTTGATGAGGTCTGACAAAAGTTAACTTTAATTGAGTATTCCACTTGTTAGGTAATCTATTGAATGGTTTCCTATCCAAAGCACTGGACCTGGAAGCACAATCGGTAGAGCATCGGCTCCAGGTACGGGAGGCCCCAGGTTCGATCCCAGGCCGCGACATACCAAAGTCGTTAAAATGGTAGTGGTATAGCTCCCTTGCTAACGCTCAAGTAAAAATATAAGGGTAGTTCCACGACTGGTTGGCCTGGTGTCAAGATAATGTGACTGGGTGTGGTATCATGCCAGGTGTTCACGGCATGCTATACACAGTGAAGGCAGCACTATATCTGCTTCAAGTGAACACCGTCTCCAGATAACTGAAATACTGTTGGTGGGACGATAAATCCAATAAGCATAAAAACCTATCCAAAGCCATGTGTCTTTTTTTGTTGAATTAGTAATCATCAGATAACCACACTTGTGTTCAAGCCATTACTCACAAGTTGACATGTCACCATATGAATTAAACCTTTATTACAAATACTTACCCCACTCACATTGTGCGTATCTCTAAATCTGCTAAGCACATAATGACAAGTCTGAGGCAAATAGTGTAGATCCCAGACAGCCAGCTCCATGATGGGAGTGGTCAGATCAGGATCTATGCATAACATATATCTTTTGTAATCCTATCGTAAGTTGAAAACAATTTGAATTGCTACTTCAGGATGCAGTTTCTTGGAAGGGAATATAGCATATACATTGGCAGGTTAACCTGACCAGAAGATTGTTACCAGTTAACAGTTTCATAAAAGGTTAACTGATTAATCGGTTAACCATTAGCATCCCTAGTAAATACTTGTATATTGTTTGCATGATATAAGGGTTATTCTTTTTGCCACTGTATTGCAGTAATGCATCTTTTTATTTTGGTAAACATTTTATATATTTTATATACATCAAGACCTGATGATGGGATGTAGATATTTAACTGTCAGTTTGCTGAGATGTCAGAGTTTAAAAGTAGTGGCAATAATGAGAAAGATTAAAAGTATATGTTTCTTTTACCTCAACTTTTTCTCGTCACCCCCTCTTCATCATCTGCAGCATTACCTCGTCATCATCAGCAAGAACATCATCATAAGCGTTGTTCCCTCATCATTAAATTATTATCATCAGCAATAACCTCATCATAATCATCGTTCCCAGATCACCACCTCAGCAGCAGCAGAAGCAACCTCATTATAATGATTACTTCCTGATCATCACCTTACATCATCAGCAATACCCCCATTATAATCATTGTTCCCAGATCATCACCTTACATCATCAGCAATACCCTCATTATAATCATTGTTCCCAGATCATCACCTTACATCATCAGCAGTAATAACCTCATTATAATCATTGTTCCCAGATCATCACCTTACATCATCAGCAGTAATAACCTCATTTTAATCATTGTTCCCAGATCATCACCTTACATCATCAGCAGAACCCTCATTATAATCATTGTTCCCAGATCATCACCTTACATCATCAGCAAAACCCTCATTATAATCATTGTTCCCAGATCATCACCTTACATCATCAGCAGTAATAACCTCATTATAATCATTGTTCCCAGATCATCACCTTACATCATCAGCAATACCCCCATTATAATCATTGTTCCCAGATCATCACCTTACATCATCAGCAATACCCTCATTATAATCATTGTTCCCAGATCATCACCTTACATCATCAGCAGTAATAACCTCATTATAATCATTGTTCCCAGATCATCACCTTACATCATCAGCAAAACCCTCATTATAATCATTGTTCCCAGATCATCACCTTACATCATCAGCAGAACCCTCATTATAATCATTGTTCCCAGATCATCACCTTACATCATCAGCAAAACCCTCATTATAATCATTGTTCCCAGATCATAACCTTACATCATCAGCAATACCCTCATTATAATCATTGTTCCCAGATCATCACCTCTTCATCATCAGCAATAACCTCATTATAATCATTGTTCCCAGATCATCACCTTACATCATCAGCAATACCCTCATTATAATCATTGTTCCCAGATCATCACCTCATCATCATCAGCAATACCCTCATTATAATCATTGTTCCCAGATCATCACCTTACATCATCAGCAGTAATAACCTCATTATAATCATTGTTTCCAGATCATCACCTTACATCATCAGCAGTAATAACCTCATTATAATCATTGTTCCCAGATCGTCACCTTACATCATCAGCAGTAATAACCTCATTATAATCATTTTTTCCCAGATCATCACCTTACATCATCAGCAGTAATAACCTCATTATAATCATTGTTCCCAGATCATCACCTTACATCATCAGCAGTAATAACCTCATTATAATCATTGTTCCCAGATCATCACCTTACATCATCAGCAGTAATAACCTCATTATAATCATTGTTCCCAGATCATCACCTTACATCATCAGCAACCCCTCATTATAATCATTGTTCCCAGATCATAACCTTACATCATCAGCAATACCCTCATTATAATCATTGTTCCCAGATCATCACCTCTTCATCATCAGCAATAACCTCATTATGATCATTGTTCCCAGATCATCACCTTACATCATCAGCAAAACCCTCATTATAATCATTGTTCCCAGATCATCACCTTACATTAGCAGCAGTAACCTCATTATAATCATTGTTCCCAGATCATCACCTTACATCATCAGCAAAACCCTCATTATAATCATTGTTCCCAGATCATCACCTTACATCATCAGCAGTAATAACCTCATTATAATCATTGTTCCCAGATCATCACCTTACATCATCAGCAGTAATAACCTCATTATAATCATTGTTCCCAGATCATCACCTTACATCATCAGCAAAACCCTCATTATAATCATTGTTCCCAGATCATCACTTTACATCATCAGCAGTAATAACCTCATTATAATCATTGTTCCCAGATCATCACCTTACATCATCAGCAATAACCTCATTATAATCATTGTTCCCAGATCATCACCTTACATCATCAGCAGTAATAACCTCATTATAATCATTGTTCCCAGATCATCACCTTACATCATCAGCAATAACCTCATTATAATCATTGTTCCCAGATCATCACCTTACATCATCAGCAATACCCTCATTATAATCATTGTTCCCAGATCATCACCTTACATCATCAGCAATAACCTCATTATAATCATTGTTCCCAGATCATTACCTTACATCAACAGCAATACCCTCATTATAATCATTGTTCCCAGATCATTACCTTACATCAACAGCAATACCCTCATTATAATCATTGTTCCCAGATCATCACCTTACATCATCAGCAGTAATAACCTCATTATAATCATTGTTCCCAGATCATCACCTTACATCATCAGCAAAACCCTCATTATAATCATTGTTCCCAGATCATCACCTTACATCATCAGCAGAACCCTCATTATAATCATTGTTCCCAGATCATCACCTTACATCATCAGCAAAACCCTCATTATAATCATTGTTCCCAGATCATAACCTTACATCATCAGCAATACCCTCATTATAATCATTGTTCCCAGATCATCACCTCTTCATCATCAGCAATAACCTCATTATAATCATTGTTCCCAGATCATCACCTTACATCATCAGCAATACCCTCATTATAATCATTGTTCCCAGATCATCACCTCATCATCATCAGCAATACCCTCATTATAATCATTGTTCCCAGATCATCACCTTACATCATCAGCAGTAATAACCTCATTATAATCATTGTTCCCAGATCATCACCTTACATCATCAGCAGTAATAACCTCATTATAATCATTGTTCCCAGATCGTCACCTTACATCATCAGCAGTAATAACCTCATTATAATCATTTTTTCCCAGATCATCACCTTACATCATCAGCAGTAATAACCTCATTATAATCATTGTTCCCAGATCATCACCTTACATCATCAGCAGTAATAACCTCATTATAATCATTGTTCCCAGATCATCACCTTACATCATCAGCAGTAATAACCTCATTATAATCATTGTTCCCAGATCATCACCTTACATCATCAGCAGTAATAACCTCATTATAATCATTGTTCCCAGATCATCACCTTACATCATCAGCAGTAATAACCTCATTATAATCATTGTTCCCAGATCATCACCTTACATCATCAGCAACCCCTCATTATAATCATTGTTCCCAGATCATAACCTTACATCATCAGCAATACCCTCATTATAATCATTGTTCCCAGATCATCACCTCTTCATCATCAGCAATAACCTCATTATAATCATTGTTCCCAGATCATCACCTTACATCATCAGCAAAACCCTCATTATAATCATTGTTCCCAGATCATCACCTTACATCATCAGCAGTAACCTCATTATAATCATTGTTCCCAGATCATCACCTTACATCATCAGCAAAACCCTCATTATAATCATTGTTCCCAGATCATCACCTTACATCATCAGCAGTAATAACCTCATTATAATCATTGTTCCCAGATCATCACCTTACATCATCAGCAGTAATAACCTCATTATAATCATTGTTCCCAGATCATCACCTTACATCATCAGCAAAACCCTCATTATAATCATTGTTCCCAGATCATCACTTTACATCATCAGCAGTAATAACCTCATTATAATCATTGTTCCCAGATCATCACCTTACATCATCAGCAATAACCTCATTATAATCATTGTTCCCAGATCATCACCTTACATCATCAGCAGTAATAACCTCATTATAATCATTGTTCCCAGATCATCACCTTACATCATCAGCAATAACCTCATTATAATCATTGTTCCCAGATCATCACCTTACATCATCAGCAATACCCTCATTATAATCATTGTTCCCAGATCATCACCTTACATCATCAGCAATAACCTCATTATAATCATTGTTCCCAGATCATTACCTTACATCAACAGCAATACCCTCATTATAATCATTGTTCCCAGATCATTACCTTACATCAACAGCAATACCCTCATTATAATCATTGTTCCCAGATCATCACCTTACATCATCAGCAGTAATAACCTCATTATAATCATTGTTCCCAGATCATCACCTTACATCATCAGCAATAACCTCATTATAATCATTGTTCCCAGATCATCACCTTACATCATCAGCAGTAATAACCTCATTATAATCATTGTTCCCAGATCATCACCTTACATCATCAGCAATAACCTCATTATAATCATTGTTCCCAGATCATCACCTTATATCATCAGCAATACCCCCATTATAATCATTGTTCCCAGATCATCACCTCATCATCATCAGCAATACCCTCATCATAATCATTGTTCCCAGATCATCACCTTACATCATCAGCAATAACCTCATTATAATCATTGTTCCCAGATCATCACCTTACATCAACAGCAATAACCTCATTATAATCATTGTTCCCAGATCATTACCTTACATCAACAGCAATACCCTCATTATAATCATTGTTCCCAGATCATTACCTTACATCATCAGCAGTAATAACCTCATTATAATCATTGTTCCCAGATCATCACCTTACATCATCAGCAGCAGTAACCTCCGCTTAATCATTGTTCCCAGATCATCACCTTACATCATCAGCACCGGATCTGGTAGCGCAATGGGTAGAGTGTCGGCTCCAGGTACGGGAGGCCCCGGGTTTGATCCCGAGTAGCGACATACCAAAGTCGTTAAAAATGGTAGTGGTATAGCTCCATTTGCTAACGCTTAAGCAAATGTAAGGGTAGTTCCCCGACTGGTTGGCCCGGTGTCAGGATAATGTGACTGGGTGTGGTATCATGCCAGGTGTTCACGGCATGCTATACAAAGTAAAGGCAGCACTATATCTGCTTCAAGTGGACACCATCTCCAGATAACTGAAATACTGTTGGTGGGATGATAAACCCAATAACAAACAAACATCATCAGCAATAACTTTATCATAATCATTGTTCCCAGATCATCACCTCATCATCATCATCAGTAACCGCATCATAATCATTGTACTCACATATTTAAGTTTTAACATGATTATATTCTATTGCCGTTGAACATCAATGTATTTGGCGCCATATGACCTTTTAAGTTTGGGTGTGCTGTAAAACCCAAAATACAAATACATAATCATTGTTCCCTTGTCATCATCAGCAGCAGTAGCGGACTCTTATCAATATTACAAGTTTTCAAAATTTTTACACAAGAAACTGTGTTTGTAACCTAGCTTCATATATCAATAAATACCTACTGTTAATTGGTTTGTTATGGACTGATAATTTGTGTGAACATGTAATTACCTGTGCTAGGTAGGTTTTATGGATTATGAAGCTATAACTTGCTGTTGCCTATTAGGACATTACATAGAACATAATTGCCATTGACAAAACTCGATAATTTGACAGTTGTTTGCATACACTGAGCAGTTTTAATGAATACTTCATCTGTAAACCAGGTAAACAACATCCAGATTCTGTTAGTAAGGACTACAGAACACGCCATTGATTGATCAAGGGGATAGACACTAGTCCTTGTAATATTTTTTTCTCGATTTGAATTCCTAGTCAAACTTTCTTCTTTTTTGTTTCAAATTATAGATATTAAGTACAACATAATAACTGTATGTGTCTAAATCACCTGCCTAACAAACATTAATGACTGTATTATTCAACTTAATCTAAGCAGTTTCCAATGACAGTAACTGAAATATGATGTATTATAACTTACAAGCATATGGTTGTCATTTTTTTTAATACCTTTATTGTAATAATATTGTACTTTTTTTATCTTACAATAAAAGTACATGTTAATTTGAGTTACATGTAGTAGGTCATTTTGACATTCTTTTAGAGATGATTATTTTAAAAAAAAGAATGCTCGTTGCTGGGTTGCAACAAGTGCAAATTACTTTTCATATTTTAAGTCCTTTCCCCTCTCTCCATAAAACATTATATAATAAGTTTACTTCTTAAAAGAAGTCTAGTTTTATTTGTCATTGTGTAATGTGTTATACCACACTGTCAGATTAACTCATCTGCCTTACCCATATGGATAAATGCAGTGAACCATTATCACTAAAATTATCATACAGGTACAATTACTGTCCTCTGCCTATCAGAATATTACATTTGTAATTAACATTTGTATAGCACTTAGGGTCACTGTCATTGATTCCTTTAAACATCTCATAAATTTGTGACATCTTAAAGTATATTTCGAAAATATAATTGATCTATCAGTGAATTTGTGTTTTTATAATACAAAATTACTAAGTTGCTAAAAGATTGCAATGACTGACTTATTGTCATTATAACCACATTCAACTATATGATGGAAGAATACCCTAGACACATGTCTGGGTACAAACCACCAGCACACAACAGGTGGAAGACCTTATATGGAGTAATTTGCTTTGATTGATACTCAAACCAGTGCATTGAGAGGTGTAACAGTCATTACAAGTCTGCGACTCGCAGCCACAATATGAAAAATGATACATTACATTAATACACAGAATTCTGTTATGCTGACTTTGAGTATAAAAATTCAGATTTTAACTGTTTATTACAATAATATTAAAATAATATTGTTTTTAAGATTCAATTTCAACCTGATTGTTACAGATTGTAACAATTTTCTTTTTGTACTTTTTGTTATTATTTTTACCCAGATATGTTAATACTTAAGATGAATATCAGCAGTAATCCATAAATATTCTTGATACATCAATGTTGTAAAATAATAACAGTCTTTATGAAAATTGATGCAAACTCATATATATATCTCTACAAAAGTATTATGGCAGTGCCTGTGGCTGAGTTGTAAAAAGAGTCCATGACTTGTAACTCCTCACTTCCTGTGCTCATGGGTTCGGGTTGCAGACATATCAATATGTCTTTCAGTAGACCTTCAATGCATTGCATTGGTTCTACTCAGAATTTACCTTGGTTTGTTTTCCACCAAAAATACACGTTAGTCCATAAAGAAACAATAATTGTGTCATTGGCATGTGCTTAATAAACCAACATGTTGAATTTCAGGGTTGTTGAATGCAGTGACCTGCCTGTAACCAATGGATCGTGTAACCCTTACACTGTGGTCAGACTGTGCTATGGGAGACTGAAGTCTAGAGAGGAAGTCCACAGGAGTAATGTCAGAAAGAAAACCATCTGTCCACAATTCAATGAAACATTCTTCTTTGATGTATGTTTTTTTTTATGTTTTTCTTTTTTATGCCCCAGAATGGAATCATGTAGCAGTCACACTTTTCATCCCTACAATTGTCTGTGAAAATGCAGAGCTCAGGGAAATGACTGAGGTGATCTAATCATCACTTACAAGTAATGCCTCAAGTGTGTCGTCATTTCAAGAGTAGACACATCACACATAGTTAAAAATATGTCCATCATAACAATTTTTTTCTGATCAACCTTTCTTCATACATTTTTGGCCAATTTTGTTGCAACTTTAGTCACATATGTGGTAATCAGATTTATATGATATTGAAGTGTTCTTTTGTTCATCTTGAATTTAGCGTATAATTTGAATTAAAAATACCTGTGCTGGTGACTGATTACAAAGCTCTAATTGAAGGCAATTTGTAAACAAGCATCTATCAATCATATTTTTATCTGCTGTTTAGCAATGTTTTAAAACACATGCAGACTACACCTACGCCAGGCACCTATAGAGACTATTAAATCTTTATTCTGATAAAAAAAAATATAACTGTATTAATACAATGTGTAATTTTATAATTAAGTAATGAATGTTTTGATCCACTGTTGACCATAATAGGCAAAAGTTGTTTTTTTAATTTTTTTCCAAGGTGGTAATTGTTGAGTTTGCTCTTTTAAATGTATATTCTTGTCTCAGTATGTTCTTGAAGCTTGTACATTTGTCTGGCATGTGACTACTTGTCTTGTTTCTGGAATTTTTATTTATGTTACAATGCTCATATGACCTTGTCATATTTTTCACATGAAGTAAGTGTTGTTTCTCTTTCATTACTAGTTGGACCAGAAACCACCTATCTATGACAGGAAAATCTATAACATGGAGGATGCATTCTCTGGGGATTTACTGGTGTCGCTGTGGCACGATGACACTCGGGTGTCTCGCGAGGTTCTAGGCGGGATGTTTCCTGGGGTGTTCCTGGGAGAGGTTCGAATCCCTCTACGAGATCTGGACATGCTTTCACTTCAGGACTCATGGTACATAGAATTAACTTATATAAACAATCAAGCTTACAGACTGGCAACATGCTGGTAGGCTTATTGGTGAAAAGGGCAATATCAAACTTCCATGTTAATACACATTTTTTTTGCTAAAAGTCACTTTATGGAAGATTCCCTTCTTACTTTTGGTTTTTGGAAACTTGTGATAGCACAGGGTGCATAATTTTGTTGTCTTTTCTGCGTTTAAGCCAGAGAATTGATATCAAAAAATTTATATTCTTTAAGAATGAAAAAAAAAAAGATAATATTTTGCATTTTAAAAGTTCTTAGAAAATTTAAAAAGTATTTTGCCTGCTTAATCCATATTTTTCCTCATCATACATAAAGGCACTTAATATTATTATAATAACTTATTATAAGGTTTCTTTTTAAGAATTAAACTGAAGACATATATTTACATGTGTAGAAAGGTCTTAAATTAAAATGAGTTATTACTTGGAGCTGTATAATAAGGCTTTTAACTATTTGCTGCTAAGTATCACACTATAATTATGGTACATAGCTTGCTTAAACATCAGGTTCTTCTTTAAAACCAAACAAGCATTTAAGAACTTTAGTGTAACATGTTCAACTTTAAAAAATCTTAAGTTAACCTTTGAGCTGAACAGCTAATTGTTCTTTCTCCACCTTAATGGGGGTGTCTGACAGTTTGGATCAAAATTTCTTTTTTCAAATAACCAAGTAAGTCATTTTTATCTGAAAGGTCCTACAAAATGCTGTTCATTGGTGTCCTAGATTTGTGTGAACAGTCACGCATAATTCACCACTCGTCATTGCAAATATGTATTTCCTATCCGAGCCACACTTGAGAGATAGCTATTTTAAAACTAAGAAAGACCACTTACTTTTGAGATGATGTTATATCGTCATCCGGAAAGTCCACTCTGACATCAATATCTATATATAGCAGAGACCACTATCAAACTTTTTTGTACAGATGGAAAGAATACACAGTCAAAGTGATTTTTTTCGCGATTGGTTTTTGTCTATTAATTCAGTTAGTGTTCAAAATTTTATTTATTAAAACTGAAGTATAAATGTAAAAAAAAAATATGCCCAAGTTCTCCAAACCAGTCGTTCGATATTGCTATATGTATTTGATTTTCATGTAGGCAAACTGTCGGAGACTTGCTTTAACTAGTTTAACAGTA
The DNA here is from genome assembly GCA_007844125.1 of Sinonovacula constricta. Classification (NCBI taxonomy): domain Eukaryota; kingdom Metazoa; phylum Mollusca; class Bivalvia; order Cardiida; family Solecurtidae; genus Sinonovacula; species Sinonovacula constricta. Next base: position 61,043,711 of record CM017563.1, on the reverse strand, counting down.
GTATAATGTCCATAATTTTGTTGTTATAATATAATATGGTAATACTTTATTGTTTGGACTTTACAAGATTGACTCTCACCTGACAGGTATTTTCTGAGACCGAGACAGGATGGTTGTCAGAGTTACAGTGACACTGGTTCTATCCGGCTGAACATCTCCTACAGCACCGAACATGTGTTCTCCTCACAGTACTATGATGACTTGAGAAATCTCCTCCTACAGTCACCAGATACAGAGGTAATTATCTTTCTTTTGTGACCAGGCCTGAAGTCGGGATATGAGAATTGGTTGGTAATGTAATATTCAGAATCGTGATTGTTTTGACAAGCTGTCAGTAGTTTTTAATAACACTTTATCTGTTGTTGTTTTCGAAGATACCAGTACATTGTGTAATAACAAGTCTGTATTCTTTTATGCCTCAAATAAGAATTAATGCGGCATTTAATTCTGAAATTGAATTTTTTTATTTGTTTAAATAAATGAATGGTAATGAATTGGAACTGATAACCTTTCTGGCCCTTTTTATGGTGGCAGGGCTGTTGGTTAGAAGTTTTTTGTGTCATTACGTGGCCTTTTGTAGTTAATAACACATAAAAGGTAACAGAAGTACAGCAAAAAGTAGGGATAGTTTCAGAACTACTATCTGTAATTACTTGAGGTTAAATTACATTGAAGTTTATTTAAATGCTATTAAAAATGAATTCTTATTTTCAGCCTATCAGCTCTAGTGCTGCCTGCATTCTTGGGCATGTTGTGGAGAATCGCCAGGATGCAGCTCGCCCTTTGGTGAAGATATTCCTCCACCATGGGAAAATAGTCCCTCTTGTTGAAGCCTTGGCTAATTATGATATAGAACGTACCTCGTTAGTATTAACTTATTGTTTAAAATGAACATAAATGATAAGGACATTTAACAGAATTATTAACAAATCATGGAAATTTTATAAGATTGTAAAAGGCTTGTTTCTTGTGTTAAAACATTGGAAAAATGATCTTGTATTGGATATATCCTTCAGAGACCCTCAAACGCTCTGCAGTGGTAATACACTTCCCTTAATATCTTAATACACAAAATATCATAAAAATGAGGACATTTTGTTCAATATTTTCTAAAAAACCTTAAAAAAACAATTTATATCTAGATTTTTCTATGATGAGCTCTTAATGCATTTTCCGTTGTAACACTTTTCTGTAAAAGATATTAGACCAACTTATAAAAATAAAAGGCTTTAATGTTTCGTATACTGAGCATGATATGGTTAAACAATTTACTTTTTCTGAATATAACCTGTAGCGACAAAATTATTGTATTCTATAGTAACACAATGTTAACCATGGTAGCACACAATTTTGTAGTTTGTTTAATAGAATGTTAACTAACTGAGCATTATTTGGATAACCCATTCATTCAATGTACATGTGTATATTCGAGTTTAAAAATTTACCTTATTTTATTGATTTTAACAAATTTTAAGTGTTTTTAATAACTGTATGTTCAGTATATAATTTAAGATCCTGGGCTAAACTAGTCTACAAATAAACCCTAGGTTCTGCAGATTCTGTTGAAGATAAGTGAGATATAAAAGTTGAATATGCTTAGCAAAGGTGTAAAATGATAAATGCATGAAGGAAATGATTAAGCCTGCCATATAAAAGTTTTCATGTTTATTTTCCTTTACAGAGACCCCAATACTCTATTCCGTGGTAACACACTTCTCACCAAGATGGTCGATGAACTCATGAAGCTGGTCGGACTACCCTATCTGCACCATACACTCAAAGTCTCCATAGACCAGGTTAGGTGTCACCTTCTGCTTTTATTTTAAAGATAAAATTATCTGTTACTCAAACTGGGCCTGGCAGCACAAAAGATTGAGTGTCTGCTTAGTGGTACCATGGATCATGGGTTCAAAACACAGGTTGTGACATAGTTATCTTATAGCTTCTTTGCTTCTGCTAATGCAAAGGGTGTCCGTGACAAAGCCGTTAGAATCACTGACTTGTAACCTATCACCTCCTCAGTTTTCGTATGCAAGTCACAGTTGTCTTCTTTCACCAATAATTAGCAAAACTCAAGACAAGCTAATGCAATTTAAGGGAAATTTCCGGACTGGTTGTCCTTGTTTCAGAATATTTGGCTCAATGTGGTATCAGGGCTGATGTTTATTGTATGCTATCACAGTGAAAGCAGTACTATATCTGGCTCAAGTGAACACTGTCTCTACATACCTGAAAGATTAGGTGTGATAATAAAAACTATCGGGGACAAGTGCTTTTATTTTTTGGCAAGAAATGCCATAAAGAGTAAGGAACTTTTTTACTATTGTAGAAAATAATTTTTTGCGTGTTTTTATCAGGTATGTAACGAACACCTGCCTTGTGAGATTGACCCTACAAGGCTGAAGGAAGGAGAAAATCTGAACAACAACATGGAAAATTTACGGCGATACATCGAACAAATATTCCACGCTATCACCTCATCTGGCTTGCTGTGTCCTACAACGATGTCACAAGTGTTCTTTACCCTAAAGCAGGCTGCTGTTAAACACTTTCCAGGTAATGCTACATTAATCAATCAAGTTATTTATATTTGTTGCCCTCTAGCCCAACATATACACATATACCATGCAAAGCCATACAACTTGAGAGTTGCTAAAAAAACAACGGCATTTAGCATTTAAAGTTAATAATTACATAATGTGTGACATGAATAAGTGGTTGATTCATTATCAGACAAGGAATGTCTCGTGTTGTTTTTTTAGATAAACTTTGTAATCTTATAAGATTTGATAATTGAATAGTCTAGTTTATTGCTTTAAATTTGTAGAGAACTCAGCAGTCCGATACCAAGTTGTGAGTGGGTTTGTGTTCCTGCGGTTCTTTGCCCCAGCAATCCTGGGACCAAGGTTCTTTGATCTGTTTGCAGACACACAGGTATTTAGTACATTTGTTTATATCTGGACACTGTTATTGGCATAAATTTGAAATGGCAGTGCCTTTAAATCACATATTCTCAGCAAGTCCTTTTATGTTGTTAGTAAAATTGTTGTTGAAATTGTAACCTAGAGGCAGTTCTATTAAGTACCAACATTTTTTAAAAAAAATATAAGAACTTGTTTAATAGATTTTAGTAAAGAAAAAATTATTGAAATTGATGTTTGATTTTGTATACATGATTTTTAAAAAAATAATTTGCAAGTTTCCTAATTGCTTAAACATCAATTATGGATATTTTCTCTAAATGGAAACTGGGTATACAAATGTTTCACTTTATTTCCAAAAAAATAACCAGGTAGATTTTAGTGAAAGAGAATCAAGAAACTTATGTAATATCATTACAGTATTTTAAAAGTTTAATGGTTGAAGCATCCAATATGACTCAGCAATAAAATAGTTCCCAGTAAAAAAAACAATTTTCTTCTCCTCTAAAGACAATTTACTATTTAATATGGTAACCTTTCAGGACCCAAGTGTTAACAGGACTCTGACCCTTATTTCAAAGGCCATTCAAGGACTGGGAAACCTAGTCAGCTCAAAATCGGTATGTAATCAGTGTCTTTTATCATTAAAAGATGGCATCATACATTTTGAGGAGGACTTAACGTCTAATTAATTCAAAAATATTGTTATTCTTAACTTAAAAGATTTTGTTTAAAGCTGTTTATTGAAATCCTAGATCTGTGTGGTTGTTGTTATATAACACCACAAGCATTATTTCATTTGGAAGATTCCTATCTCTATATATCAAACATGGTTATTTTTTTTTTAGAACCAGCCAACAGTAGTTTGGCACCACTTGACCACAAATCAAAAACTAAAGTGGCATTATTGACTTGGTTATTCTCTTAGTAAACAGTGTTAAATAGTTACATCTTGGGTGTTTAATTATGTAATGAACTATATTGTTTTTTGCCAGACTTGAATTCTTTTTAGCAGAAATCCCACTCCATCTAAAAAAAGATCAGAAGAAATTTATAAAAATGATCAATTCAGTAATTCATGACTACATGTAACACCGTTAGTAAAATTTCTGATTACAACCATCCTTACTAAAAGCAAGACTGTGCCTATGACCTGTTTTGATTTCTAAATACTTACAACTGTTTGCTATCATTACATGTATTCTGATATGGGCATAATATTGGACACTGACTTAATAATGTGCTATCTGTGTTGTTTCTTTATATATGTAAGTCATATTAAAGCAAGTTTAATAATAGCAGCAACATCCAAATATAAAAGTTTAAATAATTTCTGGTTAGAACCTCTGATGATTTTGGCCCTTGCTGCATTTTTTGATCAAATATACACAGGAGTAAAATAAATTAACACTTTCGAACCACTCTGCAGATGGTGCCCATTCATTGCACATTTTTTACACATTTTCATTTTCTCTTTCCAGAAACGTGTTACTCTATTGCTCTAACAGTAAAGTAATAACTAGTGTCCTTGACCTTATTTCAGTGGTCATTCAGTTTGAAGGAGGAGTATATGGTGCCATTATTCAAACAGCTGTCAGATACAGGTCATCTTGAAGCTCTCAAAATGGTAGGTTATATTGGTTTGAAATATTATAAATCCCACTGTAATGTACACACTTGTTACTTTCTGAATGTTATGCTCCCAGAAGGTGGCATATAGCTGTTGCACTGTCCAGTAATCCCATTTCTATATCTCTTTTAGTACTTCCAGATGTTGTACATCAATTATCATTAACTTCGGAATCTTACAGATAACATTAGAAGTTGTGACAAATACAACTATTTAGGTCTAGGTGTTATTAAATGTAAAGTATAACGCTGTTCCTTTTATATGGCTTCTAATGCTGTATATTAGCACCTTATACATAACTTGATTATTTTTTACAGGTTGAACTTATATATGTAGATGCAGCCCCAATACATTTTTAGTCCAACCATCAAGGTTAAGGTCCTATATTTAAGAGATCAGATTTAGCATTAAGTGCTGGAAACCCTTATGCTTAATTCTTCCTTTTTTCATTGAAACATTATTAAACTGAAATTTACTTTGTCACATTGATCCTGTATAAAAAGGTGTCCCACACAAATAAACCTTTTAAAAAAAAAATCCACAAATATGGTATTTAAAAAAACAGCAATCAGGTCATAAAAAAATGGTAGTGGTATAACTCCTTTGCTGATGCTGAAGCAAATATTAGGGTAGTTTCACTATGTATATATATATATATATATATATATATACTGAGAAGATTTCCCACTCAAATCAAGATGGTTTTGAAAAGTCTACACAAACATTTGAAATGCTGTTTACAAACATTTGACAGTGTTTTAAAGATTTTTCATGAAAATAATTATACTTTTTTGAAAACTTTCAAAAACTATTGAAACAATTTCTAATACAAATTAATAAAAAAAATCACACATGTAAAGTATGTGATTCAAATTCAATTATTTAATTGGAAACTCTAGAGACATTGATACTTTTCTGAGTGCTGTCTTATAATATTAAAACAGGTTTTGCGTATAACAGTTATTATTGTTTAATATGTTTGCTTAATTTGACTATTGGGGTTTATTTTCCCATGAACAATCTTTCAGTTAGCTGGAGACGGTGCCCACTTGAAGCAGATAATTCATCCTCCACTTTGATAATATGCTGGAAACCCAGTCACATTGGCTTGATACCAGACTGACAATGCAGAGAACTACATGTATACTGCCCTTATAAATCAGCATAAGCAAGAAAGCTAAAAAATTAAATTCTTTGTACATTTGAACACTTGTTATAATATTTAAAATATATGAAATGCACAGGCATTACATAATTTTGTTGAATTGTGCAACTTTTCAGTATCTGGACATCATTGCATCATCAACAAAGGCCCATTCCAAGAACCTGAATACACAAGAGGTTCCTGTTGTCCTGAAGGAAGGGTAAGGCAGCAATGTTTGTTTTTTTAACTCCAGACAAAGTGGGGTACTTACATTGTGTAAGCCCTAACTTTGATTAAGATCAAATGAAAACCTATCGAATGAAGGAGAATGATTTTATTAATCAAAGCTTAACCTGACTCAGATAATCACTTAAAGTGTCTTTGCTTTTTAGCTCACCTGAGCTCAATTTTAGGGTGAGCTTTTGTGATCGCCATTTTCAATTGACATCTCTGAAACCTCTGGACCAATATCAGCCATACTTTCTCAGAAGCTTAAGTAGGAGGGGGTTAATAAATAATTTTGAGCCTTCAGGCCACAAGGTCATTGCCATTTTTCACACACACCACACCACACCACACCACACCACACCACACACACACACACACACAGAGAGAGAGAGAGAGAGAGAGAGAGAGAGAGAGAGAGAGAGAGAGAGAGAGAGAGAGAGAGAGAGGAAAACTTAGAAAATCTTAATGTCAGAAACTTGAGCTTTCATATTTACAAAATCTTCATGTCAGAAACTTGATTTGGTATACATGTTCTATGGGGTGGCCCTCATTCATGATTGTCCAAATAATTCTGATCCATCAAAAAATGTGGATGCCTAGAGTGTGGACATTTTCTGTATGACTGTATAGGAAATTGTTAAAAAACCTTATAGTCATAAACTACAAGAGCTAAAGCCTTGATATTTGATCGCTCAGAACATTTTGATCCTTCAAATAACATGGCTGCCAAGGGTGTAGTTATTTTCCCAATATGACTATCAAAAAAACATTGAAAATCTTTTGGTCAGAAACCACAAGAGCTAGAACTTTGATATTTGGTTAATATATTTCTTTGGTGGCCTTGTATGAAGTTTGTTCAAAGAATTTTTATCTGTCTAAAAGCATGGCCTAAAGGGCAAAATGTCTCAGCACTTAGGTGAGTGATATAGGGCCATCATAGCCTCTTGTCATTAAATTAAAGTTTTTTGGTTTCGGCTACTATTCTATGAAATGAACATGTTATATTTGCCATGCCATATGTTACACTTTGCTCGTTTATATCTGCACTTTAGTAAACTAATCAAGCGAGCCCAGGGTAGAAAGAAGTTTGGAATGAAGAATTTCAAGGAACGCTACTTCTGTCTGACGAATGAAACTCTGACTTATGCCAAGTGTAAGGGGGCAATACCACTGTGTGTGATTCCAATTGACGAAATACTGGCGGTTGAAAAATTAGAAGAACAGTCTTTTAAAATGAAATACGTAAGTAAATTTTCCAAGTGGTACAGTCATTTCTTTATGCAGATATTTCAAGCAGTACAACTTAGAAATTTCAAGTGGTGTACCGGTATCTATTTCTATTTTTAGATATACCAATTGTTACAACCATTTCGCTGTAGATGTTTCAAGTGTACAAGCATTCAGTTGGTAGATGTTTCAAACTGTTGATGTTTGCAGATGTTTTGATCGGTACAACCATTTTGTTGTAGACGTTTCATGTGGTACAATAATTCAGTTGGTTGGTAGATGTTTCAAGTGGCACAGCTGTTTATGTTTGTAGATGTTTCAAGTGGTACAACCATTTCTGTTTTTAGATGTTTCAAGAAGTACAATCATTTCTTTTTGTAGATGTTTCAAGTGGTACAACTGTTTTTGTTTATAAGTGGCACAGCCATTTTTTTCCAGAGATATTTTGAAAAAGTACAACTATGTTCGTTTGTAAACATTTCAAGTGTAGATTTTTCGAAGGCGTATAAGCATCTCTTTCAGCAGATGTTTTAAGTGGTAAAAGCATTTCTGTGGTACAACCATTTTTGTTTCTAGATGTTTTAAGTGGTACAACAATTTATGTTTATGGATGTTCCAAGTGGTCTAACCATTTCTGTTTCATCATGTGGTACAACTTTCTCTTATTGTAGATTTTTTCAAACAAACTATAACATGTTCTAATCTAAATTTCAAGTTCACAAATTTAAAATAAAATAACAAATACAATAAATTTACCTTATTTTATGTTTAAGTATATCCTTGTGAAACAAATAAACTATAAAACAATACGTACATTAGATAATATTAATACAATATAAATACATATAATACAATATAATATTACACCTTTTAATAGACGTAATAGTATTATAGGACCACCTCACTCATTGGGACACCTCACTCATTGGGACACCTCACTCATTGGGACACCTCACTCATTGGGACACCTCACTCATTGGGACACCTCACTCATTGGGACAATAAGAACCACACTAAGGTCTTACAGTATTTCTATTTAAAGTGGTACAACTATATCTGTTTGCAGATGTTCCAAGTGGTACAACCATCTCGTGCCCTCTATGTACAGGCCAGTAACTGTATTGAGGAGAAAGAATGGTAAGTCCTGAAGCCTTGCTGTCAAGAGGGCCAGATAATGGACCTATTCCTGTGGTTCGGATTCTTATTAAACATCTGTCAGCATGAGCTTGGTGATCTGAATCTACATGTCTTCAACTAAAACTTGGTCAGTTTGGGTTTAGTAGGTCAAAGTTCAATTATTATGGATGAAGTTTGTATGTTGAATAAAAAATGTGTGATATTGCTAGAAATTTAGTTCACTTTATCACTTAACACATGATTATACACATACATTCATAAAGAAGCCCAGACCAAAAGCCCGTGCATTAAATGTTTAAATAATAATTCATACAATTGATGTGTATTTGTCTGTTTTTCTCTCTTATTTTCAGCCTCTGTTTCATTGTCTATCACTTTGTGTATTTCTGCTTGTCTCCTTCCCCTTCTTTTGCTCTGTGTCCATCTTCCTAATTATCTCTTTACACCTTTCTATTTCATTCTGTAAGCATCTTTTTTCTTTCAACTTATATATTTTATCTCCCAGAGAATTTCTTTTAAAGGAATTAATTATCAAATGACGCTAATATTTAACTCATGATATCTGCCTGCAGGCTAGATGTCCTGACCAAAGTGAGTTCAGCCAACCAGAACAAACTCAATCTGTTCCACCCTGCAGCCTACTTGAATGGTCACTGGCTTTGGTATGTAGAAGGGCTATTTCATTGTGAAAGACATAAAAAAAGGTTATAAACCTCCTTTCATTAATTTACTTTTTTGATGTTTATTTAAGAAAATGTCTTTTTAAAAAGATTTCTATAATTTTCCCTAAAATTAGATGATTATATGCATATCATAAACTGTTTGTGCATAGTTGTTTGCTTGTTGGGTTTATTGGCCCAGTATTTCAGTTATGCGGAGATGGTGTCCACTTGAAGGAGAGTGTAAAGCATGCTGTGAACACCTGATACCACATCCAGTCACATTATTGTGACTCCTGACCAACAGTCATAGAGTTCCCCTAATTGTTGCTTAAGCGTACCTAAGGCGCTTTATCAGTTCCATTTTTAACCAGATAGTTGCAGCCCAGACCTCCCCAACCAGGATCAGATACTCTACCGATTGCGCTACCATATCCGGTGGTTAGTGATGATATATATAGTTGAAGTTCAGTCATGTAAGAAAACACCTTGAGTATTGTTTGTATTACCCATGTTACAGCTGCAAGGAAACAGAAGTGTCCAGCGAGGGATGCACACCTGTGTCCGGTTACCTGCCACTCACCAATATCCAGGTCGATATTGACAGTGACCGCGAGATAGAGAAGATTCATGCCCTTTTCCTGGCAAGCAGAGACAAATTGGAGCTCATGCAAGGTAAGGTTGCATATGAGGATAGGGAACAGACTCAGATGGTGTTTCATAGACAGTGCTAAAAAAAGTCAATAGTGTGTTGGCAATGTTTCCTTAAGACAAACCTAATCGAATACTTGTATCCAATAAATTTCCCATTGTAGAAATTATAAATAATTGCAGAAAAATGTATTGTTTTTGATAAAAAATTATAATTTTATTTACATCAAAACATATGTAGCAGCCAAAGCATTGGCACAATTTATAATTGGTGTTCAACCTTTGTTAATTGTCAATAAATTTAAAATCTTCATCTTTACTAAGGTATGTTTGCTTTAAAAGTTTGAAAAAATGCTTTAAAATATTTTTTGTTTATTGGTACTAGCATAACACAAATGTTTGTTAATATTTTACTGCTGCCTCTGTTAGCCTCTACCAAGGATTCTCTAGGTAATGTATTAACACAGTGTGCCTTGTTTACTGTTGCCATGTAGGAAGTTTATCTCTTAGTAGTTTCTGTTTGACATGTTGGTTTTGTTTTGTTAAAATTTGAATTTTTGGTTTTGTTTAAAACATCTATCAAAATTTATAATGATAGGTAAAAGATTGAAAATATTTTTTTGACAAAAGATATTGGATTGTAAGAAGTTAACTAAATAATAATTAGGAAACTGCCTGAATATGATCATAAATGGCAGATGGGTGTCAGCAATATACTGTCTCACATTCTAGTAAAGTTTATAAAACACAGTGTAGGTGACTTACAGTATTTTAATGGGAGGAATTCTCTATCTGAATAGAGCCATTAATATACAGTAGGTCAGGTGGACAATGTTGGCAACAGGTCCAATAAAAGACATCATGTGAACATTTTCAAACTAGGATTACAACCAGAGCAATAAGGGACCTGGCTGAAAAATAACAAGTTGCATAATTCAACTGCCATGTACCTCATAAATTCAACACAGGAGCAACAAAAAAGCTGTACAAAGCGGAAAATGCTGCAATGAATTTCATAAAACAAAATAAAGATATCATATGTAGGACATAAAGGCAGGTTTTGGCTTTGTTACTCTTTGTCCACGTAGCATTATGCTTTATTGTTATATATGTCATCATGAAATGATTTTGTATAAGCCTTGTTTTCACCAACCATTCTTTAAGGCCCCTCTGGACAGTTTAAATTCATTGCTTTTTTTGTTTTCATAATAAGCAAAATGACAATAAGGGAAAACTTTAGTGTGTGTGTAAAAAATTGCAATAAAATCTTCATATAATTGGTCCTATAGGGCCTGGCTTGAGCAGGCCAGGTTGTCAGCATGTTAATCACTACAATTAAAAATCATTCTGGCATGTCTCATTATTACTTAAGAGAAGTGGTATTCATTTCAACTTTATATACTTTTGTTATCTTTTTTTTTATGTATATATATTTTATTTGGTAACTAAAGGCCTCCGGCACACAATACATCATATTTATATACAAGAATAGATAAAGTAATGCCTCATAATATCAAGAATTAATACATAATATAAGGAAATTTTCCGAGATAATGAATTGTCGGAAAGTTAAATAATAATTAAGTATTGAATTTTATTGTGAAAATCTAGTCTTTAAAAGCACATGTTAGATAATAAACATATTCAGAGATTTTTTTAATAACTTTAGGGTCAGCATTTGACATAAGAAGGTAAAAGTTATCTATGATGTATACCAGCTAAACAAATAAGTTTGTCTTATCTTTAGATACTTTCCATGAATGAAAAAAACATGATATTCACATTCAGTTATGGCAAAAATTGTTATTAAGTAAACAATATTTACATAGTCTATTATGAATATCTAAATTCTCTTGGCGTCCTAGTTCTATTTGAAGCTTTGTATTTGAACATGTTAAATTTGCAAGGGCTGTTTTGAGCTTTAATGGAATATTAATGCATAGATATTGTTCAACATTTAACATCCTTTTAAGTATTTGTAATGATAACATCGACTGAAGTCGAGAACATGTCCATGCCATAGTTGAGTGTAATATTCAATGAGTCTCATCCTAAACACCTTGACAAACAAATTACAATCACAAACATCTTGTGATATCCAAACCAAACTAAAACCATATTCATAAAGTAACTGTTTAATCTTGGTAGCCCAACAGGTTCTTCCAGTATCATCAAATGATTTTAACATCAAGTAACACTGTCTAGGATACCTGGTTTGGCGCATCCATAGCAATTTACACCAGTATCTTATGCAATTTGTCATTTATGTAATACATAATGGGGGCCTGCCACATTCACTTGTAATAAAGATGCCAGAAGTCCAATCTTCCAAATGACCAAGTATTATCCAAACTCTTCACCAACTCTTGTCGATTAGTAAATAAGTAACCACATTCCTTCTGTCTAAAGTAAGCCTTTGAAAGAGTTGCGACGATCCTTATACCCACGTAAATCAGAAGCCGAGTTCGAATATCGAAACTTATGCAAAGCATTATATTTGTCCGATTTTAATCGATCACATTCATCATCCCACCATGGTGGTTGAGTTGACAAGTAACGAAACTTACGTGACATACATTGACCGGCCTCCTGATATATGGCTGTAATTAACTGAACGTGAGAATCAATGCCTTTTTCTAGAGCACTTTGGACTATATTGCAATTAGTTTGGAGTAACTGTTTTAGCGTTGATAAAAATGCATTACAACTAGCATCATGACATCGAAATGATTTTACCGGATGACAGGATTTCATACCCTCACTAACCTAACTGATAGTTTTAAGGAAATTTAAAGGAGCACGAAATTTGGAAGTGATCAGAATCATCTCTGCTCAAAAAATCAGTTATATATTTGAACAATACTGACGACGCAATCATGTAATCTACAACACTTGCACCATCATTATTATCAAAAGGGAATAAAATCTAAATAGTCTGTACATCTAGAGTTTAAGTCACCAGACACATATAACAATGCATGAGGATAATCTGCCGTTATGACTTCTAAATGATGATACATTACATCAATTCCATTTTGGTCATATTTATTGTTGTAATAGCAAGATCCCTCCAGCGAAATGTAAGTAAAATACATGATAACATCTTCTTTTTGACAAATAGTAGATAGTAAAACAACGGTGTTATCAAAATGTTCATACAGTCTTTGAAATGAAAGCCCTTTACATAAACCGCTTTTAATAAATACGCTTATTCCGCCACTATTACGCTTAGCGTTATCTTTAATCTTTCTTATATAATCAAGTGTTACTGAAGCTTTATATATATGGAAGCCATTTCTCAAAAGTCCTAGGACCCTTTACTATGCCTTAAGATTGGTTGGTTATGTTAAGTTAATGGAGTTAGTACAGGTCTATTAAGTTCACAGTAGAGTTTCTAGACTTAAAACACAGTCTTTTGTTGATGTTCTTATCCATCATCTTTTTGTTCTATTATTATTTTTCCATTTTCTTTTACTTTTATTTAAATAGTTCCCTGTATAAAGAGACCTTTTAGCAGACTTGTCAAGGAAATGCATCAAATGCAAAGCAACATCTGTGTAACAGTAACTAAGCATTTGATGACAAAGTTGGTAAAATTATCCGTGCTTATTTTTGCATGCAAAAACATTTGTTCAAACCTGTATGAAACAGAAATTTTAGATGTAAAGTAGTTATTCATAGTTTTGACCAGAGGCCCTTTGTTTATACAAGATTATAAAGTATTTCAATTAACCATCGGTCTATTCAGAAAATGGTTAAAATGATTATTTCAAGATAGAACAGATTAAAGATGGACATGTTAACATGTACATACTTTATATATCAATGTAGTTGTTTATAAAAACTCCAATTTACATTTGTAGCTGTTAAATTTCTTTATAATAATAGGTGATGTATTCAAATAATATGCATAGCCACCTGCACATTCAAAGCTATATGGGAATGTTGAGCTTCTAATTGCTTAAATGAGTTAAATGACCATTGCTACAGTTCTGATTCTCACACCCTAAATACAATCTTTGAAGGACATCATGTTTAAATGTAATCACAAGAGGCAATATTTTAGTTCATCATTCATTGAAGTTTTACAATCTTTATAATTTTGTAGCGAAAATTAAAAAAGTAGCTTTAATGGTAAATTCTGTTGAATATATTTACATTAAATTCGAATGACATATATCTATACACATTAAGCAAAGGTCTATTGTTAAAATACACAGAAAAATAATCCTGGATTTAATTTTCTTCTTATGACTCTATATTTTGCAAAAAATGAAATATCTAGCCTTGTTTCCTTAATCTATATCAATGACCTTGAAATACAAACAACAACATAAAAATATTTGAGCATTTAAGGAAAAGGTCCCTTTGTTAAAATTAAAAAAAAACAACACAGCTGATATGCCTAATAAAGACATTATTTATGCTTTCATCTTTCTCCTTAACGGAAAAGAGCCTCATTATGAAAATTGAAAAATATTGATATGAAAAAATTTAAAACATAGTTATGCTGTCAGCTTAAAACTGACAAAAAAGGGAACCTTATTATGATGGTGTTGTTTTTTTTACTATTTCTCCTAAATTCTTATAAACCCCTTTAATGCACATGAAAACTATAACATATTCAGCAGTTTTACTCGTAAAAGCCTTTTCTGTGCGATCTTAAAAACCATGTGTATGCCAATAGAAAAGCCCCCAAAACAATCAAGCTTAAAAAAAATAATTGATGTCAACAGATGCTTGCGGTGCTCTGGAGGTCTACACAGGAACAGGGTACCAGGTTCCCATGGAGATTGATGACACCAAGTCTTGTTTCACAATGCTTAATGACATCCTCAAGTGTGTCATTGGTCTGGAACAGGAACACCTGCAGTACAAAAAGATGGTAACCAAGGAAACTGTGACAGGCTCCTTGTGAGTTCATTTTCACTTTTTTGTCATGCTTTACTTCTGCCTTTGTTAGTCCCCTACGGGTGTTCACACCGGAGGGGACTGTAGGTTTACCCTCAATCCGTCAGTCCGTCAGTCTGTCTGTCTGTCTGTCCGCTAAAAATCTGGACCCTTTGATAACTTAAAAACTATTAAAGCTAGGCGCATGAAACTTGGTATGTTAATAGGTAGCAATGTGTACAATATGCAGGCGCAAGATTTAGGTCGCTACCTTGAAGGTCAAGGTCACAGCATGACCTTGAAGCAAAATCGTGTCTGGCCTATAACTTTGTTATTTGAAGTCGGATTTTAAAACTATTTCACAGAATTGATCACCATGTTGAGATGACTTGTCGCGAGCAAGATTTAGGTCGCTATCTTAAAGGTCAAGGTCACAGCATGACCTTGCAGCAAAATCGTGTCCGCCCCATAACTTTGTTATTTGAAGTCAGATTTTACATCAATTTCACAGAAATGATCACCACATTGAGATGACGTGTCACGAACAACATTTGGGTCGATACCTTGAAGGTCAAGGTCACAGCATGACCTTGCAGCAAAATCGTGAAGTTTTGGATAGCGCATTCAGGTGCACTTACCTAAATTGATAGTGCATTAAGGTGCTCATACCTTAAATAAAGGCCAAAATTAAACGTCATGATAAGTTTTATCATTTAAATTATTAAGGCCAGGTGAATTAAAAAAAATTATGTGAACCCCAACTACTGTTTGGGTGGGAGGAAACTATAGATTTGCCCTGTCTGTCTGTCCAATTGTCCAACAAAAAATCTGGCTCCTGTGATTACTAAAATAAATGTTTGAGCTACATTGATGGAAATTAATTATAAATGGCAATAAACAGGAGCGTATGATAATTAAAGAACTTTTTTAGGGACTGGTAGGGGACTACTTGTATTGCCCGCAATACTATCAAATGCTTGTTGTTTTTGTTCAAATACTTTACTCTGTCTACATTTTTCAGCCATACATATTTCTTACATGGCAGACTTATGTGTTTTTTTAACTTGCCATACATCTGAAAATCCTATTGGTTTACCTTGTATGGCATAAGAGCCTATATTTTATTTAGTTTGTATTTTTATAATGCATAGATGTTTAACATATAATTCATTATCCTGAGTTAACCATTCCAGTAAATACCAATACTGTTAGTTGTGCATATTCTATGAAGATTTGATTGATAACCATGTATGCTGCACAAAAGACATAAAATTGCATGTGTATAAATGAAAGAGTTAATTTAATTTTCTTCTCAAACTATTGTTTAATGCTCTTTTCCTTTGCAGTGAGTCTCCTATTGGAGATGACAGCCTCATTGTTGCTACCAATGAAGCAGAAACCAAGTTATGACTTAACTCCACCCACTCTGGCTGTCATAGCAACCCAATCGACCAATCATAGTGCAGCATTTACAGAGAGGCCTAAACTGTCTCATTTTTTACATTTTGTGCTCATTTTAGCTGTCTAGATATTTTGTGCTTTCTGCTTTATTGTATGCTTTTTTGTGATATTAGTCATATTATTGAATATAGAATTTGTAGAATATATTTTACATGAATATGCACAAATTAATTTTGTGTTTTTTTACATTATGTTATGTAGAAAAGATTCTAGCATTAGTATTAATTTTGCACGGGACCAATTTCAACCTTATTTCAGGTATTTTTTTTGTTGCTTTTCAGTTTTATTGAAATTGAACTATAAAGAACCACAATATAGCATATCATGTCCTTTATTATTATATGTTTATGCCAAAGATTTGTGTTACTTTTGTTTCTTTTTATATAGTGTGTCCATTTGTTTGCTACCTTCTGTTGTCCTGTAGATTTTAAACAAGAAATGCCACAACTTGTGAAGAGATATTTAACTAGTTGTTTGCCAGTGTCTATGATATTTAGATGTTGATAAGTTTATTTTAAGTAAAATAAACATCTGTAAAAATGTTATTCAAAATGTTATCTTTATTATTCTTTATTTCTTCATTTAAAACAAATAAGTAAGTAAATAAAGCTGTTTTGTCAGAAGCATATAACAATGTTATAAAGTAATTATATGTAATAATTATTTCTTTAGGGAGAGGTTAAAATGTATGGATAAAATATTTAAAATGAATAAAAGCTGAGTGCCTTAGACAGGTCTGAATTATTAAATTCCAAGAAAACATTCCACCTAGAAGACTAGAGAATAGACACTTTATTAAAGTTTATCCCTTATTCAATAATTACAAGAAATTATGTTGTTGTTTTTTCTTCATTTTATTGTGTTTATAGTGATGCAACCTAATGTGCTTAAGCAGTTTAAATTGTATCATTTACAATACACTTGGCACACATGTTTGTTTTCTGTTATTGGCATGGTGATATATGTTATTTCTGGAAAATTTATTTATAAGCCATTGATCAAATATATATATACATATATATCAAATATATATATATGTACATAAATAATCAAATTGTGACTGGCATTTGTGATCACGTGTCTGAACAAGTATTTACTCATTTTAGGTTGGCTGTTTGGTTCAGTATGTTAATTAAGTTAATTGTAAGCTTGTGTCATTTAATTAAAAACCCATGCATAATTCTCAGTTTCTTTTGGTGATATGTTATATATGTCACATGCAAAGGTCAATATACTTGTTTATAGAGAAGAAGTGACAAAAAAGTGTAGATCCTGATCATACAGCTCCCAACCGAGTGCTGGCTGATTGGGATCTAAACTATTTGCCCTAAGGCTTATAGATATATGAAAAGTAGGCTTAGAGTTAATGTACAATGGTTTAATGTTGCCAAGTAATGACATGATATTTGCTTTATTTGAATGAGGTATAAGACTGCATTCAGTTCTTTGCTCATTTGAATTGATGTATGTCATGAAGTGATGTTAGTATGCCATCAAAAGTGCCTTGCTACAAGTGGTTATCGAAAATTTCTGGGCTTTTTTTTTCAGATTGATAAATCTTATATTTCAAATCAGAAAGTTTGTTGATATGTTCTATTGAATTTACATAGTAATAATACAGCATTTGATATAAAAACATTAAAGAGACACAGGTGTAGTCTCTAAAAATGTGTCCGATGTTAAAAAAATTTCATGTTTAATCTTGTATTACCAATACGGATATAGAACTTTCAAGTTTGTTTAAATACAAGTTTCTGATTTTTTTTTACAAAGTTAAATAGTCTCATATTCCTAATATAGGTACATATTTTTTTATACTCCCTTCTGTAAGTTTTTTATAAAACCATGATGTTGCTATAATAACAATTCATGTGTTGCTGCCATGTAGACAAGTAGTTCTAACAACAAATTGCATAGATTGAGATTGAGTTTTTCAAGGAATATGTAGACAAACTTGAGGAAGCATCGTGTTCTTTTTAAATTACATTTTTGTTCATTTTTTTCAAGTTGGTTATATGTGTGTGTATGCTGTAAAAACAACAGTTTTCTCAGATTAATTCACTTGATCTTTATGAGTGACAGTTGGCAGGATGATAGTGCTGAGCATGGTTAACCAGTTTAAATTTAGCAGGAAAGTAGTGACACAACAAAGTGATGATATGTAACTGGTTGTGATGCGTGAAAAGTATAAAAGATAGTGATGTCACTATCTGTTTATAGAATGTACTAATCTGCTCGGGCCATTTCTATATATGGACATTTCATCATTGTTACATGTATGACAAGTTGATCAATGGTGTGCGTTATTCTAGTAAATGTTGCTCTATAAATGTTAAAAAACAGATTTATTATTTCAGATTAACCATATTTCTTTTGTTATATTTTATATGTTTCTGTGTTCACTATTGTTCAGTTTAAACTGTTATCTATTGATTATTATACTAAAACATATTTTATCTGACATAAATATAATAAGTTTTATCATGTCTGACATTTATATGTAACTTTGTTCTTATTTTAAATTTTAAGAAGATAAATCATAATTATCAGTATTTAAGTCTGTATAATGGGCAATTATTGAAAGGGCATGTCTCATGAATGTTACATATTTTTGCTTAGAATTTTATTGAATAGTTGTAGTATTATTTGTATGTGTTCCCTTTTATTTACAATCTGCTATGTATGTTTATGACATATACTAGTTTTTAGTTACTAAATATCAACTGCATGGACATTTAACTAAACATCTTACTAAACACATTTAACTAAACATGTTACTAAACACATTTAACTAAACCTCTTGCTAACACATTTAACCAAACATCTTGCTTAACACATTTTACTAAACATCTTGCTTAACACATTTTACTAAACATCTTGCTTAACACATTTAACTAAACATCTTGCTTAACACATTTTACTAAACATCTTGCTAAACACATTTAACTAAACATCTTGCTAACACATTTAACTAAACATCTTGCTTAACACATTTTACTAAACATCTTGCTAAACACATTTAACTAAACATCTTGCTTAACACATTTTACTAAACATCTTGCTAAACACATTTAACTTAACATCTTGCTTAACACATTTTACTAAACATCTTGCTAAACACATTTTACTAAACATCTTGCTAAACACATTTAACTTAACATCTTGCTTAACACATTTTACTAAACATCTTGCTAAACATATTTTACAAAACATCTTGCTTAACACATTTAACTAAACCTCTTACTTAACACATTTAACTAAACCTCTTACTTAACACATTTAACTAAACCTCTTATTTAACACATTTAACTAAACCTCTTACTTAACACATTTAACTAAACATCTTGCTAAACACATTTAACTAAACATCTTGCTAAGCACATTTAACTAAAAATCTTGATAAATCCTTTGAAGCAAATAGTGCTTATTCTGAGCCGACTGCTTCCTTTGGATGATGATTGATCTGAATCCACACTGTTTGGCAAAGTCTGAGAAATTGTCACTTCTGTTCACATAAACCAGCTTATCCAATGATTGTAAATTTTGAGCACGTATATAGTGAATAATGGACCTACAATTACCAAATATGAACACATGCTGTTCGTGTGTGCTTCCATTTGTAAACACTGTTCAACTTTACACAGAGGGACAAGTTATTATTTGACAACATTTAAATGGCACTGAAGTTGGTACAGTCATTAGACTTCATTAGAATGATCAATGAATTAACTGTTCAGTGTGTGACAAGGGACAAGTTATTATTTGACAACATTTAAATGGCACTGAAGTTGGTACAGTCATTAGACTTCATTAGAATGATCAATGAATAGTCTGTTCAGTGTGTGAACTTCTTGAGGACAGTAATTGAATAGTTAGTAAAGTCTCTTTAGTTTCTAGAAGGGATGGCAAAATTCGCTCAGTGATTCATTTGGATGTTTGAATCCTTTTTGATCTGAACGTTTGGAACAATTCTATAGATCCTACAAAACAAAGTTGAGCATGTTTGGTTGTCATAAACCAGTGAAAAGTAGTATAGAAAGAGTCCAAATGGCTTTAGCAATAAGATCCAAGTGTTTCAATTTATGGAAAGTTTATTTCTTGGTATGTGGTATTAATAACTCAGTAATTACTTTCAGAATTAAAACAAAAACAGGGAAAGAATATGACTTTGTAACAGTTGCTCGTTGTACTTGAGCAGTATAGTTTAATGTTGCCTTAAAGGCTCTTTCTGCCATCTGAATGGTGAAAGTGCTTCTATACTTTGGAAGTAACTAATGTAGGCATAATTGCAATATACTGATAGCGATGTGAATGGTATGAAAATTCTTCTATAGAACAATTAGGACAGAAAATTGGGCCAATATACACCCAGTCGTAACTTTGAGCAAATCTTTACTGACGCTCTTTGTATATGATTTTATCCCATAGAGCATGCATTAAGTCTCCTATATAGACTAGTAGACCGTGACCAGGGGTGTTTGTTATGCATATGCCATGAAACTTTTTTTTGTTGTTATATGTTTTCAGTTTAGGTAATTCATATGGGTTAAAGTTTTCCTTGGAAAAAAATCTAATATTGCT
Organism: Sinonovacula constricta; assembly: GCA_007844125.1. Taxonomy (NCBI): domain Eukaryota; kingdom Metazoa; phylum Mollusca; class Bivalvia; order Cardiida; family Solecurtidae; genus Sinonovacula; species Sinonovacula constricta. Next base: position 61,023,182 of record CM017563.1, on the reverse strand, counting down.
TACCAAACGTTCAAATGCTTTAAATATATTCAAAAGTTCGCTGACATCCCTAGTTTCTAGCATTAAGTTTATTTTATAAACACTAGAAAGAAAGTTACGACGATAGTGCATTGGGCAGCCATGCCTTTTGCCGAATGTTATAAAAGTTTTCAGGTTCAAATTTATTTTACTTACATTACTTTCTATATTTTAGATTGCAGGTTCAAGTCCATCTTTAATTTTATTTCAAAGTTTAATATACTTATATTATAATAGCTATCATATTTGTTTACACTTTCCATTTATATAAAAGGTGCATACAATAACACTGTTGCAGAGCAAAACTTGACTGATATATTTAAAGAAAAAAGTCCTTCATAAACAAGTCATTACACTTGTATTTTACACTATATATTACAAAGTATACTAAAAAGATGAAAAATAGAAAAAAAAAAATAAGACAAAAGCAATGAGTGAAAAAATGAAAAAAAGCATGATAAAATATATTTCAGACATACTGAAAATTTAAAAAGTTAGTAAAAAACTAAATTACAATTAAAAGAAAAATCAAAATGCAAATTTAGTCAAAAGATGAATCTGAACCTCTGACTTTTAGATAAGTTGTAGGATGCTTAATCCATTAAACCACTTGCCTCTTAAAATATTTTGATTTAGCTGTTTATAAAACAAATATCTGTTTAAATCTATGTCGAACCTTCATGGGAAAAGTAAGGTGCCATTTCATTGTTGTCAATAACACTTGTCAGAACCGTCCATCCTGATAAGCAGTTTTAGTGTTAACTGTAGATTATATCATTGTTCTGTTGCTATGTTTGTATAGTGTGCTCCTAGTCTATTATGTATAAATTTACATGAAGTTGCCCTTTTGTTGTATAATCATATTTTGATATTTTTTGTGTGCAAATAAGCCATCATGGAAATAAATCCCCACTGTGTTCTAAAAAGGCCATCACTCTGACTTCTTAGATTGTGCTGTATCATCTCCCTTAATTTCAAAGTAATTTCAAAGTTTTTAAAGTTACATTTTGTATTACAATCTGTTAGTTTCCCTACATTTTTCATATTTTGCCTTTTTTTCTCTAAAAAGACTTCCATATTTCAGACATTTATTGATGTCGAAGTTTTTGTCGTTTTTCAATTAAATTATTCTTTATCAGTAAATCTAGTTTTGTATTAGAAAAATGGCTATAATTTGTTCTTGAAAACCTAGTGTAAGACCCTGCTCAATGAGCTATTTATGGTTCAAAAAATTTTGCTGTTGAAGGGGGTCCTCAGATTAAAAAAAGCCAAATTTTTTATGTCAAAATTAAATGATAATTATTTTTATGGTCCTGATTTATAGGATGGCCCCATTACGTGGTTAAGAATTGCTTGTAAAACATTAGGAAAGGACTTTGAAGAATATACCCCTTTTATTGAGGCAACTTATTTGCTGTGGACTTCTGCTATAGCAGCATTTTCGACAGTAGTTTTAATAAACTGATTCAAAAACATTTTTTAAATTTTATTTAGATAGCTGCCTAGTCGAGATTATAGCATGTTAGAGATTTTTTGTTTTAGATTTTAATACTGTTACATAGACTTAACATAGTTTATAAGATCAAGTAGTGTAGTTTTAGTTTTGTTCAATTGTCATTTTTTACATGGTTAATACAACAAATGTACATGATTATACTTTATTGTGTTCAGAATGTTACAATGATATTCATTTGGGTTATAATCAATACTATCCCACTATGTTGTTCACATGTTGTGCTGATAGTTGTATGCACTTAACAGACATTTTGTGGTGCTTTAGATAGGTCTTATCTTATATCATTTAAAAAGAAATTATAAGTTATTCATCCCGTCAACAATTATTCAAATTATTCATATACATACAGACAGTTAATACATTGGCGGGGAGGGGAACATGGCTGAGTGGATAGAATCCAAGACTCCTCTTAGTCTTTGTTTCCTTTTCAGTTAGGTTCCAATGCCATTTGGAGGAAGAAATTGGATGTAATAGATTTTCAGTCTGATTTGTGGAGTGCTGATGGTTTTACCATGACCTTTGTCTGGGGTCTTCCTCTACCAGTAGAAGAAATCCTTTGATAAAAATGAGAGTTTTTTTAAGTTTCATTAATGAACCATTCTTATTGTAGACAATTCCCATTATCTTGTGGATTTTTTTTAAATTAAATAAATTTCTCCATACAAGCTGAGAAAAAAAGTAAGTGGGATTCTTTGTGAATACAACTGCAGCTCAGCTAGTGCAGTACAGGTCCCAATAAGGTTGTACAAGTAAGTGGGATTCTTTGTGAATACAACTGCAGCTCAGCTAGTGCAGTACAGGTCCCAATAAGGTTGTACAAGTAAGTGGGATTCTTTGTGAATACAACTGCAGCTCAGCTAGTGCAGTACAGGTCCCAATAAGGTTGTACAAGTAAGTGGGATTCTTTGTGAATACAACTGCAGGTCAGCTTGTGCAGTACAGGTCCCAATAGGAACGAGCAATGAGACGTTTACAGGTACAAGTTTAAGCTTGGTATATCTATTGGGTCTCAAATCTAAGATTGACAACTATTTCAGTTCCATTTTAAAATAATTTAGTTGTGTCTTAATAGAATGACATCAGGTTTTTATAGCTACTATGCGACAGTTGAGGCTCAAATTATCCCTTGTGAGCACTTTTTAAGGGGTAAATAAATTGGTGCTTTCTGATTGGTTAAAACCATCTACTTTAGTATTGTTTTGAATGGTCCATTATTTCCATGGGTTATGTTTACGAAACAGAACAAACAAACAAAACAATTCAAAGTTTGTACTTTGTACAAGTGATAGTATTTTTTTAAATTCAAATCTCATTTTAAATCTGCTTGCTTTTTATTGACTAAATTGAATGTGAACTCATCTGAAAGAAATCCAAATGTTTGATGACAAATCTAGATGAAAAACAATCATGTATTCATGTATTATATTACTTTTTTGTTGAATTTTAATGACAAAAGTAGTTATTTTATAAGTTGTTTAATTTAAGTAAATTGTCATTCTGAAATATTTTTTGTGTGTAAAACTGCAGATAGTCTTAACAATTTTGCTTTATTGATTTTTTTAAGGAAAAGAAATATATAAACAAAATAAAAAAAATAGAGACAAATTTTTAAGAATATATTTTTTTTATTATCATTTTTTTTTAAAAATAGAAACAAAATAAAAGAATTTTGGTTAGCTTAATATATTTATTTTTCAAGATAGCATGCTGTAGTGCATGTCCTCCCTTCAGATATATTATTATTAAAGATCATTATATCATATACTGTTTTTTGTTTATTAAAAATGGTTGATTCTCATTTTTGAAAGGACATATGAAATCCATAGGCCCCATTTTCTATTTAAAATAAGCTTATTTTTATCTTGAAAGACCAGATAGATAAAAATCTACTACTACTAAAATCTACATTGCCTTACTCTCCTCCCATCATTTGTTTTTTTTTGTATAAGAAATGAAGTTTAAGAATGTTGCCTGTTGTACCATTTTTCTGATAGTTTCACATGTGATTTTGTGTTCCCTTCCACAAGCATTAGGTTTCTAGTTCGGTTGTTTTTATGCTATTTGTGAAGCATCTGCAAATAAAACAAAAACAGTTAAAACTGTTGTTGTCATTCATGTTAACCACTGCTGTATCCTGTCTCTAATAATGAGAGCATGACACTTACGGGTTAAGTTATCAGCGACATACGAGTGTATTTTGTTATGCCATACCCACACATTTATTGGCTATTACACTAGCATTAGCTAGAACCACATGGCATATCAGCCAGAGGACCTTTCCCTATGAATGTTCTAGCCCCAACCAAGACTCGAACCCATGCTGTCAGGGGCTGAGGAACCACATGTTTATTATGACCTCACCATATGGACAATGGTAGCATGAATGGTTACCCTTGTCCATGCAATCTGTGGATTTGTTTTTCATTTCAGATCAGTAACACTAAGTATTCAACAGATTTAATTTATTTTTGGTTTAAAAATGTTAAACTCAATTACAGGTAATTCGACTGTTTTCTTATTATAAGCAGTGTTCTGGTGTTTTTCTCTTTTTTAATATATTCTTTCCAATTCTGATAAAAAATTGAATTTCTATACAGATTAAATGTATATTTGGCTTATAAGAATATGATACCAAACTACATTTCAAGTTCAATCTTTGTTTTTTATCCACTAAATTTTGACCCATTATGAGGATACCTTACAATAAAAGGCTTGGCTTTCATGTTCTCTGGACACATTACTAGTTTTAAATACCATTATTTTAGCGCTATCGGAGACAGCCATGTCATATCTGACTGTTATGCACTTAGTTGAATTTGTGCAAGGGAATTTTGTTTTGTTTCTTATTACATCGCAATGTCCAGCTTATTATTTGTAAAGGTAGACCACTGACTTATGCCTGGGTAGAACCACTGGGCAGCTTAAGGAAATTTGATAATAAGGTGTCATCATTTTTAATGGTTTAAATCAGCTTGAAAAATACATCATGAAAATTCAAAAGATCTTTATTTACATAAAATGGTGAAGAGAAATGGTCATAAACTTACATAATAAACAGAACTGCTAATTAATAATAATGTAAATGATAAATGCTGAATATATTAATTGAAACGACCATTTACACTGTATGAAAAGTATGTTTAAGAACATTAGAATTTTAGTTATAAATTTAATGGGTTATTTTAAATGGTAATAATTACATATTGTATGAATTTTAAAAATTAAACGATCTACTAATGTGCTGAAAGGTAAAAAAATTGATTCCGATAATTTTGATGACAAATGTTGTGGCATGTTTTTTTTGTAGCATTCATAAAAAGCCCACAGATAATTGGTATGTGCTACTGGTATACGTGTATGACATCAAGAAAATATTCACAAATGACTTGTAAACATAAAACTGAACGATGCATACAAAATTATTTATATTATGACCTCCAACAACATACACAATATTATTTGAATATTCACACATGACAAAAGTGAATTTGTAATAATGAACCTATACAATGTATTTATGAAAAGCGAAAATTTACTAGACTTTTTGTAAAATTGAACAAAACACAGTGGAAAAAATAACAACAAATGTTCACCCTTTATTACAATGATCTTAAAAAATTAACCTATTAAATGCATCTAAAAAAGTCTAATTTAATGTTAGAAATCAAACATTCACATTCTATGCTAAAATGAAGTGTTATTTCAAATTTTAGACTGTAAAATGGTATGTTTGAAAAACAACTTCATATTTTATTTTTATTTACTATCTGCACAGCTTTTGTGTTTTTGTTGAATATGTAATTGAAACAAATTTTCCATCATTCCTGCTGCAGCGCCTCCGTTAACGGGCGTCCGGGCGTAAATTACGTCCGAAAATCGCCAGCGTACGCCGAAATTTAAAGTTCAGGAAGTCCACGGGACGTCCTGTTTAATTGTATTACGCCAGATCACAGAGCGCTCGACGTACATGTGCATTGACCAAATGCATTGTTAATCACCACATGCGCCGTAGGCGTGTATGCTAAGCAGTCTGCTGTTACTTTGAAAACATGAATACCCGCATTTAAAGTTTTTTTACTAAAATACTTATACTGGGAGTAAATCTGACAGCATGTAGCTCATTGCAAATAGTTCTTAACCAAACCCTATAGTGTAGAATCTCATTAAAATCTGCAATCAAAACAATGTGCTGTTCCACCATTTGTGTTCCTCCCTCTACCCACAGTTTCTATTAATGCCTAGGTCAAGTCTTCACAAACAGTATCATGAACAGATGTTATTTTGTGCAAGCAGGTTAACTGCTCACCATGTGTTTAACACTTTTCACTGATTGGATAAACAGGTTTCTGTAAAGAAATTTAACTGACAATTTGGTAGCTGTCCATTGATAGAAACCAATTAATATTACCCTCTATTACTCCCACAGTACCCTATTAGTGGTATGAATGTTGGTCAATCTGGCGGAAAAACTTGACAAGGAACTTTGAAAAGCTGTGTATGTGCATTTTAAATGGTTTGGTTTAATGTTAATTCAAATAAGAACACACAACATAGGATACACAGAAGAAATATAAAACTTAGCCTTAGAATTAGCCCCTATTTCTGGTGGTACCATCTTCAAGCTGTTCCTATTCTTTCCACCAAAACTCTCTTCTAACCACTATTTTACATATTTCTCCATAAACTTTTTATGAAATTCCGAGCGTAAAGTGTCATTCACAAATCTGGTTTTCTTGTCTTCTGTTTTTGCACAGTTCTTGAAAACGACATCATCGTCCCATCTGAAATAATACAATATATATAAAGATTTACCTTTGAACTATAAACTATGGACTTAAACCTACAACAGAAATGGAACTGGGTTGTTGTTTTCACTGTTCTATAAATGGGGTTGTGAATTTGTTTTTGTTTTTTTTATAGTTTAAATTTTTAATAGTTCCTCATCTTACGAAATATATACTGTTTTGCTTTACATTCTGTTGTCTAATGGCATTATATTGTGGCCTAAAAAAGATCCCACCATTTCCCTAAAAGGTGCCTGTGACAGCTATAATCCTGTTTGGGCTGTAAACTATGAGCACCAATAATATTGATAAGTTTACACACTGACTACAAATTGTGTTCATGCAACTTATATACAATCAATTCCTAGTTGAACAAAGTCACAATTGACCTGAAAAATTCTTCAATCCAATATATGGTTTGTTCCTAGGTGTCTACATAAATGTTTTAGTTTTCTCAACTCGAATGGACAGCATCAAACTTAAATTCGATAAAAGATGCCTGCATTTGCATAAGTCCATGTAATTTTAAGTAAATGAATCATCAATTTCAAGAAATAACAGTAATAAAATAAAGTGTTGTTGTTTTTATTAACCTTGTTATTCTGTACATGAATACTGAGGTCAAAACCATCACCTTCAACAATGTACATGCATACTTTAATTTTAAGATAATTAAATTGAACAACTCAACATGATTACTAGAAGAAGATAATAATTACAAAAAGTTATCAGTCAGTACCTTCTTTTGACTTTGAATTCTGCAGCTTTATCCTGGTTGATGAGTGGATTACCCTTCAAGATAATCTCTGTTCGAATCCTCTCCTCCTCTACTTTCTTCTCTGCGTCCTAAAGGAAACAGTCAAATAAAAGATATACCATAATCATTAAAACAAAGTATTTCTTTTACAAAAACAAGGACAAGATCAGAGAAAATATTTGTTTCTTTAAATCGGAGGAAGAAAAATCTTATACAATAGCTCTAAAATGAATAACGCAATCCGAGTCATTTCACCTTATAGCACAGTTACACATCAATATCAATCATCAATGCAAATATGTAGTATTTCCCATTAGTAATAGAAAAAATATCAAGAACTTAATAACAGACAGATGACTCTGCACAAGAAACAGACAGACAAATACATGAATGAGGGAAGGGATGGGATTAGCCGGCATTTTTTACCGATACTGCGCAGCCACATTTCTATCATTATAGCACAGGGGCACTTATGAGATGCTCAGGGACTGAACAGGGCTGGTGTTATGCTGTCCCCTTAGCCCAGAGCGTTAGGAGGGAAGCCACTACTACCAACTTTAAAGTCTTTGGTTTGACCCGGCCGGGGTTTGAACCCACGACCTCCCGATCCGCAAGCCGAATACATGAATGAACGATGCATGCCATATTGCAATCAGACCATTTTTTTTTTACATCTCTCACTATGAGAACAAACATAGTTTTTCCTTAATGCAAAATATTCTATTGTTTCTTTTTGTAATATGGGAGAAGATATTTTATTTTCCTCTATGTAAGGAAATAAATATTTTATCTCATTAAGAGAAGAGATTTTTACCTTTAAATAAAAAGTAAGCTCCTATTTTTTTTATATCTTTTTCCTAAACATAATGATAAACACTTACCAGTCTTGTTTTCTCCCTGGCTCTTTCTTTTTTGATCCTTTGTAATTCTGCCAGCAACTCAGCTGTGTCATCTTCATCATCAGAACTATCCTCATCTTCCTGGAAAAACAACATCAGCACATTATTTGTGAAAACCAAAAAAACACATCATTATAGCAAAGACTTCCCACAACAGTTCAAGCACTTAACCTGACCCATCATCACTTTACTCATTCATTTTGCTTTGATTCATTAGGACTGTGCAATTATCCACTTGCAAATGTTTGTTTTTAAGAAAATTCATTGACCACGAGTGACCCAATGAAATTATATGTTTTATTCAGTGGTACTCTTCATCACCCCATAATTTCAGCACCCATGAAACTTGCATTTATCAAACAGTGGTAATGCTGGTGAATTTTTATAGTGGTGTGCTTCACCCTAGTACCTTAAACTATGGAAATAAACCCCACTTGATTTAATGTGTTAGACTAGTGGGTAAAGATGCAAGCACTAAATAAAATAGTAATTGGCAACTGATGTATTGAGATATTTTTTTATTAGATATTTTTCCTAAACAGAATCAAAATGGGTAAAATGATGTTAATCAATATTTGATAAATTTATTTTATTTCTGTTCATTTGTCTATGTTATTGAACCAGTTTATAAATTTAAATTCGAAATGTATCTCCAAGGCTTTGTTTCTTGTGTTTCTACATGTATTAAGTTCTTACGCAATACAGACAGTTACATGTAAGAAATGAATTAAAAAATAAAACAGAGAATATTTGTTTGGAGACAAAACAGAAAAAGGGTTTGATTCCAACATACAAAGTAATATTGGAAAACAAGAGCCTTACCACTGGACTATGCAGTCATTAGTATCCAAGTTGTATTACAAAACAATACCCAGATGTATACATCGGTAACTGATGTTTTTTTTTAGATCATGCATTTGACTTCCTACATCACAGGTAATGGCTGCTAATGATGGATTAATGAATATAACCAATGAGTAAGGCATATTCTGGTTAAATTGGCTAACATTGGCTTAGAAGTAGTGCATTAAACCTGACTTTGTGAATGAGTACTTTAAACCAAACATTAGAAGTGTTCACTTACATCTCCATCTACAGGATCATCAGCATCTAAGTTAGCAGCAGGGATTTGCTCCAAGCGTGGTCGCTTGCTGCTTGACTCTATAATGTAAGGAAAACGAGCATAAAACATAATTACAATTGAACATTAATAAAGTCACAATTGAAAATAAAATTTCAAATAGTAATAAAAATCACCCAGTTGATTAAGTCTTAATCGTCACATAATAAAAAAAGTAATTCTGAATGAAAGAAGATGCAATCATAATGAATATTGTAAAAATGATAACATTTAATGGGTTAATAAGCATACAATTATTGTACATCTACACAGACAAATTACCACAGAGAACATGTATAATGTAAACTGCTTTGCTTTTTTTTTCTTCTTCTGTGGTACTTTACAATGAAAGAGGAAATCTATAACACTGCTTTCAATAAAGTGATGAAGTAAGTCTCTGTACCTCTGTTCCTGTCCCTTTTCTCTCTGCTGCTCCTCTCTCTCTCCTCAAGATCCCGACGAAAGTCTCGGCTTCTCAGTTCTTCACTTGTTCCCTGGCCATCTTGTCTACAAGGGAGAAGTGTACAAAGCTCCAGATAAAAGAAGTAAAGTGACATGAGCTGGAAGAATACCTTAACCTTTTTTATTTTTAAATTGATCGCAGCAAACAATTAGGGTCATTATAACTATAATATTATAAATTTTGATGGAGGAACACCCCAGACATATCTGGGTAGAACCACTGGTGCACCATAGTCAGCTGGAAGACCTTCCCATTTTAAGTCCTTCTCTCTGAATGAGACATCAACCCCTGTGATGAGAGGTGAAGCAGTCAAAGGTGTTACAAGCTGGCAACTCTACCACTATGCTACTGTCACCCCTGTAATTCCTTAACCAAGGGATGGGATTGTAATTGAAAATTAAACATGCTATATGTAACATTATGAAAGGCTGATGTTGGCTATTTAGACCCAATCTATGATCCTACATGTGATTTCACTCCGAAACAAATATGTAGGCCCCTACTTTAAAATTTGTACATTAACTACAAAATTAACAAATTTACAGATGATTTGGACCATGTTTGTTATATTTTCATTGTTGTTTCACTTACTTGTTGCTGTAATTTTCAACAGTTAAATCAAACATTTTTGATTCCTGTCCCACTTTTTTTTTCCATTAATTTTTTTTCCACTGGTTGTTGACAAATAAACGACTTTTGAGAGTCAAGATGCCAGACATTGCCTGAGATGCGGTAGCAAATTATGCATATCCTGATCAGATAATCAGACAACTACCAAAGGGGAGCTGGCTTATCTGGATCTACACTATTTGCCTGGGCCTGATCAGTTTAGTGCTTAATAAGCAAGAGGTTAATGCAGGTACTTCATTTTATCACAACCAAGTCAAATAATTACCTGTACTTCAGCCTTGTATGTGCCGGTAAATCCCTGCTGGAATACTGCTTTGACAAAGCACTTAAGTCTCCACCTTCTCCCTTGCCCTTGCCCCCGCGGGCTGGCTCCATTGTGGGTCTGGCTGCAGTTGTCATGGCTGCACACTTTCAAGCCTGCAACAAGAAATGTCACTAGAATTGACATGTGCCTATGGCTCTGAAAATGCAATGAACTTAAATCAAGTTAATGGTTGCACTGGTAAATTCATATTTTAAGTGTATATCTTCAAGATGGTAAGAAATATCTATAACAGGATTGTGTAAAATGACATCATCTCTTTTTAGCATTGAGGAAAATTTCCAGAAGAATGCCAGTTTAGGTCTACACCAGAGGCAGATAGACAGTGATAAGGGCTCTGATAAGCCAGCTGTTTTTAGAGAATCATCACCATGCATTGACTATTTTCTGAAGATTTCTATAATACAAAAAAAATAACATCAACAAGTTGTATCTAGAAGCGAAGTCAACCCTAATCACTATTTATATATAATGTCGCATAAAAGATGGCTGTGTGTGACATCATATCACAACTTCATTTTGGCACCATGTGTATTTATCATTAACAATCACATTAATACCAGAAAATGTATTAGTATACATAACAAATGTATGCACACACAAAAATTGTCAATCTGAGCTACATTACTCTAAGAAGAACTTGAAAGAAAACTTTATGCCAGTAAATCAACTGTAAACCTTACAATCAAATAAGGCAAAAGTGCACTTGGAAAACAATGTAGAGAATTTAGAAAAAAAACAATCTTGCCATTTCAGTGAGTTACAGCAGAAAATTATTACATCTTGAATATCCAGATCTTACCTCTTCGTTGAAATAAATAATGTGTTAATGTGTAGTTAACAGACAATTGTTTCCCAAGAGACAAAATCATTTAGTTTTTTATAAGTTCTATAATAGAAATGGCTTTGAAAATTGGCTTAAAATATAACCTGTGATAAACTTTAGGAAGATCTTTTATCATACAATGTATTGTAACAAACTTGTCATAAAAATACAAAAAGAATTTTGATGTTGTGAAACATGGCGCTGTTACATTTGAAGAAGCACATGTGATTACTTTGATCATAAGGCAGAGTCACAAACAAAATGAAGTCAAGTTTCATAATTAAGAGATTTTACTTGACTTAAAACTTTATCAACTGACCGTGTTGATTTTATATTTGGTGCATTGCTGGAACAATATATGTAGCAGATCACAGTAAGTATTTCAGTTATCAATCTCAGAAGTAAGTGAAGTGGAAGCTGATATGCAAAAAAGTGATGTGTCAGCCATTTGCAATGAAATACTCGGTTCTTCTGTGAAGAGTCTGGCTTGAGGGCACCGCTACTTCTGGAATTGATTGAAACTCTTATTGATTTGCATTTTGCAATGATTTTTGCCGATTGCAGTGCAAATTAATCTGAGATGTGCTTCATATATTCCTGGCACCAGAACTATGCCAACAGCAACCATACACTATTATAATAAATAGTTTAACAGTATTTCACGAGTGAAAGGCCATCGGCCCTAGTAGAATGAATTCACAGTCCAATTATCCAATGGAATGGGACAAATGCAGCTGAAACTGCTTTTTAATGTAGGTTAGCCCGACTAGACCAAACGATTTTAGGGATGTGCTGAAAATGGTTGATGGATGTTTTGCTACCCAGATGTTTCGCACCTGATGTTTCGCTACCTAGGTCCGAGATGTTTCGCCACCCAGTAGCTCGTAATTGAATTATCAAAGCTGACGGATGTGTGTTTTCTATATAATTCTGTATAATTAAATGTAACATTATTAATAATGTCTTTGTTGTTGTTTTACCACCATGGCCTTTTATAATAAATATTTAGATACAGTTTTTGTTCTCATTTGTAAGCCATGTCCTTGTTGCACTATAAAAGGCATATAAGTATAATATGTATATGAATTTTATAAAATATGTAATCAGTTCATTAACCAATCAGAATTAATGTACATGTTATTTATTTATAATAATATAAGTTAATAACACCAAGAATGAGTGTAAGGGAAACATTTTTAATAACATTCTTACTAAAATTTTATTTGTACGAGCGTTTATATATATGCAAAAATGAAAGAAAATTGTCACTTTTTTATTAAAGTAAATCTGAGAGGAGAAAAAAATCCCGTCCCTAACGGAGATTCAAATCTGGGACCTTCAGATCAGTAGGATGACACTCAACCACGTCGCTAAAGGGTTAACCCAACAGCAAGGCTATTGGAAGTGCCTATCTGCAAAACATAACAAACAACCCATGTAGTGACCCTTAAAAGAACAGTCTCCCAAACACATAAAACTCTGATACACACTTGCTGTTAAGCTGGGTAGCGAAATATCTTGGTGCAAAACATCTGGGTAGCAAAATAGAAGGTAGCGAAACATCTGTAAATCCTGAAAACAGATTTGAGGGATCATGGGTGCAATTGCTGTAATGGTCATATTCTTTATTTTATGTGATGTTTTTATTTGAGAATGTCGACTCAAAATGAGGGATAACAGATAGGCATCAATCACATCACATTCAATGTTCAGTCTAGAGTGGGCAATTGCACAGTAGTCATTACAATATTTGTTTGTTATTAATTTTACAAAAATATTTTTTCAATGAATGAACTAAGAGGCCACCTTGCTGTGTTGGGCTCTATTGAAAAGAATCCTACGTGATTGTCTTACTGTTTTTATTGTAATATACATTTATATGCTTTTATTTAATAACTAACGAGCAGGCTTTGAAGCAAAACCTCATCAACAGTTTTGACAGTCAGTGGTGATAGTCCACTTAGTTCGTATCATGTAGAACAGGTAGAAGTTGTTCAGTGCGGAAGACTAAGGTTGTTATCAGTAACCTACCTATAATCTATATGGGCAAACAAATCCTATTTAATTAAAAGTGATTAAAAATGTTGTGTGATTAAAATTTCAGACGCGAGTTGACTTAGGTTATTTCCCTTGCAGTATTACAGGTGTAAAATGCGGGTCCTAAAATGCAGTTTTCGACTTCAACTCTGGCATTTATTTCGGGAAAATAAGCACAAATCCTTATTTTACCTTACTTTATTTAAAGGTGTTATCTGACCGTTTACCTATATTTCATACATAATATACCCGTATTCTATGGAATTCTTATATTATTGCTGCATAAACGTATGTTTTAGTTTAGGTAAATGTTGTTTATAACATTACGTCAACTGTTAGACAATACAAATCGTAAAATATGTCGCTTTAATTGTCGATTATTTCCAAATTTAAAATAGATATTGACTCTAACCGCGTGGATTCGATATATTAACGATTCGCCACAATAACGATTCGCCACATAACGATTCGCCACACTTATATAACGATTCGCCAGTAGTAAAAATGATTGGCAACAGGTGTGATAAATGATATTGATACGGAAAGTACTTGTTAATTGGCACTTATTTTTTTTATCTTCCTTCTCTATAATAGCTCTCTTTATGTAATGATCATAGCTAGTCGCTGTAAAACAAAATTTTAATTATACACTCAATGATCATCATAAATGCACATTTATAAAAATCAGCCAACAGTGTTACTGAAAAGTTAAGATATCCGATAACTGAAGTATTTTTGTTCCGATTCCCATCACTATAGATAGTTTCCGTGTGATGTCATCGACACTGATAAGACAGTTCAGGGCAGCCATCTTTGTGGGCAGAACTAATGCAGGCTGAAATCGGGAAATATGTGCTGTATTAAACTCACCACTGTGTTTTATTTTTCAGTCTATTTTACTGAATTTTATATCAAATCTAACAGCTTTTATAAAATGTTTTCAATATCAAAACTATTATAATTGATAGTTTAAAAGGTTAAAGAAATTCAACCGAAAATGATTCACTGTTCATTTTGTTTTAAGTATGAGCCAATAGTTTTATTTATTTCTGTGTATTAATTCTGTGTGCATTTATCAATTGTAAAAATATTGTATTCTAAAAATATGAATTTCAAGAGCTTTCCAATGGTGTATAGCTTTTAATATTCGGACCACAAATGAAGAAATTACAAGAAAATAAAATTTACCCTTCTGTACAATTCATATGAAAATCCCTTGAAGTTACCATCAAAGACGGCTGCCAAGATAAGGAATTTTCACTGATGTGGAAACTATCTATTTTACAAGCTTTGAAAAACCTCCCTGGCGAGTTTAAATTGAAAATTACAGGCAATGTAATTTTAACAAGTAGTTTGGCCCCTTCTGTTTGTGCAAGAGTTACATACGTTCATGAACTATATGTATTCTAAGTTCAACTTTGTATTATATGAGTTGCATTCTTTGACAGATGGTCCTTTGTTCTCTTCAATTTAAAAATTCGTTCTTTCTTTTTAAAGAAGTTTTCCACATTATTTTTCAATAGATCTATGCATCATGGTAGCTTAAAAACCGTTACAGCCGCTTGGTTTTGATCAGCCCAATACAAATGTACAACACAAGTTGAAGATGCACGTGAATTAAGGTGATCAAAGATAATATTTGCGTCAATTGGAGAATGTTTGGTTTTGTTTGCTATGTCGCACAGGGTTTTGCTCAGACGCGCTGTAACTGAATCGCGACGACGATGCACTATAAAACGATACAGAAATAGGCAATCACGCAAACCCCAAATCTTAAAAAAGTCACGAATACACACAAGGGAAGTAAATCGAATAAAGCGTAAAATTATAAATCGACACATTTGTCTCCCTTTATAAACGGCACAATCAAATTAACATGTTATAGACAGCATACAGATTTTGGTTTTGACTGATGTATCAGTGTTTAGTACACGTTTCGTTGTTAGATAAGTCACAAATTGGCTTGATATTGACGAAACAATTTTAAAATATATATGTCAGGTACCTATACATATACATAATGTGCACAGGTTTTGTAAAATATAATTCAATTTACAGACAAATGTTACTTATGTAACAATGGCTAGTTGGACTGAAAGCGGCCCCATGCTATGCACTGAATTACTGAGATAGGCTGTTTACTTGGTCGAAACACATTGTTAGAGGAAATGTATTTTTTTAAAACTTAGATGAGAATAATGGAGTTACTCTTGCTTAAAGCATCCGCATTTTCATTTCGCTAAGCTATGTCGGAAAACGATAGCCGTGGGAACGCATTGTCTTACTGATTATCTTGCGCGACGACTTTTCATTATAGAACTGGTTAAAAACTTAAAATGATTTTATTAAATATTGAAATTTGCGCGTTTAAAGCGACTCTTTCCGATATGATTTTATTAAATATTGAAATTTGGGCGTTTACAGCGACTCTTTCCTATATGACTGTAATCGTCTAAAACCCTTCTTGTATATTTAGAAAAATTGATTAAATATTATTCCGAAATACCTACATTAACAGAAAACAATGATCCTTCAAAATCATTCATAGTTTGTACCTAACACAGACAACTTAAGTTAGAAGTTTATTTTTATGTATTTGAGCGTTTTCGTTCAAGTTTAATTTCGTAAAAAAATACATCAGTTACACAATTAGGTTCTTAATGTAAATGATACGTGATTCTTATACTTATCACAGACACCATCAGCCGATTACTCATCTTTCTCTGGATGTTTCGCCCCAATATTTCGGGGCAGCAGCTGGTAACTGTTTGACTGTGCCATCTAACTGCCTCGGAGCCAAAGTCAAAAGGTCGTCCTTTTGACAGCATTGCTAAGGACGGACCTGGACTGTAGCCTTCCTAGACTTGCTTTTGATGCCCAGTGTTCCACGCATTGTACATAGTGACTGCGTAGGGAAACCCATAGCAACACAGCCTATTTCCACATGGAATATGGTTGTTTTCCATCACTGGCAGCAGCAAGCATCACCAAGGTCTTGATACCTCAACATTTTTCTTTCATAGGCTTCCTTTGCTCTCTCCTCCCTTATCTTCTATTTCTCAAACCAGTCAGTCCCTTCTATAAGTTGTTTTGTGATTAGAAACAGGTGCGTGTGTCCTATATATCTGCCAATGTCCGTGATTTTGAAATAAATGCGTTCATCTCATAAAGCTGACAGCTTATTTATATTTTAAATTTTTCACTCCTTTCGTTTTAGAACTCCTTTTTAATGTAGGCTAATGTACATGTTAAATACAAAAGAGTGGGGCAGGTACTTTGACAATGAGGATTAAGCCTTGAGACTTTTTTTCAAAGAAGAGAAGAACTGAAAATGGTCGACCGTAACTTCCAGTACATCTTAGATCCCTCAGAATCGGTAAGTTAGTTTTGATGACCACTTTCATCTTATTTCCCATGTTTTTACGAAATACTTCAAGGACACAAGGGATCATTTGAGGTTTAAGAATCGTTATGGGCGTTTGGCTTCGATCTCGTATGTCGTGGATCTACGCCGCTTTAAGCCCAAGAATTATTTGCGTAAGCCTAATGTAGAAAATCACCGGACTGCACTTTATTGTTCGATTAGTGACCTAGACTGGAGAGAATAATACCTGAATGAATAAGGACTGGGAAAGCTATAATTGTTTGTTGTAATTACGTCGCCATTGACAAACGTTGACCTCAATGAAAGCTATTTGTACGACAATCCTTTAAAAATTCTTAGACAGATTAATAGTCACACAGTCCGACAATAGCACAACATTTTCCTGAGTCCGGGGATGGGGTGGGTGGAGTAGACCCCAGTCACATCGCTGCGAGTGTCGAAAGCTCGGTTCAAAGACAGAAAAAAACAACAAACAAATGTCTCCCAACGTGTTATGACACAACTAAATGAATTGTAATAAAACAATAAAGAAACAATTACAACAGGTCTTGCATATTTGTTTTTAAGCATATAGTACAGGCCCGGATCGAGAACTTTTCAGCTGGGGGGTTGGGGGGGGGGGAAGGGGGGGGGGGGTTGGGGGTTGGGATTTGGACTGAAAATAGAATTTGACATACGTTCTGTGGGGGCTCCGGGGGTATGTTCCCACGGGGAAAAATATTCTGAAATGTCGGAGATGCGTTCTGAAGTGTATCTGGACAAAAGGTTAATAGCTTTTAATGGTTTTATTTAACTGACTCTGTAAGTCTGAAAATCCGAAGACATAAACCTTTAGCAACATAACTTTGTTGTTGAAATCTGGTTCGAATTCTTCCAAACAATATGCCAAAACAGGCAAACACATACTTTCCTTGAAATTGGAACATAAAATGCAGCTATATTACATTTGTAGCTCTGTTTTACTATCGATCGTCGTTTGCAGGTATTGGTTAAGAAAATAATAATAATAATAATAATAATAATAATAATAATAATAATAATAATAATAATAATAATAAAAACAATAATAACAACATTTTGCTATCTTAGCGCAATTTCTCAGCAAACAACCATTGCAGCATTGTCGGATATGATGCGGAACTAAATAAGTATACATTAATATTGCCTGAATTTAGATTTCAGTTGGGTGTTCGAGAACGTGTTGTGCAAGATTTTGATGTACAGTATTTGTGGAAGTTACACCAAAACAACTCGTCTTAAAAATACCAAAATTTCCAGTGGGGCTGTCAATAAATGGTGTAAAAAAACAAAACAGTACTGATTTGCCGCGAAGGCATTATTAGATGTTGGACCCGACGATATACAAATATCAGTATTTATTGTAGGACAAACAAGATATAATTAAGCCTTTTCAAATTAAGGTCGTTTCTCTAAACTTTAGTTTGGAGTTTTGGCACATCAACTAAGCAAAGCGTTTATTAAAACTTGGACCAATATATGCGTTTATTAAAACTTGGACCAAGATATAACAATTTGTGCACAATCGTCAAACTATCTTCGTGTTCCAGTACGCTGTTCATTAGGATTTGGGAAATACAAAACATTACTATCATTGCCAAAGCCCATTAAAAATGTGTTTAAATGTTTGAAACAGCAACATTTTTTATCCAATGAAAACAGCATAAATTGTTAAGTACGACTGCTACGCATTCATGGTGCTATCGACAGCTGCAGATCACTAAATTATAAAATTATCATGACCTTAGCAGTATATCTTCCTTGTTCTCTTTTTTTGCAACTTGACACATAATTCTTTAACCCTAGGTTATCGCTAAAATCGGAGTAGGTTCAACATCCTTTGAAAAACCAAATCCCTTCCGTTCATGTTAGCAAAGGCCGACAAACACCCTTCTGTACTTTTTCTAATACTCCACTCCTGTAAATTTTCCACATTTTGCAGTAATGCTTATTTGGATCGCACAGTTAATTCTCGTCAATTCTCTGATAAAAACATCAGTCTTTTTTTCTGATAAAATTCCAACTTCGAGATATATCTTACTTTAATGAATTTACGGGAGTGCTTTTGACTTTATATATATATATATATATTGCCCGCCTATGCCAAAATGAACGGAAGGGTTTTTGTCCTACAAATGCTATAACTATTGCAACTGTTTGTGTTTTTATTTGACTTGGATATAACTTAAAATTGCATTTTTGTCGTATTCTATGTCAGAATCAATCTATAAGCTGTGACCTAAGCATATCTCCTAATTTACAGAAGATCTACTTCGTATAAAACAACATAATTCTTGTTCACATCTTTTAACCATTTTGTCATGACCTAAAAAGTTAACTTTAAGAAAACTGTAAATCTATACGCAAGGTGACATACAATTGGAACCCCTCGGCAAATAACGTCTGAATCACAGAAGGGGAGTGCCGACAAGGCTCGTAATATATGTAGCAAGAAACATCAAGGGAAGTAACTCCGTTTTTCCTTTTTTTTGTTACCCGCAAATTCGGTTCCAAATTGTAACCCCAAACATGACCTTCACTTACGCGTTTTTTAACGATGTTTTCGATTGGCTGGATGAAAAAAGTCAACCAATGAGAAAAGGTAAGTCATCCTTCCATCGGAGCACGGGGGTTTTACCATTAAAACAATTCGGGAAAATAATTTTTGCGAAAAGTGAAAAATATCATTGAAGTGTTAAAATGCAAAACCTTCGTGCTCCACATTAAAATTAGGCTTATTTTATCTATTAATCATTATTCTAAAAAGAAACACTAAAATATATGTATGAAATGGACGTATTAAGTGTTAATTAACGTATAACACACATGAGTAAAAACCGACAAATTTGCCGATGCGGTGCCACAGTCTACATCAACACCGTTCGACTTTGGCGGGAAGTTATGTCAGAGAATATTTTTGGGAATTATCAACTTTTTTGTTTGTATACTAAGTGCATTTATCAATGCAATGCTATAATGCAGTATTCTTTCTATTAAAATAACATATTTATTCATAAAATCGTAATAATGTCATTGCTTATTCACTGATTAATGTCGATGCAGTTTCAGTTGAATATCGCTCATGAATATTGTTTCGTAATCGTAGTGTCTAGTGTCAGTAGAGCCAGAGGTAAATAAGTACTTATTTTCTTTCTGAATTAAAAAGCATGGTTGTTTTGTGTTAAAACAGATTCGGACCATCGAAGTTTCTCTGTGATGACTGGTTATTGAAGAAACGGGTTGAATGTAGCTTCAATATACCTTAAGCCACAAAGAGTAAGTTTTAAACCATGTAAACATTTGGGCAAATGAAATATTTTGTTGTCGAAAATAGTCCATCTTTTTTTCGTTTTCAGTAATGAAGCAAAAACTAATCCTTCATTTATTTTTAAATAATTGTTTTTGTATTTTTATTACATCAATGTGACTTAGGAAGAACCACCAAACCATCATAAGTCAACAAGGTTTTTTTTTATTTTTATGAATACACTAAAGGGACACATGTATCATAGTATGATCAGTAAAGCAATGTCCAGCTGTTTTGGTGGAAGTAGACCCGAGACAGGTATCTGGGAAGAACCACCGGCACATACAATTGCAATTCAGCTGGAAGACCTTCTGACAGAAGTTCTTCACCCTGACCAGAGCTCAAACCCATACAGTAAAAACTGCACAGTCATAGAAGTTTCAAGTTTACAACTCGACCACTTTCACACTGGAATATCTTAATATATTACATTTTTACACCAACTGGAACTCAAACCAACATGTGCTTTAGGTAGCCAATTTCAACCACCTTGTTAAAATATTGAATTTTGTCTGCATTGCAATTTAAAACTAATTTTTTGTTCAGAGAAAAGGAACTGAAGTTATGAGAAAAGTTGTAATGATCCATCCTGTTTTACTTAGGGCTGGGACCAATCATTTGATAGGATTAGATGGCTAGATTTTTAATTAATGGAAAAGAGTTTTGCGATTAAATTTTTTTCCTATTGGTTTGTTTGTTTTTGTTAAATTTTGTAAACATATGTACAATACACTGTCTCATATTATCTCACCTACTTCATATTATCCTCTGCTCCTGATGATCATGATCCACTTATTGCAATTAGGGTTTACCCCCTTGCCCTTCAGTAGCTCTCAAAAGAGTGAGAAAGTCTTTTAGGTCAAAAGTCTTGACTAAAGATGCAGCTAAAGATATCATATGTACTCCTGTGCAATAGACTGCATTTGGATGACTTATATGACCAGTTTTGTATAAATCAGAGGCATAAAGTCTACATCTTCAATCACATTCTTTTTGTATAATGTTGGAGTTAAACACTAAATAAAGTATTAGTGCTTGAATCTTCAGTAAGAATCATGCTAGCTAAATCTGATGTCTTGCATTAAAATGTGGAACATCTGCCCTCTAACACTATTTCCTTATCGATGAAATATTTAGGACATTTTATGGTTGCCCTATGGATAGGCTACTAAGTACAGACTAACACACCACTTATGTTTTTATGTTCATTGTTAAAATTATATAATTAATATCCCTCTTTTGGCCCTATTCATTGCATATCCCCCTCCTTTGTAAAACCCTGTTATTTGTATGTCAAAAAGAAAATGTGGGGGGCGCCCTTGGTACAGTGGTAGAGTCGCCGATTTGTAACTCCTCTGACTGCTTAGCCTATCATTGCACGGGTTCGAGTCCCGTTTGGGGCGAAGGACTTAATGTGAGAAGGTCTTCCAGCTGACCTGCGGTGCGCGGTGGTTCTACCCAGTCATGTGTCTGGGGTCTTCCCCCACCCAGAAAGCTGGACGTTGCTATAAATGATCATAAATGGTTGCTGCAATGTATTTACAAAAAAGAAGAAGAGAAAAAAAAAGAAAGAAAATTTGGAATTTCACATTTTATAGTGCTTGATACAGTGTTGATTTTTTATCTTCATTGGTACATTCCATTTGATTTTAAGTTGTACTTATTATATTTCTGAAAGAATTTCAGAAGTGTTTTTTGTATGCAGATTTTCTGTGCATGAAGACTTCATTTTTATCATTTCAGAGTAGTTATCAAGTATTAGGATAGAGGTTAAATAATCTTAAAGGGACTCTTTTGGTTTTTACTGTAAATTTTTTTATCCGGTTTTGTTATGATTGTGACTTACAATGTAATATTGAAACATTTTACTTTTCATCAGAATATTCTCATTATTTCAAAAGGATGCCTCTGAACCTACTTTTACTTCCAATAGGAAAAAACTTTATTAAAGCTCTATATTTCATTATATTTGGACTTGATAAATACCATGCTAAGGGTATTGTCTGATAAAACATGTATGTGTCATCCTATATAATTGCATACTTTTGGTATACTACAAATGAAGTCAAATTTAAAAACTAATTTAAAGTAGTTTTTTTTTATCAAACTGATACAGGGTCATTTTTTAATATTACCACAATAAATAAGGATTAAATTAATAATTTCAACTTAAGTTTGTTTCTTTGTGAATATTTTTACACAGTACTTGCCCTCTACTATTGTATAAACTTAAATAGGAATATTTTCTATATTATGTAATTTTAAATTTATATTTAAAAAATATTTTTAATTGATCCTTTTTCTTTCAGACTAAACAGACAGGAGACGAAGTTCTTGAAATTGCAAGATGGAATGTCATGTTAAAATTTAAATAAATTATAAAATATTTTAGCTTTGTGTTTTTATTTCTCAATTTACATTCCGAATAATTTGAGGAAAAAAAGGAATATCCCTTACAAATTTCTTTCTTCGTTAAGTCCTGGACAAGTTTAAATAACACTTTTCAAAACTTCTACTTTGAATAAAAATAATATAAACATTGAGTACAATTTAATAATTCTAAACATACATAACCCTAAAACATAACTCTTTCAAATATGCATCATAGAAAAAACGCTTACGAAAATTGCATTTTTCAAACTTTTTTTTACTATATCCAAATAATAAAATACTATATTTTTTAATTAGGGCATCTGGAACTAAGTTTTCCTACTATAATATTGTTTGAATGATGTAAAAGTAAGTAAATCTGTCATAAAAAACTCTCCAATTAATATGAATGCATTATAAACAACATTAACATACAGGGTACGGATTTTCAGGCAGAAATGAAAAAGGGCCACCAAACTAGCACTTTTGTAAAAAATCGTTAAAAAAAAGTGACTATAGATATTTGGACAAACTAAACTGTTTTTAATTACTTAGATGGGAAATAATATAAGTGCCAAATTTCAGCTTCCTGTCATTAAAAATAAAAAATCGATGTTCCATGCTAATATATGTATTATCCGTGGACCTGTGATTCCCCCGAGTATCTCTACAAGTTCTACAATTTTTTGCGTGATCAGGTCATTTCTCAAGAAATATGGTCGAGAAAAATTGTATCCTCACCCTCTCCCGCCCCCGTTTATCCGGGCCTGTTGTAGATTTGTTTTATATCATTAACGTGTCATGGTGTATAATAAAGTTTTGATAAAATCTACAAAAAATATTGTCTTATGCACATTGAAAATAAGGAGAATAACATATTTTTAGATACATGATTGAATACATTTCATTGTCAGGTATACTTTTTAGGTATGAACGTTACGTTGTTTTATGTTTAATTTTATGAATAGAACAACAACAACAACAACAACAACAACAACAACAAAACACACAAAAAACCACACCTCTTTTTAAAAAGGTTTATTATACAATTATTTTTTTTATATGAAATTGGCAGAAAACATCAGTTACGGTAATAAGCAATAAAAGAAGCCATTATGAATAGAAAAACAACAACAACAACAACAAAACACACAAAAAACACACACATTTTTTTAAAAAAAGGTTTATTATATAATTATTTTTTTTATATGAAATTGGCAGAAAACATCAGTTACGGTAATAAGCAATAAAAGAAGCCATTATGAATAGAAAAACAACAACAACAACAAAACACACAAAAAACACACACATTTTTTTAAAAAAAGGTTTATTATATAATTATTTTTTTTATATGAAATTGGCAGAAAACATCAGTTACGGTAATAAGCAATAAAAGAAGCCATTATGAATAGAAAAACAACAACAACAACAACAAAACACACAAAAAAACACACATTTTTAAAAAAAAATGTTTATTATATAATTATTTTTTATATGAAATTGGCAGAAAACATCAGTGACGGTAATAAGCAATAAAAGAAGACATTATGAATAGAAAAACAACAACAACAACAAAACACACAAAACACTACACATTTTTTTTAAAAAAGGTTTATTATATAATTATTTTTTTATATGAAATTGGCGGAAAACTTCAGTGACGGTAATAAGCAATAAAAGAAGACATTATGAATAGAAAAACAACAACAACAACAAAACACACAAAACACTACACATTTTTTTTAAAAAAGGTTTATTATATAATTATTTTTTTATATGAAATTGGCAGAAAACTTCAGTGACGGTAATAAGCAATAAAAGAAGCCATTATGAATGGAAAAATACGTCAAGGACAATATATTTTAAGATTTGAAAATGTTCCAAAACTATTTAAATACATGATCTTGATCGGTATCCAGTCGTTTCCCCCACAAGCCAGTTCCTCCCCTGGATGTTTCCCCCACACTGCAGTTTCCTCTAGGATGTTTCCTCCCCTATATATATATACTATATAAAAAGTAGTTGTGAAAGATTGGAAAGGTTTATATTTTTACTTAAATACATACATAATTTTGAGGTACCATTGGTTTGTTGCATTTACAATAGTTTAATTAATGATAAAGAAATATAGAAATAATATTCACATTTTAATCACCTAATTACTAAAAGAATCAAGATTACCATAAATTAATTTACAAATAACATAACATTTATATAGTTGTCAATTATATATTAAATAGTAAATTATTTTATTGATTTTGTTAATTATGTTTTTTAAATATATATATATATATATATATATATATATATATATATATATATATATATATATATATATATATATATATATATATATATATATATATATATATCACTAGATTTACCAAGCATTTACTGGAGTGAAATGTGTGAATTGTTTGAGATAGTTACACTACAAAACTGTAGATAGACTATTAACAGGATATGGCAGGTGTGAAACATGTAGTGTTATGTGTATTTGACACATTTTTAACAGCTTAGTAGCAATTATGTTTCTTTGCAAATGACAAGATTTATATCAATGAAGAAATAACAAAGCCATCTGGTTAAAAGTAATTTTATATCATATATTGCATTAATATATTACCACAAATCATGTGTTATATACCTTTCAGTTGCAATTATTTCAAACTTTTACTATGTGCTTACAAACTTTTATTACATTAATAAAAAACATCATCAGTACCACAAATAATGTTTTATTGCTTTTCACTTGCACAGTTTACTCTGAAAACTTTGAAAAATTGTTTTCACACAATTTATGCTAAATGACTAATTGTTTAATATTTTATATTATCAATGCATACATAATTATCTCAAAACTTTGAACTTTAATAATCAAAGAAAAGCACATGCCAATTAAATGGATTTAAAATAATGATTCAGAGTTGATTGAATAATTTTTCCAACACCTTTAATACAGTATTGGCAATATAAATATAAATTAAATAAATTTTATATCATCAATGCATACATAATCATCTCTAGTTATATATGTATCCACCATAAACAGTTACAACAAAAACTTTAAGTAAATTGTAAAAACAATAATTTAAAATCAAATAAAAGAATGATTTTAACATGTTTATGTAAAGTATTATTAGTATCAATGATACTAAATATTTCATAAAGAACAATATCATCATTATATAGTATATCTTCACATTACTATATAATATATATATAGGGGAGGAAACATCCTGGAGGAAACATCCAGGAGGAAATGTCAGTGTGGGGGGAAACGACTGGAAACCATCTTGATCAGGTAAATTTAGATTAACGAAAAGGAAAATTAAAACAAAATATATAATAACCTCATGTTGTGACATTAATTAAACAGCCCTTCGATTATATGAAAAAGAATTTTAAATTACACATCAAGACAACTCCAAATTGTTCGGCATTTATACCATCTTTAACATTTTCAATTTATCGAAGTGCTGAAAGATGAAAAAGACTATACTACTGAGAAAACGTCGGGTCACCGCTAGGAGCGCTACTGTTACAACTGAGTATTTCGATCTTATACGTGAATGGTGATACACAGTCAAGGAAATTACGTTAATAAATAATTTGTAAGTACGTTTTATTTGTTTTAGTTGACATTTAATTTGTCGTACATGATAAACAGCAACATATAGAATCAGTATCACGTAAAATGTCATCTTATTTCATATGATATTATCGCACAGAACCTTCTTAAAGCGGTGATCGCGAAAATATATTACACTGTGAATTTGGCATCGTTCCCACGATAAATCGATATGTTTATCTTAAGCAATAGGTTAATTTAACCAACCTATTATTTTACAATTTAAAACAGGTATTATTTAAATAAGAAAGGTTTATGTCTTTATTGACTAAACTCTTGTAGGTGCAAAAATAATCCAGATTTATTTGTTCTTCTGTCTATCCGATACGTCGATCTGTTCGTTCAGTATCATTATATAATTTATCTTCATTACAGCTTTTTTTTTTTTTTTTTAGTTTTCTATCTTCATTACAGCTTTTTCATTTTTTTTATTTTTCTATCTTCATTACAGCTTTTTTTATTCTCCCCTCGACATCCCAAAGAATGTCTTTCATTAATATGTATGGTGAAGCACATGCTTAAAATGTAATACATGACCCATATTCATTTTTGAAGTCGATATTTTGCATTGCATGTTTTTATTTCAACTGAACAGAAATATATGAGAAATGAAGGTTCTTTGACTTACTAGTATACTTGTAAAATATTATCAGGCATGGATTTACTGGGGCACAACCACTCCTATGGTCACAGACCTAGGGCACCTAAATTTCATTATGGCCAGATAATGCATATGCATATATTGCTAGATTACTCTATATCATTACTTACTTAGCATATGTACAATAGTTTTGAGAGTGTTGACTGTTGTGTTTTCATAGGTAAGAGGGGTGGGTTTCCTCTCCAAACCCAAGATCTGGGGCTGATTTTATCTTGCTATCTGAATAAATTTTAACATACACTCAAACAAAATGTTAATAATTATTTAAAGTGACTGTTAACATTTCAAAAATGACTGTATGTAAGGGCCGTGTTCAGTTACAGTTGCCAGTTTATAACTTCCAGCTTCTTTCTACATCATCAGTATGTTCAAGTCCTAAACAAGCAAACTTTCAAGGGAGGAGTTCTCTCACCAGATATGGTGTACATCAGTGATTTTACCTGGAGATTTTATCAAGTTTTTATTTGATTAAGACCAAGAGATTTCCTGGCATGCAGTTTTTCATTCCATTTAAAAAATCAGTTTTGGCATTTTCTTGACTGCAAATCCTTAAACATCTCTGAGTTTTCTTTTAATATAAACATGTTTCAAATTTAAAACCATTTTCCTATATTTCTCTCTTTTCAGACTTTCAATAAACCTATTTCCAAACGTAGAAAGCCACTTTATTTAATGACGGGCAAAAGACTTAGTTGGCAACCATTTGTGTTTGGAGGTCTGGCGTCCGTAACAGCAGAATTTGGTAAGTTTTTTAGTGCCATATTTAAACATTTCCAGAACCGTGGCATTTCAGTGTTCTAATGAAGTCAGCATTATAATGGACCACATTATATAGGAATTCCAGGGTGCTCATGGGTTATTTTGATAACATGTGTCAGAGCTACAGTGGGACTTAACCATCATTTTTAATCTTTCACTTACATTGTAGTTAATTAATTCAGTTTTCTATAGCTATAAATGATAAAAACAAATGATGTCATCTGTTGTCAGAAGACTTAGCTAATATGCAAGACGTAAATCAATTTTACATTCAAGTATGTGGTAGAATGAAAACAGAATCTGCTTTCATTTTTGTTAAAAAAGCAAAACTTTGTTTCACAATAATTGTGCTTAATGTGAATTATTTGCAAAACTATATATAAGCATGCTGGGGATTTTTGTTAGAAACATATACTGACGTCCGAGCTGATTTCCCATACGATGATGTTGCGTCATCTAAAAAATAATGAGTCATCTGGATTTTTCTTAATTTAAACATAGCTACATAAGTACCATGGCTCAGATAGGAAATACAGTTCATCTGCTTATTTGCACACATAAATTCCCAGATAAATTTATGCAAATAACTGTTGAAACGAAAATCAATATGGGATTACAATTTCAGTAAGCAAATTTTGTTTTCAGTTGCTACAAATTTGATATTATTAATATTAATTTGCAGCTACTGTGTTTCCTTCAAAGACTGTCTGTCATACAACTATTTATAATTTTCATTATAAGATAATTACTAAGCTCATAATGATTTACTTTCAAATCAAGTTAAAAGGCTGATTTTTTTCTAAATGGCCACCATTTTGATTTTGTGACAGCAAAAAAAAACCCCACCTTTTTACATGCAGTATTGCAAAGGGCTTTTTATCAGATGTTCATTTTTAATGAATCAGCAGTGAAATAAATTTGCCTTTACTATCTTGTAAACTTTTTATTTTTTATATGCATGTAACCATTATTCGGTATACAGAAATTAACTGTACTTGTTTGTAAGGAGAAATAAGGTGTTATGCTTCACTTTTCACATTGATGTAAGATATCAATAAATAGCATTTCACTGGATCTTTTCAGGTAGCAGTAATTTATATACTTGTTTGAGGAAATAAACACTGGTTCAAACTGTCAGATAGCACCTTTAAAAAAGATTACATTGTTCTTAGGTTTGACTGTTTTGAGCTTTTTTAAATAATAGATGGTAAATATTAACTGAAGACTTCTGACATCAATAATTCTGTTATATACTAAGTATACTGACCCTGTTTTAATGAATAATAATAAAAAGTCATGTACATGTTGTGTCAAGCAACAGACCAAGTAGGTTAATGTCCAGTCTCTTAAAATATTCTTGAAATCTATTGTGTATAGTTGGTAATGGCTGATAAATGGTAATTTTTATTTAAAAAACACAGTTGGTAAAGTTTTAGCTCCAGGTACATATGTACATGTATGGGAGGCCCTGGTTTCAAACCCTTGTGACATACCCAAGTTAAAAACCACAAAAGATGTCGTGGCATAGGTCCCTTGATTACCCTTGATTTAGTTCAAATTAAGGGATAATTCCACAACTGGTAGGTGCAGCTTCAGGATAATGTAACTGGGTGTAGTATTACTAGGTTGTTAGGCTGTTGGCATACTATTTATTGTGAAGGCAGCTTTATATCTTCTTCAACTGAACAACCATTCTGAACAACTAAAAGGTTGTTGTGGGATGATAAGCCCAACAAACAGACGAGCATCCTATACAGTATAAAACAGTTATGTACATCTAGTGTCTTCCTCACCTCTCTTACTCCCTATTACTCCTTATTCCCAATAACCAGTTTCCGAAGTGTGAAATGAATTCCTACATATAATTCATTTAAGAAGTAACCAGCCCCCATTGTCTTGTAACTGTAAAGTGAGTCCTTATACATGTAACTTACACATGTAAAGTTATGTCTAAATCTCACTTGCGATGCAATAAGGTGAATCAGATACTGGCATCATGTGTCCTCTGCATGGTTGTTGTGTGACAGTTAGTGTGTGAAGTATGGCCATCAGTGATATCATGAAGGTTGAATGTGGAGTTCCAGATAGGGGAAGTGTTTTTTTGTAATAATTCCTTTATTTCTGTTTTTACTAAGTTGTTGGTACTCACAAGAATGGTCTCAATAAGATTCTTTTAATAAGTACTCACAACTTTAGGTTTTAATTAGATTTATAGGATATATTGATTCATCCAGTTAGATATAGTCTTCTTATCTGGAGCTAGATGCTTGAATTTGAATGGGTCTCAACACTAGTTTGCAATATATCTGCCATCATTAGGAAACATTATAAGCCATTTGAGGGTTGTTCAATTTTGTCAGCCATTTGAGGGTTGTTCAATTGTCACTTTATGAATGGATTATTGTAGTACATTCTTTCTATCTGTTTTTGGTAGATGAATTGTATAGACAGAATTTTAATTAAAGAACTGTTCTGGTAATTGTTATTTTAGTGTTGTAAACAGGCTTAAATAGATTAAATAAAGTATGATCTATCAGCAACAACAATTGTTAATGTGCCTTATAAAATAAATGAACATTTTACTGTCAGTCTTCACTAATGTGTCCAATTAAAACAAGAGCTGACTTTGACGAGTTTCACAGACTTAAAGTTTGGCGAGTTTGTTGTTTGGTTTTGATGTGCTTTCATTAATATTATATTGACGTAACCCATCGTATCTGGTTCTTATATCGGCATGATGTTCTGCCATTAATGTAACAACATGGTAAAGCAAAAATCAAGACCATAGATACAAAATTAGTGCTAGGAGAGGTGCTTTAAAGTTAAAGGCTGTATATAGGATAATATTTTGTTTATTTTACTGTTCATAATACTTCTACTTAAATTGAATGAATCTAGTAGAATATATGTTGTACTTAATTTATGTTCTGGTAAAATGAAACCATCAGACTGAAGATTAACTTACTAACAATGACAATTAATTAATTAATTAATTTTTTGTATGCATGAAGGGTTGCATAGATATGGTGCACACCTTTTTATTATTTATTACTAATCTGAAAGTACTTTTAAGTAATTTAGAGCACTAAAAACTGCAAATTATATGTTGATTTGTCTGTATATCCATTAATATTAAATATGTTTTTCGTACAATTTAAATTCGTTACTTACTACATATGTTTAATAAAAACAATTGAGAACACATGCTTAATGCAATGTCTTGACTGTCACACTTCTGAACTATTTTTTGTGTGAACATCTGATCTTGTATATAAAGTAATAACCCAAAATCAATAAATCATTCTTAGTCACATATAGTTATTTATGTTAATGACAGAACTGCTCATATATTAATATTAACCCATTATTATTCTTGCACAACTAGAGATATTGCTACTTTGTCTCATCAATACATGTTGTGAGAGACTCGGCAGCAAAAAAAAAATGCGGAACTGATCAGACATTTTCCAAGTTTTAATAACTAACAATATCTCAAAAATAATTTGCTTTCAATTAAATACAAAGGTGACAAATTTGTATGGCTACAGTCTTGGGAGCAGATTCTGATCAGACAGCTTTCTGATGTTAATCACTTCAAATATTATTAGCTGTCATTTACATGCCAAGGTGACATATATATATATTGTTATTGTCTGGAGAGCAAATCCTGATTAGACAGCTTCCTGATGTTAATCACTTCAAATATTATTAGCTGTCATTTACATGCCAAGTTGACACATATATATATATTGTTTTTGTCTGGAGAGCAAATCCTGATCAGACAGCTTTTCACTTGAGCTGAGTAATCCAGAGCTACACCTTTTGCTATGTTTAAGTCGGGATTATTTCAATCCATTTTTATAACTAATAAAAATTAGATATCTTATGAAAAGGTTTCCCATCCATGTATCTGATTATTGTTATACATGTATAGCAAATGGCACTTTAATGGCCTGTTGTAGTATGCAATTAAATTTCACTGGGTTCAAACTTGCCTCGTTAAACTTCAACACACAAAAGCCCCACATGTAGGTATTTGTAATCAAAGGTGCTCTTGAAGGTTGTCTCTGATATTATTCAATAAATTTGCAGTTCATTTTTGTATGTCTTGAATTGGTTTATACTCAAGTTTTTGTATAGGTTGATTGATAAATAAGGTGACTTTGTGAAAAAATAAATATTACACATTATTTTTTGAATAAAGTAATTTTTAACTTCATATTGATTTGGTATTGAATGATAATTCACATGTTTAATTAATATAATGAAAGGTGACTGTTATAGGAGTATTAGTTCTTCAAGACATGGGTCATAGGTCATACAAATAACAATCTGTGCCAAAAAACCAAAAGATTAATTTAAATCATGTGGTTTCTTCATCATATATATTTAAAACACATTATCATTTATAAAAAAAGTGCTCATTATTCTGTTTCAGGTTGCAAAATTAATAAATCAACAGAAATAATAATACATTGACCCTTATAAAATAAAAAAAAGTAACAGTAACAAAAACAACCAACAATAATAAGACACCAACACATTAACTCCAAAGCTTATAAGTTACTTTAATTTATAAACAACAATAACAAAAATCAACTTTAAATCTACAACTTGTGTTGTATTGCATAAATGTCCCACATAGATAAAAACTACTAGTGTATTTAACTTAGGTTCCTATTTTATTATCTGTTCACACCTTAAAAGTAAAACCTTTTTCCTCATTTTGTTTCAGGGACATTTCCCATAGATACCACGAAAACTCGGCTACAAATACAAGGCCAGGCTATTGATGCCAAACATACACAGCTGAAGTATCGGGGCATGAACCATGCCATTATCCGAATACTCAAAGAAGAAGGATTACCCGCATTATACTCAGGGTAAGAGAGTAATTATACCATAAATGTATGATCAGACCAAAGACATTTACATGTTACTTGTAATTCTGTATATGCTTTTAAGGCAAACTCATGTTCTTTGTACTTTTAAAAGGACATAAACAATTCTGTTGTTTTGTTTTCAAAAAAATCTTGGTACAAAGTGGAAATCATCACCATAACCTTATGTTGATATTCTTTTTTTTAATGCAACACAGGACAGACAGCTGTCATGGTCCGCTGTGCATTGTGGGATGCAAAGTTGATGTTACTGGAGAAAAATCAGAAAACCTGGTTATAATGTTTCATAAATGATTTGGTTGAATGCATCATTGATCAAGCATAGGGACTGGCAGCATATTCATGTCTCATGCTTTGTGCTTTGTTGATTTGTTGTTCTCTTCACTGCTATGTTAAATCTTATGGATGATGTAATATTGCATCATTACTGTTTTGTGCTGTTTGTATACCATTGTCAGGGAAACATAAAACATTTCAAACATTAACCAATCAAAGTACTGCCGATGTGTAAAAAGAATAGTATTATTAAATCAAACTTTAAAAATGTAGTGTTTAGAGCTTAATTTTTCATGGCAGCTGTAGCCTTCGGAAATTCTTATCTTTTTTACAATTCTACAGCTCCTACAGGTTTTGTAAGGTCACATTCTGCAGCAGTCACATATAGAAGGGTAGAGCTGTCATGATTAGCTTGAAGTGTACTTCAGTATATTGCGATGCATATAGGGTATATTGCAATATGTACCACAATATATTGCCACATTTGATCATACTTAACATGATAAGGTGAAAGAACAATGAATACGTGTGTTAAATATACATAGCTTTATATGTTTTATAATAGGAAAACAAAGATACAGGAAAGTAATATGGCTGTAACAATCACAATGCCTGGTACAGTCAAACAACAAATTAACTGAAGAACTTATGACAGTGTAGTGATGATTCTGCCACTGAGTTTTGGTGATGACAATTCACTTGTGTATTAAGGATGGTTGTATCTGCAATGTATTTCATAGGCACATCACAATGTTGGCACAATGCAATACCTTTATCATTTTTCTTTGTTGATCTGTTTGCCTTCAGCCAGAATGGGCCCCACACATCACTTTTGCCACGTAATTCAGCATTCTTCCAAAAGAATCATTCAGCTTGGCCAT
The DNA here is from genome assembly GCA_007844125.1 of Sinonovacula constricta. Lineage (NCBI taxonomy): Eukaryota > Metazoa > Mollusca > Bivalvia > Cardiida > Solecurtidae > Sinonovacula > Sinonovacula constricta. The sequence goes on along the minus strand of CM017563.1, from coordinate 60,989,621 downwards.
GTTGTTTACAATTGGCAATGGCATTTGATTATATTGCCGAACAAATAGGTAATGATTATGTTCTAAGAATTCTGCAGCAAAATATCTAATAACAGTGTGGCTACTTGTAAGACTAGGCCCAGTAACATTTATGGTCTATGCAACATTTGTTTTACATAAACTGAGAAAAAAAAGTGTGCCGATAAGTCACATCTTAGCTTCAAACTTCATCAGTACTGTATGTACAAAATGGTGACAACAACCGGAGAGTACAAAATATGGTAAAAAAGGTGTGTTCATTGTGTATCGCTGTACAGTATTGACTTTACTCAGTATCCCAATATACCCGTATACCAGTATATAGCGACAGCCCTATGAAAGGGTGGCCACATGGTATATTTTAAATATATATATGTATTCTAAATAATTAATTGGCTGTAGAATCCTGCATCATCATATATTCATTCCAGTGAATACATGATTACCTTGTGGCATCCCATCAGAAGCAGTCAGGGGACTGTACCATTGAGACACATCAGACATTAAGTTATGGAGTTAATGTATTTATGTCAGGTATTGTTGTTTAGCGCAAATAATATTGTTTTACTAAGGTTGTGTTGTTTGATTACCCCATGTTGTATTGTTACTTAAGGCTGTTTTTTATTGTATTCAATAGTATATTGTTTGTTTTTAATTATGGTGTGATTTTTCTTTAAACTATGTTGCAATGTTTTGTTTAACTGATGTCGTATTGTTAATTTTACTAGATTTTGTTATTTAAGATAGGTTCTTACACTTGTTTACCTATTGTTGTGTTTTGACTTTTAGGAAGCTTGTAACTTATACTAGTTTGTAAACTTGTTTATGTTGTTTGTTTATCCTATGTTGTATTGTTTGCATAAGTTATGTGGTTTTGTTTGTTTCACTGCAGTTGTATTGTTTGTTTCAGAATTGCTCCAGCTGTGTTGCGACAGGCTAGTTATGGAACAATAAAGATTGGTGTCTACCATTATTTGAAAAGGATTTTTGCTGAAACTGAACGTGGTACGTATATAGGCATAGTTTTAACCATGATTTTATGCTTTTTCTTGTGAAAATAGGAATCAAACCTGGTAGCCCCAAGTAGCTTGAGCATGGTGCCATGTAAAGGTCATGTGTCGAATCATGGCCTTGACATACGACAAAGACCAAAAATAGGATGGATATAGTTACTTTGCTTATGTAAACGTTATGAGAGTTGTTCCACAAACTGGTCAGCCTACTTTTAAGATAATGATACTTAGCGTGGTATCATGTCAGCTGTCATATATGGTATGTTTGTAAATATGGCTTGTAACAAAATGTATAATATTATTCTACCCCCAACCTCCCATGAGTGGATAGATGAGTATATATCTGAGTCATGTGAAATAGTAGGTCACTACTCAAATCTAGGCAAGCTCTAGAAGTACATTAGAGGCCACATTTATGGCCCAATTTTCTCCAAACTGGGTCAGAACATTGTCTGCATGGAATCCTGGATTAGTTTCCAATTAGTTCACGTCTGTGAACACCCTAGTGGTTTCTAATAAGTGAAGGCAATCAGTTTCACACCTTGTTGAGCATTTTTCAACATGTAAAGGCAGTACATGTACAATATGCTCACCCATCCAGAACAGCCAATCATGACATGCGATACATAAACACTTCTAGACCAAAAATAAAAGAAGCAACTTGTTGTAATACCTTGTTTGGTTATTGTAGATATGACAAATGTGTTCATGTGGTTGTTAATTGAAAATGATGCAGATTTTTGGACAAGTCATATTTGTCCACGTTAGTCCGGGACTAGGCATTGAAAAGTCACTAGATGCCAAGACCACTCTGAGTTCTGCACTTTCAGTTTTGTGATTAGATTTTAAAGCATACAGAAGCCAGAGTCATTAGGTGAGCAATTCAGAGCTATCAAGGCCCTCATTGACTCACTTGTTCATTAAAGTGAGGTCAGCTTTCATTGGTGGAGCCATCATTTAGATATCTAGGTAGAATAAAAAGTAAGAACATAAAAAATAATTCATTATCTGTTGTGCCAAAAAAAAGAATGGTTTACATAATTGGACTTAAAAGTAAGCTGTAAGCAAAAGTAAGCTGTTTAAAAATGTAGGCTGTTGGCAGGAGTAAGCTTTAAGCAAAATAAGCTGCAAGCAAAAGTAAGCTGTTTTCAAAAGAGAAAATGAATGTAAGAAAAAAACTAGGGATGTTAACGAATATTCGAATATCAAGTCGCTATTCGAATAGAGATTTTTGAATTCGAATATTTTATAATTTTTATTCCGCTTTTGTTAATTTCGAAGGAACATTGAAAAGACATTTCTTTAGTTGATCGTAGTGTCCCCAGCGTCTTAAGACGCTAGCGATATGTAATCGCGTTCTCTCTAAGATAGAGGGGGTGGGTCATGTCTCCTGATAACGAATTGCCATCTGGTTAACAGCATGAAATCACCTTACCGCGCACAGCTCCTTCTCTGCCCCCTCTCCCACTTAGACCTAGTCACATCAACCACATTACCATACAGCTGTGGAAACAGTTGCCAACGTACAATAAACACACATGTCAGTTCAATGCTGCGGCAATTAGCTACAGCAATTACATAACACTGACTCTACCCAGCTTCGATCGGGATAGTGTGTAATAAATACATTATATAAGGCTATACTTATTGATAACAGTCCACCAGAAGCTGAGAACGTCTTTTCTTTTTTGGAAAGCACAACTAGATCACTGTCAAACAAACTTTAATTGCAAACATTTTCTGTTTTTGTCACTCTACTTCATACTTGTTATTTAATTCCTATATAATACTGCGACATCTGTTATTTTTTGTCACCGCGATTTTCTGTTCTTTGTTTTTGCTTCGTTCTCTCCGAATAACAAAAATGTAAATCTACAGACTTTTTTAATTGTTCGTCATAGGTTTACTTAACACACTTAAAACTTACGAGCTTACAAATTTAATCATTCTTTATATATATACTGGTTGGTACTTCATCAATTTATCAACAGTCAGGTAATCTTGACACTAGCCAATCGCAGTAATTATCGTCATCAAATGGTTTTGTTTACATTCGCCTTTTACCCATAGGCATATGGCGAGCAGGTTCGTAATTGTCACTTGTGTATTTGTAACTAAATGTCTCTAATTGACATGTTATGGCTTCGGATTAACGCCCTTAGCGATATCAGCCAATCACAATTAAACATCAATCCGATCACCAACCAATCAAGACCGTTAATTGGCTGTACACTTGAGCGATTGTGTGTTGGTAACTAAATGTCACTAATTGATATGTTATGGCTTCGGATTAACGCCCTTAGTGATATCAGCCAATCACAATTAAACATCAATCCGACCACCAACCAATAAAGACCGTTAATTGGCTGTACATTCGAGCGATTGTGTATTTTTAACTAAATGTCTCTAATTGACATGTTATGGCTTCGGATTAACGCCCTTAGCGATATCAGCCAATCACAATTAAACATCAATCCGACCACCAACCAATCAAGACCATTAATTGGCTGTACACTTGAGCGATTTTCTTTCATAAAACCTTCGTGGTTTTGCCTAATTGTCTTACGGTCGATCCAGTATCACCGGCATTTTGTCCTTTAGAAAATGCCGCCTTTAATCATTAATGTATTTTATAAGATTAGTTCACAAAACATAATTGACTGTTTGTTGTTATACATTGTTTGCGGTTAGTAGAGTAAAATATTAAAATTGTAAGCTATTTTGCATGTGTTGTACAGTTTCATCTAATAAAATTATGATATGGTTTTATTAAATCGATAAGTAGCCCCTTAAATACGTCATATGTTAATACAAATAAGTAATTAATTTCACAAAATGCCTTTAAATTGTAAAGGTTATTACACAAAGTACAACACGTAACAAAAAGACACCCAAGTTTAAGGTGACTAATTAATAATGTATATATTATACGGGACTTTGCAGGTCATCTTAACATTGATTGGTTACTTTATAGTTTTTATAAGAGTTTCAATAATAATAATAATAATAATAATAATAATAATTGTTAAGTAGCAATGACATTATTTACGCATTTACTGGCATTCTTCACTGAAACGCCCCGTCTGGTCCTTCACTATTAACAGGATAATGGCGGATTCATAATATTGCCGTTTGTATTTCAAAAAGAAGAAATCGTCGTTTTAAAATTAAATGCTATGATAAAATCATAAATCTACCGCCGCTTCTGCATTAAGTAAGGCTAGCAATGTAAATTGTGGTCAGAAATAAACATTTTACAATGAATAAACACACTGAATGTAATGGAAAATTACCGTGTTATATGCCACTATGATATAAATTCGTTCCGAATATTCGAATATGATTCGAATACACGTTCCGAATATTCGAATATCGTTTTTGGATTCGATTTACATCCCTAAAAAAAACAACACCATTACTTGAATAGAAAGGTGTATAAAAAATTATTGAAAAAATAAAAATGGCCAGCTTCAGTGTATCCAAAAAATATTAACCAGTAACAAATAAAGAAAATACAAAAAAGCAAAGTTTCTTTTGCATCAACAATAGAAAAAGCAAGGAATGGCCGAGATGGTGGGCTTGTTACAAATTGAATAATCCAAAATTAAAAGGACTAAAATCAAGACTGGATTATCATGATAAATGCAATACATATGACAAGAAAAATAAAATAAAAATTTGTTGAGATTTATAAAACAAATGAAATGAAAAGAAAACTAAACTTCCATATCTCAAGCTGTATAGAAATGAAAAAAAAAATGGTAGATAAAAGAAAATTAAATAGCCAGAATTTATATTATACTGAAAGTAACAATTACAGACAGAGACATCTAAATATTAAAAGGTAACAAGTAATTAACTGGAATGCACATCAGTATTAGCCAGTATTAGCAAAAAGAGTCAAATGCACAAAAGCATAAAGTAACAGTAAATGGACAAGAATACTCAAAACACCAAGGAGCAGTTGACAAACTGAAATTTATTTCTGTGGGTTTAAATGACTGTACCTAAAGCTGGCAGGAATATTCTCTAGTGTCTAGACTGGCTCTCCTAGCTGTGTGAGTGCAGACTCTGTGAATCAATACTTTACACAACCAGTCTGCAATTTAGAAGACAGCTTGATGTAAGCAGGAGGCAATGTTTACACACAGCTAGCTAAGCAGAAATTGTTCAGGCTGAGGCAAGCAGTGTATTTTCAGAGGATTAGAACCTGCACTTATTTCTGCTGCTGCAATATACATAATGAAATAAGTTTGGGTAATCAACAAAATGTAGCCTAGGGGAGTTTAAACAGCAATACCTGTATCTTTATAGGCCAAGTTAATAAAATCAATTGGATTTTACAATTGAGTCTTGTCGTATATCCCATCATTCACATGAAAACTGAACATTGTGAGCTTTCACTAAATAGAGAGAATCTGAAGGAGGACCAGCCTTTGTTATGGCTGGGGAGGTAAAAAATAAATATCTAGTATGAGAAATACTGCTGTTGTCTGAGGATCTGCATATATACACAGGCAGTAACAGTGCAGCTGACTTAACTGTAGTCTGCAGGAACTAGGAATTTGTGACTCAACTGCTCTAGCGTACCCTCTGTCTCATCCCCATTGATTATTTAATTTATTGATGGGGGAGTAATGTGGGTACTAGTTAGGGCACCATCACAACATTAAAGATCAATAACATATAGTGCCGACAATACTTGTATTTTTGTGTTTGTTTAGAAATGATCAACCGAAGATCTAAAGCTAAGATGATTAATGTTGGACCATTCAATAAAAATGGTTTGTTGCATTTAAGGGTAATTTAAGTGCAAATCTGATGCATCGACAAGTACACTAACATGTAACTTTTACTAGAAGATGGAAAATAAGTGGGGCACCATGCCGATGATCACTCATTGACTTAAACTTCTCATCTCATCACTGTATGGGTTTATGTTCCAGACACGGCAGATCTTAGGCAAGTATTCACCAACTATTCTTAAGTAAGAAATGCTCAAGTCAGGGTTTTCAATCTACCATATCTTCATTTAGTTATGTGTCTGTATTATTGCATGACACTTTAACTTAGCTTCTTTGAGCTTAAAATCACAGTGAAAATTTTTAAATAAGCTAATTTTTGTTGGTATGGAAATGGTGACTTGGGCTTAAGTCATTACTTAGGCTTAAGAATGGTTGGTGAATACGGACCATAATATAGGAAGAGGTTTCTGGTGATCAATCAGTGAGTTGGTGGTTCTGGGTAGACATTCATCTTAGGTCTTCTGCCAATAATAATTGGCTTATCACTAAAATGGTCATAATTGTCAATCATTGATTTATTTCAAAATGAAACAAAAATAAAACTGAACATACTGTATTTACAGATGAATCTCTTGCCATCAATGTGTTCTGTGGTGTCGTGGCTGGTATTGTCTCCAGCTCCGTTGCTAACCCAACAGATGTTCTCAAGGTAAGTAGAAGGAAAAGATCAGAAAAGATTTGGTAATAGTTCTGCCACATTATCATCTGCTTATATTTTATTTCCCTAACTTGTTAATAATATTACAATTATAATGATTATATGACAAAACAGAAACAGAGATAGATATATAAAATATGTTGCATATTATTGAAATCACACTGCATACTGTTGAAATGACATTGTTTCGCTTTACTCACAGTCTTAATTTCAACAATTCTTTTTATATACACTATATTCGGTCATCTGTGTAACACTTAATGAGTATCTTGTCTTTATGAGAAAAAAGAACAATAATTCCACATGATTGTATCTGATTTAAAGTGAACTAGCCTGCTAAACAAGACTTCAAGTTTGTTCATCTAATGGGAGTTATTATTAATTCGACCTTTAATTCCTTATTGCTCAGTCAAACCCTATGTGTTGCTATCATGATCATAATTGTGTTGCTATCATGATCATAATTGTGTTGCTATCATGATCATAATTGTGTTGCTATCAAGACCATAATTGTGTTGCTATCAAGACTATAATTGTGTTGGTATCAAGACTATAATTGTGTTGGTATCAAGACTATAATTGTGTTGGTATCAAGACTATAATTGTGTTGCTATCATGACCATAATTGTGTTGCTATCATGACCATAATTGTGTTGCTATCATGACCATAATTGTGTTTCTATCATGCCCATAATTGTGTTGCTATTATAACTATAATCGTGTTGCTATCATGACCATAATTGAGTTGCTATCAAGACCATAATTGTGTTGCTATCATGATCATAATTGTGTTGCTATCATGACCATAATTGTGTTGCTATGATGTATCTTAAAAAGAGAATACAAATAAGTACCCAAAATGTAGGGTTTGGTTTGGAATTTTAGGTTGTACAAAATTACATGTACACCCTTTATGGGGGAGACGGCAATCATATACTTTATACTTTATATGAGCATTACCCCTTTGTTTGATGTCACATGCTACAGGCTTATTTTAAATTTTATCCTACTTTGTTATAAAATAAAAGTGCTGATGCCTTTATGTCTACAGATCTAGGCTCCTTTGTACTTATTCAGATTTGGTGAAAAATAATTTTTTTTTTTTTTCAAAACATAATGTATTTCAATAAAAATATTTTGACATGCCTTAGGCAATTGTGCAAGTACATGCATAACATCCGGAAGAGAATGTCTTTTAAATCAAACTTTTCTGTCTTTTGTGTGTGTCTCTTATATATTTAAAAAAATGCTATACAACTAAAAGCTTAGAACATGTATTGAATTAATAAAGAAGTAAAAAAAAGTGAGGGTTGTATAGCATACTTTATGTGAACACTGGTTGCTGGGCAACCAATGCAATCAAGAAGTTTAGGTGTTCTTCATAGATTTGCTCACTTGATTATCAAACTGTGTCCCTAAAGTAATATCACCAGAAAATCAAAATTGGGATTTAATCCTTAATTAAACATGCTGGTTGGAATATTGTTTGTTTCATAAGTTTCACCCATAATAGAGAGAAGAAGCTTGGAGAAATATTTGAAATTTAAATAATGCAAGGTAGTGTTCATGGCATGTTTTCACATTGAGTCATTGAATGCAGCAGTATGTCTGCTTACTGTGTGCTGTCGCAAGATAAATAGGTGAATGTAGGGGAGACAATCAAGCAAGAAATATGTAAGTTTTTAGTGCAAGAAATGATGTGACACAGTACGCATCTGTAATATCGTTGTCGGACACCCATGACCGATCCATTCCATTACTCTCCATTAATTTCCTGTGGTATTATTAGTTCACTTTTCGCAATTTCTGGTAATGATATTTCATTTGTTGCTTCATAATCTGATGAAGATTTCAGACCAATGATAAAGCTCTTTCTTTCTTTCTTTGACAGACTTGTCAAAATGGCGCTGTAATTGTTATATTTCTAGTCTCCATGCTGAAGAATACTGGTATGGATTTTGTAAACAGTAAAAATTGCCCAATTCTTGTTCTATTCAATTTGATGAGACAGCAGAAAATTTACCAATAAACCCACGGTCAATGAAAATAGTAAAAACAGAATAGTTGAGCGTGGGTATCTGACGAGGCTGTAATATAGGATGTCCATAATAATAAAGTTCATATAATCATGTTACCATTGAACAATATGACAGCTATACAGTGGAAGAAGCATGTACCTGATATATATACATATAGGATATAGTATAGTATAGGACATTCAAATACTTTAGAGCACACATGTACAGTACATACTAAAGAATGTAAAATGAGATGTACAATGTAATACTACATTGTGACAAGCTGTTGCTGTACATGCACATAATTTACACTGCAGGTGTATCAAATATCATTTTGAGGGAAATAAATTTTTTTTTGTTAGGTACATAAAGTTGATAACAAATTGGGAAATGTTACCATCATAAGGTCATAAACAAATTCTGTAAACAAGTTGTTTCTCAACTGTACATTACTGTTTCCTACAGGATAAGCATATAGAAAACACAAATAAAAAATATATTACGGAACAAACAATGTGGGCAATGTCGTGGGGGAGCAGTAGCAGTGTAAATTGGTCATGGACATTCTTTGTCCTCCTACTTCAAGTTCTGAAAGTTCTCTAGTCCACAGGTAGCTTGCACCAGATCCTAACCAACGTTTACATTAGTACTACCTGGCCTGTAGACAACTATGCTACCAGTACCTGTTTTCTGGCAGCATTTTCTGTCCCAAGCCCATTTGACATTTAGCATTTACTCTTAACCTGCTAAGCACAAATTGATCAGGATAAGACTAGTAGTGTAGACCCAGATCAGCCAGGTCTCAGAAAGCTGATCACCATTTGCACTGATGACTGCAAGGTCTGTATCAACATGTCAAGTAAGTTCATAAATAGTTGATTAAGACATTGTACTGATATTAACAAATGCAGAAAGACAGGGGTGAACCTCCTATGTGTGTAAAAAGCCCACGCTAATCTTGTTCTGAGTTATTTTGTAAACAAACTTTTGAAATGGATCCTAGAAATACTGCTTCAGACATAGCACAAAATAATAGATGTTGGCAAATCCAGATCTCCTTAGTCAAATTTATGCATTACAACACATAGTAAGCTGGGAGATTAGACTAAAAACCAAAATTGATGAATAGTGTCATTCACCGAAGTCAAGCAGGCTGCTGTGAAATGGCAATTGTTTTACAAAAGACTCCTGAGATTGTGACCTTCACCCTACTTTTCTCACAGGAGGTAAGTAACCTTCACCCTTCTTTTGCCAAAGGGAGGTAAATGACATTCACCTGGTTTTCTATGGGTAGGTGTTTTCTATGGGTTGGAGTTAATTACTGATAGGAATCAATGCAAGAATCTATGCACTTCACTGCCCACAGGAAAAGAAAATGAATTCAAACAATATTTCATTTAGATTTGTTTGATAGATGTTCAGTTGTAAATGATGGCTTGATTTGTATTATTACTGATTGAAATATAATAGTGATGGAGTTGTTGTTGTTGTTGGGGGGGGGGGGGGTATTAAGGTGGTGATGGTGGTGATGTTGCTGCTGCAAATGATAGTAATAATTATGGTGGAAAGTTGTTTTGATGGTGATAAAAATGGTGATAGTAATGATGATGATGATGGTGGTGGTGATGGTTGTGACAGTGGTAATGATGATGATGGTGGTGGTGGTGATTGTGATTGTAATAGAGTTTTTACTTTATATATAATGTATTTGTTATATAACACAGTCTGTTATGTTGTCTATGAATAGAGTGCTGTGTTTGTAATATAATGCAATGTTTTATGGTAACAACAACAGCTTGCTGCTCAGTACACCCACACATCAAAGAAGAATTGATTTGTCAGTAAAATCTCTGACTTTGATCCAACCAATTAGCCACACTAACAAGTCAAAAGAGTCATAGAATAATGTATTTGTAATGAGAAAGAACTAATTAAATGATAGGATATCACATAAATATGGGTTGAATATACCCCATACAGATTTGTGCATGTGTTACACCATTGCCGCATAATAGTGTGCTTGAGAAATTAATTTGTAAAGTCATTTAGGAAAAGAATACTGAATATAAATGTCACAATAAATTATTCATGCTTACATCAATAACTAACAGTGTGCACTGTGCACTTAATCTCAACAAGAATTTGTTCTTCTTAAGTGACAACAAAGTATTAATTATGATTATTATATCAATATTTATTTGACAACAATACTCACCCTAGCGTGTTATATAGCTTATTGTACTACCTTCCTGGGGAAAGTTGTCAAGTTTCTAAGAAAGTTTATTTTACATCTATTGTTGTTTCACACATTGCTTTAACAAATCTGATGTTATTTTGGTGGGGAAAGACGTCAGACAAACGTTTATGTTTGACCATCTGTGCACAACAAATCAGGTAGAAACCTTCCCACATTAACTGTTTCCCTTGACTAAGAAACTAACTGTGAGAGGCTGATCAAATATAATTATTTATTTAAATCCAATCAATCAAATGCTCAATAATCGTCAGACTCTAGCTCAAAGCTTTATACTAAAATCCAGCTAAAGGTACTATAAATAAGATATAAAAGTCACTATTTAAAATTGAAGAAATATTTAACAGCCTGTCATCTATAGACACTCAAGTTCATAATCTTGTGGATATTTGTGTCATAAGTTCTAACAGGAAGTACGACTTGTGCCTAAGGGCAACATCAGAGAAGTGGTTTCCTGAGGGCTTTATGGTTGATTATTACAAGAAAAACAGCCAGTACCAGTTATTTTGTTACCTTTTGTGACTTTCAAGTGCCTTGACAAGAGCTTTGTGCAAGATTTTATGTGATATCTAGGTGCTTGGTGTCGAGATAAAAATATTCCATTTGAATTTGTAATGATAAATAAAATATTTTTAAAATTTAAACATTGCTGAGACTTTTTAAAATTAAACTACAGTTGGTTCTTGTTGTCTCTACTTAGGCCGGTCCTAAGAAATATGTTAACATAAGAAAAAACAATACTTAAATAAAACCCCAAATCAACCTGGTCCATAATGTATACATGGCAAATAAAAAGTGCAATTAAAATGAATGAGATCCATTGACTTTCTTCCATGTTTTTCCTATGATCATTGCTGGTTACGAAAAATACTAAAAATTAGGAATTAGAATTTCATTTACATAGCAGATTATTTTTGCATGAAGTTATAATCATGTTAATGTTGGACCATGAAACCAGCCTAAATTCATTGTCAGATATTATGTTAAATTACAGGTTGACTGTTGAAATGACTTAACATTAGTGCTTTAGGGCACAGTTAGAGCAGTTAGTGTCGTTGACTTGTAACTACTCTCTCTTCAGCCCCACACTGCATGGGTTCCCAGTCGGGGCAGAAATTTTGTGTGGGGAAGTTTTCCAACTAACCTGCAGTGCACCGGAGGTTCTAAGATTTATGTCTTCCTTGATCAATATTTGGTTGGATGTTGCCAATATTGCCATAATTGTGCCTGTGTGTCGTAACACAAAAAAAGAAAACAAAAGAAAAGAAAGAAAAAGCCAAATTTATATAGATAAAGAAAAGAAACATGCTAGGACTTTTTAAGATGGTCAAAACAGTGAGAAACAACATAATCGACACTACTGTAGTCATGACAACGAGTGCAGTATATCATATCTCATTCCATACAGTCTCTGTATGACTAAAAGATTGTTAGGACATTAGGCCCATCCGACCATGTTGACAACATGGCAGACTACAATTAAAACTGTGTTAGTCTATCAGTCTATCAGTACAAAAGGAATATAGTATCATGTGCGTGATCAATGATATTAAGGTCCTTCTCATGCCATATTATGTTAATAACCCATATTATATCTTCTTACATCTTATAATGCTGTTTGCTATAGACCTAGTAGCAAATAGTATAGATCTTGATCAGATAGCTGTCAGATGGAGAAGGCTGATCTGGATCTACACTACCTGCCTAAGCCTGAAGATTTTTTTGTTAAGCATTGTAAAATTAGAGAAGGTGGTGTGAGGTGAGGTGAGAAACTATGTCATCATATCTGATAGTAGTCTGCTATACCTCTCTCAGGACTAGGACAACTGTACAGGATGTTGTAGCATGTCAAGTATTATCAATAGGCTATCACTGTGAGAGCAGTATGATATCTACTTTAGGATAAAACTCTTTTGTAGAGTAAATAGTGATTTAATTTGTTGTATAAATCATAATTGTGGCCTTTTTTTTACAAGAAGTTTGGATGCAGAATTACCAAGTTATCAAAATTATATAATTAAGAAATAAACTTTACGTAATATAATCACAGGTATTTATTGAAAAGTTTACCTCTTCCAGATGGATATTAATAAAACAACATTTGACTTCATTCGGAAATTTCTTTTTGAATCCTTAAAAAAGTTAATTGTATTGAACCAAACAACCCAATAATTCTTGTACAGCAAAACACCTTGAGTTATGTGATAAGGGTTGTGAAATTTTGAATAAACCTTTTATGTGCCCTAGCTTGGCATAGTGCCCGAGTTCAACCAATGTAGTGCTATTAGACTGTCCTGAATGGGTGGATGTAATATAGGTATGTAGGACAGTACTTTTCTTACTGTATTGCACAATGAGGATCTGCCTGCTGCGACTGTACGCAAGTTGATTACAACACTTGGGGGAGAAAATTCAGTGATGAACACTCTGTGATGAATGATGTTTTTTGACTTGGCCCAACAATACATGTACATGTATGTGACAGATCAACAAAATTATCATCATCACCTCCATTATAGTAACTGTTGTCATAACTATTACTATCATTATCATCATCAACATCATCATCATCATAATCTTAAACATCATCATCATCATCATCATCATCATCATCATCATCATCATCATCATCATCATGTCTAAGGGAACATTACCTGCATAGATTATATTAGGGTATAACATTGTTATGTTTACTTTCTAAAAAAACCCAACTTATTTATACCAGTTACATTGTACAGAGAATTAAAATAATAAAGTGAACTGGAGTAAGCACTTGCGTCTATTGTTTTGTTTTCTTCCATGCTTCTGACTTTATGATATTAACAATAAAGAAGGCAAAGCAATCAATAATTTACATTGCTGGAAATAACAGCAACAAAAACTTTGAGCAGTGCAGTAAAGTAAGTTTGCTATCTTTTGTTTACTTTGTATTACCCTTGATTGCCTTCATATAGTTCTTGTATTATTTGTAAAAAATAGGAATTTGAAGAGCTTTCACAATTTGTCTCAAAACTAGAAATATTTTTGGTACAGTGTTATGACAGTCTATTGTAAACATGATAACTCGGTCCAATCAGTTCTTTGTTATTACTTCTACCTTTGTTGGACATATAAATCAATATCTGGTCACCATGCCAGGAGATTGTCAAACAATTTTCTATTAAAGAACCTTTTATAATAGTGCTGTTGATAATTCCTAGGCCTTGAATGATCTCAGATTATAGGAGCTTATATGTAAATATTTTGTTTGAGGATTGGTAATCATTGAAACAGACTATAGTTGGTAAACACATAGCCGGCTGAGCAAGGATTTGTCAGGCTTTGGCAAATAGTATAGATCCTAATAAAATCTGCACCCAGTGGGATCTGGCTAATCAGGATCTACACAATTTGATACTATGTCATTATTTATGCATAACATTGTTGGCAAAAATTCATAACTTCAAAAATTAGTGTATTTTATTGAAACAAAACTGGCAGGTAAGGGATATAACCTTCCCAGGTATTTGTGATATCCTGGCAGGAGTGCCCTTGCTTACCTGAATGAGGGTTGTCTGTTGAGGGGAGGGAAATGTTTTGTAATGTTGTTGCTTGCAGTTGTAGGTGTTGATAGTAGTGGTGGTTGGTTAGCAGGGGAAGTTATGGTGGTGGTGGGATTAGTGGTGAAACAGAAGTAATAATGAAGACAAAAATAACTCTTCATTTGATTGTGAAGATTTATCTGTAACTTTCTGACAGAATTGTGATCCCAGCATTGCAAGCCAAACTATTGCCTGTTTAATTTATCATCCATTTATAAAATCCTGCCTTTTTCTTGCCACACATCAACCATTTAGCAACAATATTGTTGCAGACTGACAGGTGATGCATCTTTGTACATTTGCTGTTTCATCATTCTAGCAGACCAGTTGTCTACGATGTGATTTTATGCTGTTTGAGCAACTTCAGAGTCATTGTAGATAAATGCTTGAGAAAGTAATATGGTGTGTAACACATCCAGCTAATAGTATTGCTCTAAAGGTTGATAATTTTTATTAGTTTACATATGTTATTTGTAATCATTATCAAGGGATGCATGCATAAAATACCTGTATTTAATGGTATATTTATTTATTGAGGCCCATCTTCAACAATAGTACTGGCAGTTGTATGCTTCTTAAGTATGAAAACATAATTGCGCATTTAAAAAACCCTGAAGGAAGAGACCCAACCACTGGTCTCAAGCCCAAAAATTTCTAATACTGATCTATATTGTGGTGTTGATTTTCCTCCATATACATTGTTATTCTGTTGAACTCATTTAAGACTGATCTCATTATGGTAGAGCTTTATTCATTATAGTTTGTTTGGGGTATTTATGTTACTGGCACAAAAGTCTATGCTTGGATCATTACATTCATTGAAGCTGACAATGGGCTGTATTACGTGACTTCCAGCAAGTTGTCCAATACATAGCAGCTGTGACTTGTAGAAATGTTTTGATCTTTCTTGTTTGTATAATCTGATAAAATCAGGCTGAATGGATGGATTAATTAGTGAGGGTATGAAGTTCAGACAAAAAGGCATTTAATTCTCTTTATAAAGCAATCAGTATCAAACTGTAATGAGAGTCAACAATGTTGTTGTAATTACAGTAAGCACCATGTATAACTTATGAAGATTATTTTAAGTGATTTTGATGATGCAAGGTTTTCTTAAGCTTGACATTTTGATGAATGGTGCAATCTATTGTATTCATTTTTATTTATAGGGCCTATATCTGCCTTAACGTTGCCATTAGGCACACATAATTTTTTTTTTACTAACAAGCCAAATATTCAAATATTTATAATATTTATAATTCTCATAATTGTAAACATAATGTTATATTAACTACTGCATTGAATATGTTAATATAATGGCTACTTTTTTAATTAGTCAGAAAAGGACAAATGACAGATTCATAAGCCAGTTTATCCAACCAGTGTGAAACTGGTATAAATCCCATGGTGAACAGGTGACCTTCATTACAAATTAGTACACTGTGTAACTGGTTGTGAGCATTAGACCATATTTGATGAAAAAAGGATTGTGTCATAAAAATACAGTCAAATATCACCTCCTATTTGTGTCTCTTAAGATTTCTTTTCTTTCCCATAATATCGATATTAAACCCTTTTCCCAAATTCTGAAAAAATCTTCAATTTATGTTTTGCAGGTTCGTATGCAGGCTAGATCCACCGTGAATGGCACAGATTCCATGTTTACCATTTTCAAAGACATTTTCCATAAAGAAGGCATCCCAGGACTCTGGAGGGTATAACAATTTATAGTATACAAAATATGAGTAGTATATATAAATAAAAAATATATATACATTTTGCCTGAAAAAGAATGATCGGTCAAAAGCTTTTAGTTAATACACATGTATTGTTGGTGTATAATGTTTGAACTACAGCACTTGCTTGTAATGCCTCTTTCTTATATAAACAGTCAAACATTGACACATTTTGGACATTGTTTTGTACCATTGCTGATATTACTAATGATAAAAATAATAGACTGGCATGATTTATAAATCAATGAACACAGTGATAGCAGACTCACTGATACAGGTTCTTAAACTTTTGATAATGTCTAGTTATTAAGATGAAAATTAGGATTTGCAAGTGCTTATATTGATTATGGTAATGTTGAAAACTTATGATGCTCTTTCTGTTGTTGTGGATGAATAATGCTAATAATGACATAGTAATGAGGATTATGATGATAGTTGGTGATGAAGATTATGATGGTGGTGGTTATGATGACAATGATCGTAATGAGGATGATGATGAGAAGATGGTACTTATAATGATGATGGTGATGAATTAACATTATTGTTTATTGATGATGATGATTAGAAGATGGCTGCTGATGACAATTGATATGATAATTATTTGTCCCATTTAGGGGGTAGGACCAACAGCCCAACGTGCAGCTATCGTGGTTGGTGTGGAGTTACCCGCATATGATGTCATCAAACGATACCTCCTTGATAGGGAAATACTGGGAGATACTCGCTCAAACCACTTCGTGTAAGTAATTAAGCTCCTATTTTTTTGTCTAATCTGCTTGCTGTGATCTCAGTAGAGATGTCCCCATAGTTTTGGAGCTTGTTGTTTCAGGTAAGCCCTTTGCCTGGATGACTGAAAGATTTTTGTCAGATTTTTAAACTACATAAATCAGATTAATGAATTCTGACGTCTTATGTATCAGGCCTTCATTATATCTGTGTAGATGCAGATAGTAAGCTTTTTTTGAAGTTTTTTTTATTAGGATCTGCCCTGTATTGCACTTTTTTATTCCAAGACTTGCCTGTAAGTTAACAAATTTTGTCAGAAATGTGTTACTCTATGATGGACATACTTCAATCATGTATTTGAATCTATGCAGCATGAGAAGAGCTGCAGGGCACATGATTTATAAACTCTTCCCTATTCATTGTTTTATGACATCCCTTTCTTTTTAAAGGCATTACTTGACTACTATATTGCTGGTTTGCTTTAAACTTGTTGGGCAGATTGTGTCATGAAAATTACTATTATGTGCACTGTATAATTATGCTGATTATGTTTCTTTTTTGTCTTTAGATCCAGTTTCTTGGCTGGACTTGCCGGTGCTATAGCTTCCACACCCATAGATGTTATCAAGGTAAATAACCCCACTCTCTTACCTCCCTACTATAACACCAAACTCAAACAGTTTTAAAGAGGAGCTTATTGGGAAACTTTGCATGCTGCACTGCTTCTTCTCTTTCATTGGCTTAAAATGATATGTAAATTTTTCTGATTGGCTTAAATCTGTCCAATCAAATTTTTGCTTACTTCTGGGAAATGGCTTTTTTATGTATTAACTTGGCTTGTGCTCATAGTTAAGTTGTTGCATTTTCTTTTTATTATAAGCATTTTTTAACCTTTAGACAAATTAAATTGAATGTTGAAAAATATCTAGTCATATGTTTAGAAATTAAAAGGTCATTTAATTCATATTTTTTTAAACTCATTTTCTAAGTTTAAACAAATCTTCCTAAAAGGACAAACCCTTTTTTTAAAAATAAAATGTGTTTTTCAATTTTTGACTGAGCCAATACATTTTGTTAAAATTATGATAAACATTCAACCAGAAAAGTAATGAGATGAAAATCAAGTTTGTATGTAATAAACACTTAATTTTACAATGTTAGTTTTATAAGTATACAGTATGCCCAGCTGTTTGTAATATATTGGCTGAGGGTATTCCCTCTATTTGTAAATAAAGATATATTACTCTAACTATTAAATAACTGCTTTCATTTGATATATAGTCTCTATAGAAAAAATCACTTTTTTGTAAAACTTTTGACACACTTCAGACTGCAACAGGCATATTAAACTGTATCTTATTAATTGAGATAAGAATGAGGTTAAGTGCTTGAGCACTATTTAAAAAAACATTCAAATTAAAAATGTAATTATGAGTATTTCTTATATTAAGTATCTGAAAATGCTTACTTGCAAGGGAGATAGCTTATGCATTAATTGGGCATAACACTTTTCGGGTTGATTATCTGCCCATTATAACTTTATTGGCTTGCCACATTGGTTAAGTATTATAGGATATATAATGGAACCTATTATTAAATTAAAAAAAAAAAAAACAGAAAAAAAAGGAATACAGTGCAGGGATGCAAAATTTCTATTCATCATTTTGTCAGTGCACCTTGTATTATATTTATGAACCATTCATGAAAAACCACTATACCTTTTATAATTATATGATTGATGTTGAGCCTTGTTATATAGCTTGATGGCTCATGAATCTTGTTCGTGCTCATTGCAGTCTTGATATTTTGTGATTTGTGATGCAAGAAAATGTCGCAAGCATTTTGTTTGAAGAAGCAAACATTGGAAGAATTATTAACCATGTTATCTTCAAAGCATTATCAGCGATATTGGGGGCTAGCAGTATGATGTACTGACTTATAAAGTTTTCTTGCATCACAAGTCTAACTAATAAATCAGTTTATATATGTTCCTTTCATAATATGTAAATAAGTTAAGCTACTATTTATTTGTTTGAAAACAATATGATTATTGTTAGTACATTTTTGCTATTTTGCACTCTTCTCTTTTTTTAACATTTTTGTAAAAAAAATAAATAACAGTCAACATTGTCACAATGCATAAAAACGCAACAGATAATATTATCAACCATGCTAAAAGATGAAAGGACTGATATTGTTATAATGCAAGTAAGTTTGAGGACTGAAATTGTTACAATGCAAAGAAAATGTCATTACTAATATTGTCACAATGCAAGCATATATGAGGATTGATATTGTCACAGTGCAAGCAAATATAAGGACAGATATTGTCACAATGCAAGCAAATATGAGGATCGATATTGTCACAATGCAAGCAAATATAAGGACAGATATTGTCACAATACAAGCACATATGAGAACTGATTTTGTCACAATACAAGCAAATATGAGGACTGATATTGTCACAATGCAAGCAAATATGAGGGTCGATATTGTCACAATGCAGGCAAATGTGAGGATTGATAATGTCATTATACAATGCAAGCAAATATGAGGACTGATATTGTCACACTGCAAGCAAATATGAGGATTGATATTGTCACAATACAAGCAAATATGAGGATTGATATTGTCACAATGCAGGCAAATATGAGGATTGATATTGTCACACTGCAAGCAAATATGAGGATTGATATTGTCACAATACAAGCAAATATGAGGATTGATATTGTCACACTGCAAGCAAATATGAGGATTGATATTGTCACAATGCAAGCAAATATGAGGACTGATATTGTCACAATGCTAGCAAATATGAGGATTGATATTGTCACAATGCAAGCAAATATGAGGATTGATATTGTCACAATGCAGGCAAATATGAGGACTGATATTGTCACAATACAAGCAAATATGAGAACTGATTTTGTCACAATACAAGCAAATATGAGGACTGATATTGTCACAATGCAAGCAAATATGAGGATCGATATTGTCACAATGCAAGCAAATGTGAGGATTGATAATGTCATTATACAATGCAAGCAAATATGAGGACTGATATTGTCACAATGCAAACAATTATGAGGACTGATATTGTCACAATGCAAGCAAATATGAGGACTGATATTGTCACAATGCAAGCAAATATGATGACTGATATTGTCACAATACAAGCAAATATGAGGCCTGATATTATCACATTGCAAGCAAATATGAGGACTGATATTGTCACAGTGCAAGCATATATGAGGATTGATATTGTCACAATGCAAGCAAATGTGAGGACTGATATTGTCACAGTGCAAGCATATATGAAGATTGATATTGTCACAATGCAAGCAAATATGAGGCCTGATATTATCACATTGCAAGCAAATATGAGGACTGATATTGTCACAGTGCAAGCATATATGAGGATTGATATTGTCACAATGCAAGCAAATGTGAGGACTGATATTGTCACAATGCTAGCAAATATGAGGATTGATATTGTCACAATGCAAGCAAATATGAGGACTGATATTGTCACAATGCAAGCAAATATGAGGACTGATATTGTCACAATGCAAGCAAATATGAGGACTGATATTGTCACAATACAAGCAAATATGAGGACTGATATTGTCACAATGCAAGCAAATATGAGGACTGATATTGTCACAATGCAAGCAAATATGAGGACTGATATTGTCACAATGCAAGCAAATATAAGGACTGATATTGTCATAATGCAAGCAAATATAAGGACTGGTATTGTCATAGTGCAGGCATTTATGAGGATTGATATTGTCACAATGCAAGCAAATATGAGGACTGATATTGTCACAATGCAAGCAAATATAAGGACTGATATTGTCACAATACAAGCAAATATGAGGACTAATATTGTCATAATGCAAGCAAATATAAGGACTGGTATTGTCATAATGCAAGCAAATATAAGGACTGATATTGTCACAATACAAGCAAATATGAGGACTAATATTGTCATAATGCAAGCAAATATAAGGACTGGTATTGTCATAATGCAAGCAAATATAAGGACTGGTATTGTCACAATACAAGCAAATATGAGGACTAATATTGTCACAATACAAGCAAATATAAGGACTGATATTGTCATAATGCAAGCAAATATAAGGACTGGTATTGTCATAGTGCAACCATTTATTAGGATTGATATTGTCACAATGCAAGCAAATATGAGGACTAATATTGTTACAATACAAGCAAATATGAGGACTGATATTGTTACAATGCAAGCAAATATGAGGACTGATATTGTCACAATACAAGCAAATATGAGGACTAATATTGTTACAATACAAGCAAATATGAGGACTGATATTGTCACAATGCAAGCAAATATGAGGACTAATATTGTTACAATACAAGCAAATATGAGGACTGATATTGTTACAATACAAGCAAATATGAGGACTAATATTGTTACAATACAAGCAAATATGAGGACTGATATTGTCACAATGCAAGCAAATATGAGGACTGATATTGTTACAATGCAAGCAAATATGAGGACTGATATTGTCACAATACAAGCAAATATGAGGACTAATATTGTTACAATACAAGCAAATATGAGGACTGATATTGTCACAATGCAAGCAAATATGAGGACTAATATTGTTACAATACAAGCAAATATGAGGACTAATATTGTTACAATACAAGCAAATATGAGGACTAATATTGTTACAATGCAAGCAAATATAAGGACTAATATTGTTACAATGCAAGCAAATATGAGGACTGATATTGTTACAATACAAGCAAATATGAGGACTAATATTGTTACAATGCAAGCAAATATAAGGACTAATATTGTTACAATGCAAGCAAATATGAGGACTAATATTGTTACAATACAAGCAAATATGAGGACTAATATTGTTACAATGCAAGCAAATATAAGGACTAATATTGTTACAATACAAGCAAATATGAGGACTGATATTGTTACAATACAAGCAAATATGAGGACTAATATTGTTACAATGCAAGCAAATATGAGGACTAATATTGTTACAATACAAGCAAATATGAGGACTAATATTGTTACAATACAAGCAAATATGAGGACTGGTATTGTCACAATACAAGCAAATATGAGGACTAATATTGTCACAATACAAGCAAATATAAGGACTGATATTGTTACAATACAAGCAAATGTGAGGACTGATATTGTCACAATACAAGCAAATATGAGGACTGATATTGTCACAATGCAAGCAAATATGAGGACTGATATTGTCACAATGCAAGCAAATATGAGGACTGATATTGTCACAATGCAAGCAAATATAAGGACTGATATTGTCACAATACAAGCAAATATGAGGACTAATATTGTTACAATGCAAGCAAATATGAGGACTAATATTGTTACAATACAAGCAAATATAAGGACTGGTATTGTCACAATACAAGCAAATATGAGGACTAATATTGTCACAATACAAGCAAATATAAGGACTGATATTGTCATAATGCAAGCAAATATAAGGACTGGTATTGTCATAGTGCAACCATTTATTAGGATTGATATTGTCACAATGCAAGCAAATATGAGGACTAATATTGTTACAATACAAGCAAATATAAGGACTGATATTGTTACAATGCAAGCAAATATGAGGACTGATATTGTTACAATACAAGCAAATATGAGGACTGATATTGTTACAATACAAGCAAATATGAGGACTGATATTGTTACAATACAAGCAAATATGAGGACTGATATTGTTACAATGCAAGCAAATATGAGGACTAATATTGTCACAATACAAGCAAATATGAGGACTAATATTGTTACAATGCAAGCAAATATGAGGACTAATATTGTTACAATACAAGCAAATATGAGGACTAATATTGTTACAATGCAAGCAAATATGAGGACTAATATTGTTACAATACAAGCAAATATGAGGACTAATATTGTTACAATACAAGCAAATATGAGGACTAATATTGTTACAATACAAGCAAATATGAGGACTAATATTGTTACAATGCAAGCAAATATGAGGACTAATATTGTTACAATACAAGCAAATATGAGGACTAATATTGTTACAATACAAGCAAATGTGAGGACTGATATTGTTACAATACAAGCAAATGTGAGGACTGATATTGTCACACTGCAAGCAAATATGAGGACTGATATTGTTACAATACAAGCAAATATGAGGACTAATATTGTTACAATGCAAGCAAATATGAGGACTAATATTGTTACAATACAAGCAAATGTGAGGACTGATATTGTCACAATACAAGCAAATATGAGGACTGATATTGTCATAATGCAAGCAAATATGAGGACTGATATTGTCACAATGCAAGCAAATATGAGGACTGATATTGTCACACTGCAAGCAAATATGAGGACTGATATTGTTACAATACAAGCAAATATGAGGACTAATATTGTTACAATACAAGCATATATGAGGACTGATATTGTTACAATACAAGCATATATGAGGACTGATATTGTTACAATACAAGCAAATATGAGGACTAATATTGTCACAATGCAAGCAAATATGAGGACTGATATTGTTACAATACAAGCAAATATGAGGACTGATATTGTTACAATACAAGCAAATATGAGGACTAATATTGTTACAATACAAGCAAATATGAGGACTAATATTGTTACAATACAAGCAAATATGAGGACTGATATTGTCACAATGCAAGCAAATATGAGGACTGATATTGTCACAATGCAAGCAAATATAAGGACTGGTATTGTCATAGTGCAGGCATTTATGAGGATTGATATTGTTAAAATGCAAGAAAATGTGAAGACTAATATTTTCACATTGCAAAAGAAATGAAGACTGATATTATCACAATGTAAGAAAATGTGAAGACTGATATTGTCACATTGCAAGAAAAGGAGGACCAATGTTGTCATAATGCAAAGAATATAAGGCCAAATTGTTTTGTAATGCAAAGAACAACACTTTAGGACAGATATGTTTCAACGCATTGATTTTCTAAAAGTGCATGGAGTGTTTTTTTTTCTTCATTTTAACTGGGTTTTTTTAATTGTTCTCAAGTTAGGATCTTGATGGAATACAGTAAGTTATTATTAATAATTTTTATAACAATTAAAATGTCAAAAATTCAAGTCAGAATCTGAGTGCACAGAAACTTAAATTTCTTTTAAACATACTACTTTGTCATTCTTAATTTGTCCATTGATTAGTTAAGTGTCACACTGAATATAATTATTATTGTTAATCAACTTGGTATATTTAAACATTTTTGTAATGCAACCCTTTAATTAGCAGAATGAAACACTGAAGACAGTTGGGCTTTTTCAAAATTGTATACATTTCATCACAGATGACATGATTAGTTAAAGTGATATTCATTTAAGCAAAGAGTCATAAAATGCCAAATTTCTTGCTTCAGGTAGTTCAATGATGTTTCCTCCAATTGAAATGGTTCAACAAATAAAATAGTATATTTACTGTAGAAAAAAATGGCCAGTTTGGATATCTTAAAATATAAATCTGGGACCATTTCCATTTAACAGATCCTATGCATTAAAACCTTTTTTCCTTGACATAAAATTAGAATGGTTATTGAAAAAATAATAATAAAAATGTAGGCAGGTTGGTCAAGCAATAGACCTGTTTTCTTCTTAACTTTTACTTTATGGTAAACTGTTGTCATTTGTGTTGAAAAAAGAGTCCAATTCTAGCCTGCTACTTTAAGGGTTGCTTTTAAAATGCCAGATCTTCATTTGAAGTAATCAAGGTTGTTAGCGGACCAAATCATTATGTTAATGCAAGGTGCAAATTGTTAATATAATGCAGAAATCAGTGTTATAAGATTAAAGAAAATTACTTTTTTCTTACAATACAAGAATCATTGTAATCAATTTATTTCAGATTGACAAAAACATTAGACATTTACAACAATTATTGACTTCATCTTTATAATTCATAGATGTTTAGTGAGATGACAAGTAAAATAATAAAAACATAAAGAAAATGGAAATAAGTACTAAATTTTTCAACGATGAATAAAGTAGTACAAAACACTGATTGATGTACAGATATTCTCAAGCTCTCATCTTTTCATCCTGCTGTTTGTAAATTTCACATTTATTCTATCAACATATTTTGTTTTTGGCATTTTTAATAATTCAAATGCCATTCAAAAGCAACGAGAACAAAATTAATTCCTACTACACATTTCGTGATCTATTTCACGAACTGTTTTTTTTTTTACATTTGGCTGGATGTTATACTTCTTTGAAGGTGTAAGGAAATCTTCCTGTGGAGTTATTGACGATGACGAGTGATGGCAAAAATTCAAGGGAGACAACCCACGCATTAAAATCGGACTGGGCCGGAACACAGGGTTAACTATCCTGTGTCCCCTCGAGCTTCGATCTGATTTGTGGGCACACCTCGTGTAAATACTTGTACCTTAGTACCTCGGTACCTCTATACTGCTGTATTTCTATATCACACAACTTATATTTGAGATGTTTTAAAATATGTTTTTACTTAATGTTTGTATTTTGTTATACTAACATCTGCATCAATGTTTAATTCATTGATCTGAAAAGGGATATTTGAACGATTAAACTTGAGAAAATATGGGCAGAAAAAATGTGAAAGCTGTCACACATACTTATTTTATATATATTATAGGAACTAGTTAAGTTTTATACTTATTTTCTGTTTAGTTGAGCTTTGTGTACTTGACTAACAGTCAAGTTAAATGATTTCTGGATATGGTTATGTATATCTGTTTATTTACGTCTTTGGAGCCTTAGACAAAATGGCATGGTTACATATAAGTTGTCTGTTCACTTAAGTCTCTGGAGCATTAGACAAAATGTCATGGTTACATATAATGTGTCTGTCCACTTAAGTCTCTGGAGCATTAGACAAAATGTCATGGTTACATATAATGTGTCTGTCCACTTAAGTCTCTGGAGCATTAGACAAAATGGCATGGTTACATATAAGTTGTCTGTTCACCTAAGTCTAGGGAGCTATAGACAAAATGTCATGGTTACATATAAGTTGTCTGTTCACTTAAGTCTCTGGAGCATTAGACAAAATGTCATGGTTACATATAAGTTGTCTGTTCACCTAAGTCGAGGGAGCTATAGACAAAATGGCATGGTGAAAAATTCAGTATCTGTATGCTTCAGTTTTTGAATCAGTATTGACAAAATGGCATGATTACAGATGAGGATTCTGTTTTCTCATGTTTTGAACCCATAGTTTACTGAAGTTTAGGGTCTATAGTGTTGACATGTCTGCTGTTTGTAAGATAAAGTAAATAATTGCAAACATGTCCTTTTCTGATTCCAGAAACAAATATTAAATCTCACAGGGGATAATAGTTCTAAGGTCTAAAAATAAGTTCAAGGTCACAATTATATGAATGTGTTAACTTCTTTGCTGAAGTCCTTGGACTTGAAATAATTGTCATGTTTTATACATTGTCTGTTCAGCTTTCAAAAAAGAAAGTTGCCAGCATCTGTGTATTCTTAATTGCCAGAAACTTTCAACAAAAAGTGAAGGGTATAGGATATTCAACAACCCTCCGGCATTGGTTAATGTTTTATATCCAGTCAGGAAATAATCAATAAATGTTTGTCAATGCTAAATCCTATCACATCATTGATACGTTCTTTTGAATCTTCGGAGGCCTGGGAAAAAATGTCAATCTCAGCCTGTGTTATGACATATTTAATTGAACGTTGAGAAAATAAATTGTGATCTTTCCAAGTATTTTCTGATGCAGAGCGACTAGAGGATGCAGATGTTGGTATAAACAGGAAATCATGTTCATTATTAGTATTATAATTATTGAAACAATGTTAATGTTATGAAATTTATGATAAGCGTTTAAGTGATAAGTTGTCCACATTCCATTCCACGGGTTTATTACATTAACTAATATATTTTGACATCTGTTCTAAATATAAAGGGTCATATTAAAATGTTTTTGTTAATTTTTTTGAGACAATAATTAAAAGTAAAAATGTTTTTATCAAGCATCAAGCATGACTGATGTAAGAATACTAAAAATGCTGTTAAATGTCTGAAAGCAACAAGAATGAGTATGAACAATTTTAAATGCTAATGCAGGAAGTCATATCCTTCTTTTTATTGTTTGTTCATATATTTATATCCATGAAAGCAAAATATTGCATTTCTACTTTCTGAAATTGTTATTATGCAAGTCCTAACTGATCTGGATGTAATGAAATCATCTTGTGTTATTTGCTGAAATGTGTCATGGGCATATTGCACTAATGAATATGGCGTCAAAAACAAAACAACAATCTGCACAATTTTAAAACACTTATGATTGAATAACTTGGGCCAGTTGGATTGGATGTGGACAGTCAGAGTTAGTGTTCCTACCTCTTTAGTCGTCTGAAAAAAGTTATCTAGGGCACTTGTCTGAAATCAAAAAATCATTTTAAATATTGTTTAAGGATTTTTTTAAATCCTTTTAAATTTAAGTAATCTTTTCTTTTCAATTGCACAATGTTAGAAGTTTTGGAGAAAAACAACACTCATAAATAGTAAGATAATTATATAGACTCGCATAAAAATTGCAATATATGATTTATACCAGTGTATAACAAAATCCATGTCACAAATTTTGTAGACTCTGTGTACATTGTCTCTAATGAAGGCTTGTTTGTATTTCAGACGCGGCTGATGAACCAACGGAAGTTAAAGACACCGCTCATAGTGGCAGGCGGCGCTGCAGTGCCTGCGATCCCTGCCATCTACACATCATCTCTCGATTGTCTTACACAGGTCAGTGATTACCTGTTTTTGTTTTGAAAGAAATGTATTATATGCACAACTTCATTATTTTGATATAACAGTAAGCCTTTCAATCTGAGAATCGGGAAGGCAAATAAACAGCTCTCTATCTGACATGGGGCAAGTGTGAGGTTCTATTCTGATAATTATCTTCAACCAATAGTAGCTGGTCATTATTGTTATCAACATAATTGTGTAAGGGTAATAAAAAGGTAAAAAGAAACACAATTTAATGGTTTTCAAAAAAAAACTTTATCCTCCAAAACCTATGTTACTAATGGACACTAGCAGTTTACTGGTAATTACTTCCAATTAACTTCTATCTTGCTAAACATGTTCAAATATTGATAACATCTAGGTAAATAGTGTAGATCCATATCAGCCAGCTCCTGAAATAAAGCTTATAGCAATATATCTAGGCACTATTTGTGAACATGTTAAATGGTTAAAATTTATATGACAAAACACATCAAGACTTAATACATCCCAGGCATCCCACCTCCTTCCTCTCCACACATAATACATTCTTACAATGCCTATACAGTCTAACAAAGCATGATACTAGTTTCACAAGGTGGATATTTACACATCCAAATATTTCACTGTTGGAATAGTCTTGTTTGGAGCAAAGGACATCATGAGGCAAAGTCCTTCAGCTGATATTAGGTCTTCTCCGGACAAAAAAATAGCTAGACATTGCTTTAATGACCAGAATTGTTTCATTGTGATGTTTTCTGACCCCAACCCCCCAAAAAAACAACAACAACAAAAAACAGCGTCAAAGTGACGTCAATGCATATGACTAACCTTTAATGTTAAATAAAGAGATGTAATGTTTAAATTATAGTATAAGTTTAATTGTTATTTAATTTGCAGTGAATTTCCACATTATGCATAAAAGTACTAAATTGTAATGTTGCAATGACTAATGTGTAAACTGTATGTTAATAATTAATGTATATAGGTTTGTGTTTTATCTGGATGTCATAGCCATTAGTATAGGTTTATGTACAAAATGTTACTGTCCAAGGGAACATAATTCTTGTGGTAAGAGAAAAACAGTGTTAGCAAAACTTGGTCTACCTTGTTCAACATAGATTTGATGGAGGAAGAATATATAAACTTTTGATACTTTATGTTGCATAGATTTGAGGCAAGAGAAGTTGTTCCAATACTTGGTTGACATAGATTTGATGAAACTAGCATTAAAAAAGTAAAAAATAGATTAGACTAGCATTCAGAAATGTTTGTGTAATGTAACAGTAAAATTGAGGCAACTATTTTAAATATGTTGCATTGTTTACTGAGACTGTATTTGTTACCATTTGATTTTTTTAGACCTGCATGTATTTTTTTCCTGTCTTAAAAAACAACAACTGAATTTGTTTTTGTCACAATTGAGATTGTTTAGATGTTATTGTTATTAAAAATGAAATTATTCCTTTCCAGACGGTAAAAACTGAAGGAGTTATGGCTCTTTATAAAGGTTTCATCCCCAACTGGTTACGACTTGGACCATGGAACATCATTGTATCCTTTTAAATATCAGTACCTTGTCTTAGACTATAAGCTTGTCAGTAAAATTATCACTGATATAGTGGGTATCAAATAAACAAATGTGATTTTTTATTTCCGTTTCATATAATTGTTTGAAAATAACTGGTATTTTATATTGGTGGTAAGTAAATGTAGCAAAGTATAACTAACTCTTATTGCCTTGACAATATTGCTCAGTTCTTCATGACCTACGAACAACTGAAAAAACTAGAGCATCGTAATGAGGTGTGAGACTATGAGATGGGTTGATGGTAGTCATGGGAACCATGATAGACTGGACAGCTGACAGAGGAATGGCATGATGGATGAGATGACAAAATAAAAGGATGCAGTCTGTCACTATGACAACAGTGATGCTTTTTTTTTTTTAGAAACATAGCAGCAGAACCATGAGCAACCTTTGAAATGGAACAATTTTTTTTTTTATGGGAACGTCTTACAACCTTTTGCATAAATGTAACCTTACTTTAAATATTATTATTGGAAGTTTCTTATCTTTGTATCTATTATTCTATTCTGTATCTAAACAAACATTTCTAATATAAAAATATCTTAAATACAATGTACAGGTAACAAGCAAAATGTTGACTTAAAATGTTTGTTAAAAGCATCTATGTGATGATTTCATTAATTAAAATGTTCACGTAAATGTAGCTCAAGTTCACAGCAGCAAGTTCAAAACCCTCAATTTTTTTCGCTGTTGTCAAATTTCATAGACATTGGTACTTCATGGTTTACCACAATTATCTATGAAAATCTCCACATAGTCCCCTAGCCTGGTCCTCAAATTAACGTCCTTTGGCATGCTATAGTCAGAGATAATCTCCAAATTTCATACTCATTTGTTGTGAGATAAAGTACTGAAGTAGAATGGTAGAGTTCAGTAGGAGCGGAAATTTAGGACTGTTATCAGGTTTTTGTTTAATGAAGAAAGAAAGTCCAATATTTAGAGGGGAATAATTAATTTCTTAGGAAAGGGTAAAATGCTTTGCATGTAACTATATATATATATATATAAACTCAAATACATCACTATTATTTCAAATAGATTTCATTTTACAAAGTTGTTAGTAAATGGGCCATATTAGCAGATAGAAAGCCCTGGTGACCATTTTCAGGTTGCTTTATTTGACCAACGTTCTTTATCAATAAACGTGATCTCCTTAATATATCGCCATATTGCAAATGTCAAATGTCTTTCACATGCACATGTAAAAAGTTAATTAAAATGTATATGACGTGTATTATGTTGCACATGTTTTAATGGGAGAAAATACTGTATTCTCAATCACCACAATGTGTTGAGGGAGGTGTCAGAATCTACACATACGTCTACCCCATCATTGATGATAACTAGGTCCAAATATATACATGTATTGTGGTAAGCTGCATATTGTATGAATGTAACATCCATTTCTACCAGACTAATATGCATTACTTATTCTGATGATTGGTATCAACAACAATTTTATAAAAATTAAAAAAGTCAACCAAACAAAATTTATACGCAAATGTTTCAAAAGATGCAATACTTGCTGTATTCTTAATGAGCCCATTGCAAATATACCCAAATAGTGGTATCTACATGTATATTGGGACGTGCACATTGGTAGTGTTTTTGCACTTTCAAAAGATGTTATACTTTCTGTTGACATGCATGTCCACATGGTAATTCCAACAAGGCATGTTTGAATAATCAATGGCAAATTATTTTTAAAAATTTGAAAGATTTTTGAGGAATTTAACATGGGATGGTCAGTTTTGGTAACATAAATCCAGTTTTCGTATTCTTTGGTTGCCAATAATGGGTGAAGCCATACTGTATCTTCATGTTCAGATGGTGGTCCCAACCATCGTCCACTATTTGCCATATTGGCATTTAAGAGAATATAGAATGGTTAAAGTTAATTATGACTTTATATTATGTGTCATAATGACATAAAGTGATTTTAAAAAGTTTAATTAGTCTAAATTATGAGTGGTATTCAGTACGGATAGTTTCATATTTTTAAGAATGGTTTTCAATACGGACAGTTTCAGACTGCTCATTTTATTGTAAAGTGTTTTAACTCCTTGTCATACTATTTTACTGTTTGTATAATGACAGTATGTAATTTTACCTAGTTTTTTTTTTTTCCATAATAATATATGGAAAAATGCAGAAAATCAACACATATTCTGCCTGCAGATTTAAACTGATATCATTGTTAAATATCAATGGAACTTTGGTCAGTGTTAGAAGAGTGTCATTGTTATCTAGACAAATGTCATTATGGCAATAATGAAAGAAATATTTTATGATTTTACCACCTTTTAAAAAATACTTTAAAAAAAGTAACCTTAAAGCTTCAGTTTTAATTTTTTTACCTAATTAACTATAAGTTTATCTTAAATAAAGCCAACAAGACAATGAAAGATTGAATTTTACATGTCATCATATTTTATAAAGAGTATCCTAAAGTTTTGAAAACAACTTGAGAATCATAATGCCCACAAATCATTAAGCATGGATTTCACAATAAGGCAGGCACACTTTTTTTATCCTTTTATGCATAAATATTTCAACACATGTTCCTATTTTCCAAGCTCAAAGATTTTTATTTTATTTAATGCCGAGTGGGCTGTACACAAATACAACACATGCAATACTATAAAGGTTGGGTCTTTTATCTAAGAAGGTCCTGTTTCTAAATGTGCAGACATTCAAACAAATCTCTGTACCTTTTTTGAAATACCAGCAATATTCAATGTTTTTAGTGTCATTTTAGCATTTAAATTTTTGCTTGGCAACATAAAAGCATTTGTGATATATGTGTACATATAACTGTTTTGTTTCTTTTTTTTGCTATCAAGTTTTTGTTAATTTTTTGCAATGTGAAACATCATTAACAAAAAAAATGTTTGTTAAGTTTTATTAAAGTATCAAAACATACTCACTTCTTTTGAAAAAAAATGTGTAGCTCTCTAGTGATTTGTGATAATAATACCTTTCATGGTAGTGAATTGACTGATCAGCAGCTTCAGTATATAACCAATCAAATCTCACAAAACCTGCACACATTTTACATGAATACTCCTTTAAAACTCACAAAACCTGCACACATTTTACATGGATACTCCTTTAAATCTCACAAAACCTGCACACATTTTACATGAATACTCCTTTAAATCTCACAAAACCTGTACACATTTTACATGAATACTCCTTTAAATCTCACAAAACCTGCACACATTTTACATGGATACTCCTTTAAATCTCACAAAACCTGCACACATTTTACATGGATACTCCTTTAAATCTGCCATGACTTTATGTCTTACACTTGAATTAGTGAGGTATGTATGCGTTTTGTGATTGAGAGTTAAAAATCAGCTGAGTATACTAGATACACAATTGAGATTGGTGAGAAATATAACATGTTGTGTTTCAAGATGTGACTAAACTGATATTGTTGATCAGTCAGTTATAACAGTCTTGTTACAAGCATAATAACTTTAAGGGTGCTTTGTTAATATGTTAAAATTTCTCAAATAAGAGATTGTTATTTAGGCCATTTTAAAATATGCCTTCGTTCATGTAAATAATCATTCAGTTATTATTTATTTGTATATTTGATAATTAAACATAATTACTTAACCTAATGGAACACGTATTGTATAAATGTGCATTTATGCAATTAATTTTGAAATGCTTGAAATTTTGGAAAGTATATTTATAACCTTTTACATATTAATAAAACAAATATGAAAAAATACATGTCTAAAAAAAAACCCACCAAGCACGTACAAAATTTGGAAAATTAAATGTTGCCAGCCCGTGTATTCAAAATATGCATAACAGTTTAAACAATTTATACAGTGTATAAAAATATCAGAAGCTGCATGTTAGAAAAAAATGTTTCTTGATATTATTCCCATGTTAATTATTTTACTATGTGAATATCTGGAAAGTGTTTTGGGAAGAAATTTCAGATAAACTCTTGACCGATAGATCAAATAATAGTTTTTCATGGTATGTTGTATAGTTGCACATAGGTCCTGTACCTGACTGTTGATTTGTTGATTGCCAGCCAACATCAGAGTACGTATTAGATGTTAAAAGTTTAATCATAGTCATCTTGTCATCAGCAGAGCACCAGATAGGGGCGGGGCCTAGTGGTGGGCATATTTGTATATTATTTGAAAATCATTAATCTAGGACTTGAAGTAGAAAAAAGTACAGTTGGTTCCATAAATTTGCATACATAACTTGCCATAAAAAATTATGCAGTTAACTGAAATATGTGTTAAAGCAGAAATCAGTATAGGAGTACCATTTAAATTAGCGTATTTTGTTTAGGTGCTGCAACTTTGATTTATTATTGACTCTCAGCCAAATTATTTTTTTAAAAAACTATTGGTTATACATGTGTCTATATTTTTCATCATAAGATAATTACTGAGCTTGTAATTTTTACCTCCATATCCAGTTAAAAACCCGAACTTCTTCCAAACGGCCCACTTTTTGTTTTTGTGACAGTGACAAAAAAGCCAGTTTTTTAAAGATTGCATTGCAAAGTGCTCTTTTCAGATTTTTTCTTGAATCCAAAGTGAAATATACCTTCATTTACTATGATGTAAACATTTTTTTTTCATCTTTTGAATTTCATTAACCAGTGCACTTATGTTAAAAACATGCGTTAGCACCACACTAATTTGCCAAGGGAGAGTAATGTGTTATTAAAACTACAAGAGTTATAGTTGACTTCATTCACTGTGGACACTTGTTATCTTGAAAATCTGTGAAGTTTGTCTGAAAGATATGATAAAAAGCATGCCATTGGCAGTAACAATGTGAGCCAGATAAGTTAAAAACTGATCATGCACTTAACACAGATCAGCGATTGTGTTTCCTAATCCCCAAGAAAAGATGCAAATATTACCCCAGAGATAAACTATTAGCGAGCTCCAGCAGACAGACGAGCAGCGATGGATTATGCTTATAAACCAAAATCGGGCTGACACATTATGCATATAACCATTACTTTTTAACAAAGGTTAAAAAAGAAAAGGATTGGTGTTTGAATGTTTTATTTATAAAACGGAATATGCGTATAACTATTTTCCGATTAACTGGAATCAACTGTATTTGCCATTACTAGATATTATATATGCCCCCCCCCCCTCCCAATGCTGGTGCTTAAATTATAGGAAGGTTAAGGTGTAATATTTTAGATAAACCAACTGTTTATCAATCACCTGATTTTGTGTTATTTTGTGGGATACAATAATTCATGTAATGTTATATTTTCAAAACATTGTCAATAAAGGAAGCAAGGGTACACATTGTTCCTTTTATTTTATCTACAACCAATGATAAGAGTACATGACTGTATATGATACGCCCTTGCATGATTACATATACAACAAAGTATTTTTATTTGCTAGAACTAGTTAACACTTCTGAACATATGCAGTACTTAGTACTTTTTTGTGTTTCATAATATCTGTCCTTAATTTATGTAACTGTAATTTTGAAAACACTAGTCTTTGAGCAAATTGAGTTTCACTGTTATTTTACAGACAAAATGAAGTTTTCTGTGACATATAGAACATCTGTATTACAGTTCATAATTGTATTACAGTTAGCATTTAACTAAAGTCCATTTTACAGCACATGCTCCAAATGACATCCATTCTGGGCAATGACGACATCAAATCTGTGAAACTTTGAATCACTGTGGCATAGATGTCTGTTAATGGCACAGATTTCTCATTTTATGGCAACCTTTAGTTAATCGATTATTTTTGGTGTAAGTCTGTAAACTCTTTAAATATCATCTCTAGAAAAAAACCAGGGGGCTCAAATCCGGTGAGAACATTGTTGCTTTGACAGCACCATCTTGCAAAATGTCAACAAAAAATGATTTCATCAATGATGCCACCATTTTCCCTTCGTTTATGCATGCTAAATTATTGCATCTGTCTGCTTTAGTTTGATGCAATAATATATGTGTAAATATGGGCAAGAAATAATGTTTTATAATGTGGGCAGATATTATAAAATGTCCTGTATAATCAACATCATTCCCAAATTCTATTTCATTTTTCTTTTTCCATTAACAGTGAATTACTTATATAATTGTAATATCTCAGCTCCCTGTTCATAAATCTTTAAGCATTTTTTATGTCTGACATTGTTTAAAAAATTCAGGACTTATACAACAGTATCTATTGACATTTTGGCCTGTTTCAAAATCTAAAACAGCGAAGGAGGACTAAATTTTGCTGCACCTATTTACAAACCAACAAAAACAATTAAAATGGCATTGTTTGAGAATCATAAATGCCATTTTTAATATTTGTTGTTGGTTTATGGTGAAGGGCTGAGGAGTTGCAAGTTGGCTTGGCCCATTTAAACAAGGGGCATAATTATGTTGCATTAATCGAATGGTTCCCTGCCTTTTTTTAAAAGTTCAAAGTTGCTGTTGAAAGCAAACATTTTTTCAAAGTTTGAAGTGAATATCTTCAATGTTTTTAAAGAAATGGACCCAAACAAAATGGTCATCAACCAATGGCCAGAGATAAGATGTTTTTTCCTTGAAAAATGAAGTTTGCTACGGTTTCACCAAGTTCTGGTAACACAGAAGATGAAGCATCAGTTTTAAAGTCCGGACATTATTTCAATTACAGGCTGTGACAAGCCAATCATAAATATGGTTGTGGTATATAGTTCCAACCCTCAGTTTAAATGTACAGTTCCACATCTGGGCAGCTGGATGTGAGGACAATGTAACTTGATGTGATAGCTTCTTGTGCATAAATAACATGATCTCACAGTGAAGGCAGATAAATCTTCAGCTAAATGAAAGGCAGGGCTGGCTAATATTGATATTAAACATGACCAACAAAACATAAAAGATAAACACTTTATTCTCTGGCAGTGATCAGCATAACATTGCATGAAGTCAACACGTGGATTATATAGCAGGGAAATACTTAACATGTATTGTTAGTTGTATTACAAAGACAATGAAAGTCATTTAACTAATTCGCAAAAATTTGTGTTTATAGATATCCTTGATGTACCTTCATTTTTGACTCTATGGATTTAAGACAATAAAACAACAGGATAAAAAAGAGGTTATTTTAGTGTTGTAAATTATTTACTTAAATTATTTCTTTACTTAAATTATTTCCTTTTAATATCTAAGAAAGGGCATTTCCCAGTTCTTTTGTTGTTGTATAAAGGTACCTGACATACATGGCATGCAACAAGTATACAATATATGTACATGAGCTGCCATCTGTTATGCATTTCGTAAATAAGTCTTCAAAATAAAAAAAATGCATTGAGAATACTGATGTTTATGACAAGCTATTGAAGTGAGGTCTGCATCTTTTTCTGTCTTTTAATTGAACATACCAACATTCCTAAAAGGACAATATTAAAAAAAAAACAGAAAAAAATGTTCTGCTAGCATTAAGTAATGGACTTTAGAAAAGAAAAAAACATATTGTATACTATTCTACTACATTTGGTTTAGATATGTCTAATTTGTACTGATAAAATCATGGTCATTAAGCGAGTAAACATTCATCCTTATACAGTAGAACAATTAACAAGCTACAAATGTCAACGTAAAAACTTACTTAACATAAAAGCTTTACTTGAAACTGACAAAATATATCTAAAAGTTTAGATTTCAATATTGTGTTAATGTCGTAAGTTTTCTTAAGAAACTTACCGGTACGGGTAATGCCGTCATATTTAATGCAATTTTTGGATTTATTTTTTATATTGCTACTATAAAAACACATCTGTTTGAAAATAAATCTACAATTAATAATAGATTAAAATATTTTTGATCACTATATTATTTGTGAGCAAGGTGTTCAAAGTAGCAGTTGTCTTCAGATTTGGAGAATTCAATGCATTGCAATCATTTTCAACTATTTTTAGCTTTTTGAAACTCAGCAGCAAAGTACAGTTTCGAAATAAGCATGTTATCATAAACATTGTGTGTATAGATCAGAGACGCAGATTGGCCCCATTGTAACACAATAATTTAAATAAATATGAAGTGCAGGTCACAGGGTTTTAAATTTAAAAGTGAGTCGGCTGCTTTAAATAAGAACTTAATCATATTGCAGTCTTCATGAAAGAAATTTGCAAACACTGGACCTTCAGTCCACCAAGCTGGCAAAATCTACTGGACCGGACCAAATTTTACTGGATTATTGTGATTTGGGCATTTTAAAACTAAAGGTTAGTAAGCTAAACGAGGTTTGTGAGTGGTTTGGCCGAGTAAAAGGATGTAAAGCATTGTCTGGTCTAGTAAATGTTTTCATAATCATTCAGAACTTTGAAAATGTGGCTGAAAAATTCTGGTGTACCATCGGTCCATTTCACTTATGAAACTGAATGGGCCGACAGATTAAGGTGGACTCAGGCCAGGGTCCACCAGGTTTTGTCGAAGATTGATATTGTAAGCTGGTACTTTAATTACCAAAGTAATATGTATTAATGACAATCTAAATTAAGCAATTTTGATAAAAATTTAATGACACTTCCTCTAAATCTTGAAGGCCCATTATTATAGTAGATAAGTAGAAAAGGAAATTTCAATACCCTTTTATTTAGTTTGTACATGAATGAGTTATAAGTTTGCACAAAATAAAAGACCTTCTCAGTGATTTTCTCATTAAGACTATACATGATTCACAGTAATTTACTTGTATATCCATACAAAACACTACAATACTCAGTCATCTGTGTCTATAGGCTCATTATTTAAAACACGTTTAGCATGAGCCACAGCCTCTTTAGTCACTATTAAATCTACTGTTTGGCCTTTCTCGTAAGTCAGAAAATATGCCATACCAAAGTTAAGAGCCATTAACAGCACAAGGCAGTTCCTGGCTAAAGGTGTACTTTTCACCGCATGAAGTACATTTGGCTGAAAATTGTTCTTGATTTGATAGGTGTGAAATTTTCTAGAGAGATATATACTAATCACAGGTGAAATCAAACAACAGTAGCCCACACTTGCAGCAACTTGTACGATCCCAGCTTGAATTTCCAAGCAAGATGGGCATGGTGGATTCAAGAAGGTCTTTTCCTCGAATTGTTTTTGAAATAGATGGGATAACATTGTTGGCATGACCAGTGCAGGCACATAGCTGGCAATACGTCCAAATGACTGTAGCATGAATTTGTTTCTAAAGTAGGTGTTTACCAGAGCACAAGATAGCAAGGTTGCACCAGCATTGATGAAAGGTCCATAAAGAAATGGCCATCTGAAATTTGAAAAAAGTAGTTTTCAAAAAAGTATAAGAACAATATTTACAAATAAGACTAAAACTGACTTCTTTCCATATTCCAAAGGACTGAAAGCATTGGAGATCAGCCATTAAGAACTTTTAACCCAGAATACGAAATAAGGATATGTTTCAGAAAACATGGATGAAATCATATAATGAACATTTATAACTTTAAAGCCCCCAAAAGATTTTAAACTTATATATAGATATTTTCTTAATCTATCACTTGAAAAGGTCAACTAAATGTGGAGATATTGTTGACACTGTTAAAATTATGCAAATTATCATGTGCTCTTGATTAAACAGCAATGTATCTGGAACAAAACACAATATACAATTAACCAAATGCCTGGTATTTAAGTGCATTACACAAAATAATGACATAATATCATAAAATGAGCTCTGTACTGCTATCAGGCTTAACTAACGGTGTAGGAACAGTGTTTCAACCTACATGTCGGACTGAGGCTGCCATTTACTGATCCGTTTATAGTGGAGCTGCACCACCTCCTTTTCTGTCAACAGAATTGCTCCTGCTGGGAGCTGACTCTTCTTCACAAGGATGACCTGTTCTCCAGGCCGTCTTACAAAGCTATCCTTCTTTGCAGTTGGTAATTTGTCCATCTTGATAAGGAAACTGGTGGACTAAAACAGCAACAAAAAGATATTATATTTTGATATATCTCAATTACAAGTTTGTCTTAAACTAAACTGTTCAATTGCTTTAGGACTTGAAAGACATCAGCCTATATATGTTCAGACTGCAAAAATATTCACAGCAATGTTTGTCCAGTATTCACAGCAGTATACAATAGTCTGAGGTTGCAAGTCGGCATGTAGGGACACATATAACTGTACACATATCTTCATAAACATCAGATTTAATGGAATTGATTCATTTAATTAAGCATTTAAAGAATTAGGATATAGTATTATGCAATCATTCTAACACTCAAATAATTAATATCGGGTATTTTCTTTTATAAAAAACTAAGTATTTTTACACATATAGTCTGCAACCCCTAACATCCCTCGCAAATTCCAGAAACATGAAATTATCAAATAAAACAAAATTCTGGTGAAGGCAAAAATGAAGTCTACCTAAATGGAAGTTTTTCCACCAATTTTTTCACAATAAAAGGAAAATCTGTACCTTGCGATCTTGATAATGCCATAGGCTGTAATAAAAAAAATCACAGCAATCAATAGATGGTTATCGATTTTTCCCCAGGGTGCGCGCGCACCTGTTTGTCCGCCATCTTTGTGGTAAGGCGAATCAACACATCAGTAGCGTGAAAGCGCACGTTTTTTTTTTTTAAATGACCTTTACAGACAATGATTAATTTTTGTAGTGTTGTGAATTTTCACTAAATATCTAATCCGAATCAGATATCTTTTTTCCATACCATCCGTCATTACAAAGGGATAAGGACGAGAGAAATTTCGGACTTTCGCGCTTGAACAGAGCATTCATTGGAGCTAAGCGTTTTCAAGTGTTTTGGATTGCATTAAAAGTCAAAAGAAATTTTTGGAAATTCATACATAATTCTCGAATCGAATAAGCTTATACTTTAGTTAAATTGAAGACTGTTATTACACTAACTGTATTGTTTGACAGTGCGAATCTTAAAAATATCGCATTAAATGCCCAAAATTTTTAAATCTATAAATAAGCACTTTGATGATTTCAGCTTATCTCAGATAGGAAATACCTATTTGTAATGACAGGCAATGTGTTATGCTTTACTTTTTACATGGCTGTACGAGCAAGGTGGGCGGTCAATTCAACCCCCGGCATTTACCAGTGGTATTTACCTGCCTGGAAAATACTCCCCAAAATGGCAAATACTACCCCGATGATTTTGTTTGCCTTAAAATACTGCAGAAATCTTAACTTTGTTAACTTTAAATAATGTATAATCATAATGGTAATTAAATTACTCGGATATTTAAATTTCTTTTTTTAACCTAAAATACATGTGAGAAAGTAATGCTAATCCACCTGCACCTGGCCTTTGACACTCAAAGCAAAGCCATATGGTCTAGACTATTAAAACAACAAGTTTCAGACAAGGGGCTGTAAATAGCCAGGGACAACATGGGCAAAAGTAAAATGTCATACATAACCTAGACAGCTTGTATTGGTACAAATAAATAGTTGTGTATTGGGTATGGCATGAGCTACAGTGTCAACTGTATGGCTTCATCCCTGAGTAACATTTATAACAGACAGAATTTCTCTTGTCATCATCACTTCTATAACTTCACTCCACGCCATTAACAAGCTACTATTCACCTTAAAGCCGAAAGATCCAGTGCAGAATACAAACTGCATTTTGCGCGATCTTCACAGGCAACACTCACTTATTTGAATGCATGAGAGAAAACTGTTTTGTCCAAACTGTTCTCAGAACGAGCCTAAACTAGCTGTTACAGTTAACTATTTAAAATGGTTTTACTTTCAAATTGACACTTGTCAATAAATGATAGCACATAGTGCTTTTATTTTTGTTATTGTCCTACCTTTCAGCAAATTTAACAAACTTACATTACATCATAATAATAATTTCATAGAATATTGAATTAAAGTTCCAGTACTTTATTTAGAACCACACAATATTTAATTAAAAACAACACATTTTACGGTAACAGATATTTAATGACAGCAAATTCATCTATCAATAAACAGGAGAAACAAAAGCAAAAGCAGTCAAGAAATAAAAAGACTGCTAAGGAAATAGGATCATGTAATGATATTCGATTGCATATAATAAATATGACAACATTATGTTATACTATTTTTGTCATTGCTTTAAGTTCCTTAAAATCCATTTTATGATTAAGAAATGAAAACCGAACAAATAATAAATGACCCTGTTTTAAAACCAAAGTTCAGCGGTGCCCTTGTCCAAGCAGTTGCTGACTTGCAACTCCTCAGCCTCTCAGTGCATAAGTTCGAGTCCCGGTCGGAAGGTGTTCCAGCTAACCTACAGTGCGCAGTGGTTCTACCCAGTCACAAGTCTATGATCTAGCTCCACCAGTAATCAGCTGGATGTCGCATTTGCTGAAACACTAAGATAGTTCACTATGTCTGCATATGCAATGTCCGGCTGCAAATCATCATGCTGTCGTCGAACTCGAAGACGAGTAAGGATCAAAACCGATCAAATTAGTCTTCTTCAAGTCCTTTTCACACACAGTAGCTCCAGTGTATTAATATAGTCCTATTGTAATTTGTAGCCATTACACACGACATCTTTTGCTTACTAATCAATTTAATCTTCGAATTGTAAACAGACATCAGTAAACAATGGCTTTACCACAAATATGGCGGACCGCGTTGCATGCTGGGAAATGTGTGACGTCATACGATAACCATCTATTATGGTCATTAAATCGACATCCAGCTAGGTGGTGGAAGACCCCCAGACAATTGTCTCAGTAGAACCATCAACGCACCACAGATCAGTTTAAAGACCTTCCCACATGAAGTTCTTTGCCCTGAACACAACTTGAAATACATGTTGTGCGTGGCTAAGCAGTCATAGGAATTACAAGTGAGCGACTTAACCACTAAGCCACGAGCGCACCTTGGATGTACATATTCACTACAGGATGCAAGCTGACATTCTCATGTATCCAGCTCTATGAATTCAACCCAGCAATTTTGGAATTTAGTCTACGGTATATATATATTTTTTGATAAGCTTGCATTCATTTTTGGAGATACATAGAAGAGACACAATAATAATCATTATAGCTCAATGCCAGCAATTTTAGAGGAAAATATTAAAACAAATATCTGTGTAGAACGACAGGCATACCACTGGTCAGGTGGAAGATCTTCCATCACTAGATCTTAGCACTTAGTACATCAACCTACACGGTGAGAGGCATTCAGAGGAGTTCACGACTCTTGCCACAGGAAAA
Organism: Sinonovacula constricta; assembly: GCA_007844125.1. Classification (NCBI taxonomy): domain Eukaryota; kingdom Metazoa; phylum Mollusca; class Bivalvia; order Cardiida; family Solecurtidae; genus Sinonovacula; species Sinonovacula constricta. Next base: position 60,947,157 of record CM017563.1, on the reverse strand, counting down.
CCTGATGTTTTGAATGTCAAGGTCAGCGAAACATAACCTACATACATTTGGATAATAAATATAAATTAATATCACTAGAATATAAAATATTGGTAAAATACAATTTTCATATCTTTACATAGCAAGCAAACATTTTCAAAGCAAGTATGACTTTCAATAAAGCCCATCGGTCTCTTGTTACAATACCCCACCCATGGTTTCAATAGCAACCTCTCGTTTGTAACAGCATTTTGGTCAACAATTATAACACCAAAGACTTCTAACTTGTTTATTTTTATAACACTAAGAAAATATGTATTGTATATAATTTACCAAAGTGACTTAAATGTCGAAGTTTGTTGCAACCGGCATTTCTGTCAAAAACATGCTTTTGTAGAAAGGTGACCATGACCGAATCTTGATCGTTGAGCGATTTATTCACGGTTTATTATACGGCTGTTTTTTTTTCTGTTATTATTTTGTATTTCTAGATTTTCTTTTCATTTTTATTTCTATAACGATAAAAGGATTAACATTCTTTATATTCTTTATTTTTCATATTTCCTTTATTTGAAAAAAGTCTACGAGATACGTTATTAATAAAAAAATCGTAATATAAGCGATTTAATTTGCGATAAATGGTGTAAGGGAGATAACCAATAAATGCTTTAACAAAAATTAGCGTACTTACATCCCTTAGTGTATGGTTTAAATCTTAACAATCTCCAACGCAGTGATCTCCCCCTTTCAGTAAGGAGAATCTCTGCTACCACACAGAAATTCTTCCAGATCTGGAAGGATTTGATTTTTTTACTTTTATTTTTTTTCAGTAAAATGACAATCGGAATGAATGTGTATGTTAGAAAAACGACTAATAATGGATGAAAAAACAAATTCTAACGATAAAGAAAAAAAAAAGAAGAATGTATTTATCACTACAATCGTAACAACTCGGCCATTTCCGTCCTTTCGCCGAGGGCGAAATTTCAGTGTTACATCGGTTCAATGTAAACAATCAATGGATACTGTTGAAGAAATTCACAAAGTAATAACGGAGTTTGACTACTCCATAAAAGCGAAACCCTGTTGATCGAGTGTCTGCAGTCTCTGTTGGCAGGCAAAGACGTCATAGCTAATCTGCCTGTTGGTTACTATCGTCACGTGATTTTGTATGATGGCAGTACTTTTAAGCGAGCGTAGCGATGTCGTAAACCCTGTGCGGAGTTTGAAATCTTATAGCAGTCTCGATGATTAAATTACTTTACCCATGAATGCTGCCAATTTTTTATTTTTTGATATTTATGTTAAATATATACATGTATAAAAGTATTGTATAGAAAGTTTAAAAAATCTTTCGAAAGACAAAAAAAAAAAAGGATTTTGTGTATTTTGGGAACTGTTAAAACATTTCGACATGCTGGCGGAGAGGACCTCTAGGGTAAGTCGTGGGTCCTCCGATGGTCATGTGTTGGTAATATTAAACTAAATCGCATCTCTAACAACCATAGAAAGTTCCGAATCTGATTCGTTCTTGCGAATATTACACACGCAATTCCGGGGCAAGTTTTGCAGGACATACGTTAAAAAACAAGTCAGTTGTAGTCAATAGAATAGACCTATTTATTGTCAAAGCTAACAATTCTTCAATCCAGTCCTACACTATGGAGGACGTGTGTTTGATATGACGTCATTTACCCGTCTGTTAGCACGTATCGTTTTATGTAAGAACTATTTTTTTTTTTAAATACAAACCATGATAAAGATATCAAGAATAATGATTTTATTTTTTTTATAAATCTATTTTAAGAAAATCTAGCGTTTTTGCATATGAAAATGAAATCCCCACACCCCCACCCCCACCCTCGACCAGAACACGACAAAAACATATACATGTATATCGTAGTTTAATCAACGTTGAATTTAAAGGGTCTGCCACTTCTGTGCAAGTCTAATTTACAAGTCGTAATGTGAACTATTTACAAGGGAATCGAACATCGATATTGTTTAAAAAAAAGACAATTATATTTGACATGGTTTTATTTGTGAAAACGGAGGTTAGTAGCATTAAATTAGAATACAAATCAAAATATAAACTGTAATATACGGACTGAATAAAAATGAAGACATGCTTTTTAAATAGCTTATATGAAATACCATCGTTGCAAATTATTCAATATAATGGCATCACGTATCTTTTGTGGTATTCCAATAGGCGTCTTTGTTTTTATGACGATAACAGTGTTTCTTGTTCTGTTAGAAACTGTGGACTCTAAATTCACTTTGTTCCGAAACCCCGCTAGAAGATTTCTAATTAAAGAGTCTGTAATTCGATCGTGACGCAAGAGATAAACAAAAAGATGGCATATACATACCATGGGATGTTACAAAAACTACAAACTTCGAGATAAACTCATTCAAGATGCAGAAACACTCTACCACATACAAAATGATTTAGAAATAAACACAGCCGACGAAAAAATAGAGCAATTACGGGCGGTTTTGGTAAAAGAGAAAAGAGAAACCAAAAAAAGCCCGGAAAAATTCAACATAGAAAAATAAAATAAAAAAAGAAGTAGCTTGGTATAAAATATTACGAATCGAGAAAGGAATACAATATAATGTTGTAAGGACTTGGCAACTTTACTTCAGAATAAAACACATAGCAATAAACAAACATATTTAATTTAAAAGAAAAAAAACAACATCTATTTTAAAGCCAAATGTTAGTGAAAATAAAAGAAAAAAACACAAATCTATTTTAAAGCCAAATGTTAGTAAAAATTTAAGAAAAAAAAAACACAAATCTATTTTAAAGCCAAATGTTAGTAAAAATTTAAGAAAAAAACACAAATCTATTTTAAAGCCAAATGTTAGTAAATATTTAAGAAAGAGCGATGATTGAATCCTAAACTAGCGATAACGGACCCCAAAGGATTCTGGAAGAATAGTATTAAACAACAAAACTTCCAAAACTAAAGAATATTAACATTCAATAACTACACATTTTCAAAATTTATATGGTCAAAAAGAGACAGAAGTAATTCATATTAGGATGCCAATTTTGAAGTTCACGATGAACAACTTGACAGAAATTTTACGGAGGAGAAATTCAGAAAAAAAGTATTATAATAAAATAATTAAAAAAAAAAGCCCAGGTGCAGACATAAGTGTGGGCGAAACATTTAAACACACCTTAGACTGTCGTTATTAGTTTTGTTATATAACAAAGTGTTCAAGGATGCCATTAATCCAGAGGACTGAGTATTATTTTACCTATTATCAAGGCGGGAACTGTGGAACCAAATTATTTAAGGGGGGACATATTAAATAATATAGTTTCCGACATTTACTGAAAACATTTAGTAACACGACATACATACAGACATAATTGATAGCCATTTGAATAAAAACCACACAAAATAAAACAAACAAACAAAAACAATAAAAACAAAGAAAGAAAAGAAAAACAAACAAACAACAACATCAAAAACAACAACACATAACCCCCCCCCCCCCCCCCCCACACACACACACACAACAACCCACAAACAACAACAACGATGGACTGCATAATTATCGTACACGCGTTCATTTCAAAACACATTTACGGAAGACAGGAAATTGTATACGCCATATTTGGACCTGTGAAAACTGTAGGATAAAATAGATAGGACGTTATTATTTAAAAAGTTGATAAACGCAGCAACTAGTTCTAAATTTATATCAGCCATTAAATCGATGTTTTCAGTTTGAAAGTCAATAGTTAAATACAAAAAGAAAAAGTCAGATATTGATAAAATCAAAACTTGTCTGAAGCTAGTGGTACCACCAAGTAGCCTATTGTGCCACTTTTAACTAAATGAGCTAATTAACAGCCTAAACTGCAAAAATAGCAAAATGAAAATTGATAACACATGTACATATATGTATCTATTTTGATTCTACGATGCTGTTCTTTCTGCTCAGGACCCAATACAATCTATTTTAAAAGATGTTAAGAATTGTTCCAATACATGGAACAATGGCATTAATTTTTAATTGTTAGTAAATGTAAATTGTGATATTTTAAATAGGGTGACATACATATTATGGTGTTTATCTTTATACTCCACCAACAGAAATCGGAAAGAAGTTTAATTATTATAATTATAGGAATCCGCATGAACAAAAAACAAAAACAAAACGTAAGTCAGAATGAAAATACAAACACACAAACCCAACACTCCTTACACAAGCTGAACAAAGTATTTATAGTATAAAATCAAATATAACTGCATAAAAAGTGATTATTAAGTGATTCACTCTAAAGCCCAGTATTGAAAATGGGACCGCCTTTTGGGGTATGCATGTAGCACTCCGTGTTGAAAGCATATATATATGTATAATTCTATAAGACGATAATTGATGTAGGGAGTTAACGCGTTTTTCGACGCAATAAACGGTGAACTTGGTAGAATACCTTTAAGTAGTTTTAGGCATGTAATCGTAAATAAATACTGGACTTAAATGATATATACGGATCAAGAATCGATACTGTATAAAACTGACAATATGACAATATGATGAAACGATTTGCTAATAATGTAATGACACATATAAACAACAACCCGACATAATATGATAAGAAATTATAAGCAAACAAAGGGTTAAAACATACAGATTATTTTTATATACTCTTCTATCTCGGATATGAGTAAACTTGAAAAATAATGTCTGTTTAAACATACATTCATGCTTGAATCATACCTTGACCTCATTGAAGAAGGAAAATATAGAATAGCAATATGTAAAATTTGAGTATCATATCATAACCATAAAATAGAAACTGTATATGGATTTACAATGCAATGAAAGAACATGTACCAACTGCATTAGTGGAATGATTGAATATCTCTTTCTATTAAAATGCATAAAATATTCAGATTTAAGAAAAAAGTTATAAATGTTATGACAAGTGACCGTCGATTTTCTTAATTATTGAATATACAAGTAAAATCCAAGGAAAGAAATTATAAATGTTGCAAAATGTATTAATTTTACAAACCTAAACAGAATATAGTTTTCTTGGTTTCCGTGTTTGGATATCAATAAAATATTAAAATATTAAATAAATATGAATAACCAATGTTTTGAATTACGGTAAACATATATTTCCTCATAATACATTAAGGAGAAAACGATAAAATCACAAAACGACATTGAATCAAACGTTCAAGTTGTTAGGCCATTGATCTTAGTACTATGTAATTAACGGTGATCACGTTTCTGACGCTGCTATCAGAAAACCTATGTGTAAGAAGCATATGTCACTATTTTTCAACCATCACTGTGATTTCAGCTTCCGCGCTGGTTTCCTGCTTCGGGTCACGTGAAGATTCACGTGACGTGTAGGTGGGGACAAGGCCCAATCGCCAAGCAACCACGGCGCATATTGAATGGCTGACAACACTGTTTGTGGTCCTGATACGGTCCCTGCAAAATGTCACCATAAAAGCTTTTGAGGGAAACATTAAGAATTGAGCAAAGAGACAATTTAAACAAGGTCAAACATATTTACCTTCTTATATATTAATAAATATGCCAGACACAGAATGTTCATTTTCACCACTTCAAATTAAGGCTGCCATCCAGTCCATCAATATAAATGTATCGTCGATACTTTTTTGCCGATCGATTATCGCTACACACTATCAAATATCGATTCTTTTGGCAGAAAAAACAAAAGAACAAAAGAAAGAAAGTAGTTTTCAAATTTGGCAGCATACTTGTGGCCAGAAACGGCAGCGCTATCGAATAGGGTTCCGTAATAAAACTTTGACCACAAAAGATACAGACCACTCCTCGAAAAAGCATGTTTTGAGATATTAAAACTATATTTAGCTTGTCTCTGTTTAATTATTTTTATAACTTCAGTTTCTAAAACACTTACAATCATCAGAATTATTTAACTGTGTTCGGTGTAGCTAGCTGTAGGCCACCTATCGGAAATTTCTTACAAATACAGCTAAATATAGTTTTAATAACTCAAAACATGTTTTTCGAGGAGTGGTCTGTATCTGTATGCAGTTCACAGGTTTAGTCGACAAAGTCACATTGTAATTATATCATAGATAATTGCACTTTTAATTTTCATTTTAAAAGGTTCTGATTTTTTACTTAACAAAGGCAAAACACTTTCACTGTTGTTTAAGGTTTGTTTAATAATAAGTGGACAGAACGCTAACAGTTAAAACTGACATTACTGTCACAACACACATTGCAGCTTTATTTGACATGTGTAAGTACCATAACTATCATGTTCACCCATTATTAGTTTGAGATTAGTGTTATAGATACCCTACCTCAAAGATACCATTTTTATTCATCTTGGCAGAAACAGTAGGTCTGCTGTGCTGTTATATATCTGTCGATATCTGTCTATCGATATATCGATATCGTCAACATGCAAAATATAGAATTAATGACAGCCTCACTTTAAATGCAAGATGAAATGAAAGGTGCGCGTCTAAGTTTTAATTAAGTAGTGTTAAACAATATAAGTTTTTCCCTGTACAAACTCTCCTAATCTCTATCATATACGTACAGAAGAAACTCGACTGACAGCAGGAGAGCAATGGCCTCCGCAGGGATGTCAAGGGTCGCCAGGATCATCACTATGGTAACGATGGAAGCACTTGGGACTGACGGGATAGCCAGTGACGTTACAGTAACCAGAACGCTGTAAGGGAAATCATTAAGATGGCATACAGTTGTTGCTGTATACAGCGGCCTAGTCTGATTAATATAAATGCATATAAAGCAGATAACAACACAATTTGCAGGTGGAACTTAAATTATTGCGTCAGTATAGAGCCAATTAGTGCATTGTTTATTATTAACGTAAGCTTCAAGCTTGACTTGATTGCTAAGCCTCAAATGATAATAAACAACAAAACAGTTTAAACCACCACAACGCTTTTCACTCTCCTTACCTAAAAGCCATTGATTCTGCGGAAGTACAACATATTTACAGGTTGATGGGCTACGTATCCATTTTTCAGTGTATTTAAATCTTTTTAGCAAAAAATAAAAAAAAACAAACAAATGCAAATAACACAAACGAAATAAATATAGTAATTGGGAAGATTCGGAACATCATATTATTCTGATTGTCAAGATGTTGGCACTACCCCATTTTGGTCACTCTCTTTTAATATTCTTTGAGCTGGTTACGTGCAGAAGATGACTGCCAAATATACTTCCCCTTGTGATGATGGATACACTTTGGAGAAAATACTCACCGAGGCAAATCCCCCCACCCCCACCCCATCTTTGTTTTAAAAAGAAAAGGCGCTGGCAACGCAAAGGATAGGGGCTATTTTTTTCCAACTGATAACTGCCTCGACATAAAACAGATCATTAAGGGATATTTAGTTTGAGTAAAGTTAGTTAGCGATGGCGTATAATTAGGACAGGTTCCTACGTCATAGTGATAAATGTAGGTAGTGACGTCATTTGAAACAAAGATGTACAGTTTACTAATATATACAGTTTACTTACACACACAGTTTACTTGCAAGAAGAAATTCACCAAACTTTTGTAGGAAGGAAGAAAATGACACTTGAAAACCATTTAAACAACAACAAAAGAAAACAAAACACAACAACACAATTTAGTGTTGTAAAGCGATTATAGGAAACGGGATCCCAAAATAATACTAAAATCAGCCAAGTATTTTTTTGCATATGGCGGGTGAAATAACCAATTCAGCCAACATCCGGAAGTTAAACAATGTACCTAGTGTGCAATCTCTTATGAAAGGCAATATAGCCTACCAAAGTTGCCACACGCATATAGGGCTCGCCCTGACGGGAATTGAGTCGAAATTTCAACAGTGACTGTCCAAGTCATGGCTTCAAGTCACATTTGCATTTAGTCTCAACGTCATGTCCAGCCATCGTTTAAACATAAGGCAACACATGTTCTGGACTGTAAAAGGGTCAAGTGCAAGCAATGCAGTAAATAAAAAAAATTCGCGGGTTGTAACCATCACTAATACATGTTTTGTAAAAATGTCACAGAAGTAATTGAGACATTTAGAACATTTCTATAAGATGATGAAGGAAGGATTATGTCCTGTTACTTAAGTATTTCTATACAGTATTATACGTGTAGAAATAAAATCATTACAGCGAAAGAATATTGAATGCATCTTCCTCATTTTTGTGGAATCTAAAGCTTTGTAACAATGTTGTAGTTATAAACTGGACTACTAGCATTTTCTGGAACGTTTGTCTGAAAAGTTTTGGTGTGTACTGATTGATAGATGTGGTACAAAAATCTGTGTTAAAGTTTATCCCATTATGAAAATAAAGATTGTCAAATTGTAAAAAAAACACAACAAATAGAAGCTTTTATTTAAACACTCTGTTCACAAAACTAGTCATATCTGCTGTGATCCCTGTTTCTGGCTGGCATTGGAATGCCCGAGTCCAAACACAACCACACTAGTAGACATCATGTCTGAAATCTGCTCTGGTTGGTGGATTGGCTTGCACAAATAAGCAACTTGTCAGCCTCCTCGATAAACCACTGTCCAAGCGCATGAAAATCAGCTGATGCTAGGAAAATAGTACAAGGATAGCAGGTCTAATCGTGACAATGTCATAGCTTGATATACATGTAACAGCTTGGAAAACCTGAAACAAGTCGACCCGGTTATCACTGTAAAGTTGCATCAGTGAACTAATAGTGATTTTAGCTTTTGTCTCCCACTTTCTTTCACATTTTAACTCGTGTTAGTTTGTAGGTTATTCTTTATCTACAAGTTAAAGCGAGTGCCCTAGTACATGTTGCCTTAGGCCTGTTTCATTAGAAGGATGTCAACTGATGTAAGGTAAATGTAGGTAAATCTAAAGTCTGAACGATACACATGAGCTGAGACTTCTGGTAATTGCACTGCCTTCCGCCCTGTTTAGTGCAATTTAGAATACTTGATTTCATTTGGAAAGAACACCTTTTTTGCATTGAAAGAAGATAGAAAGCCAACAGAACTGCTGGCAATCCCCATTGTGCTTTAGCGCTTTAACTGACGATTAGTCCTTTCCTAAATAGCGAGCTTTGTTTTTGTTGATGGAAATACAATTTGGTATGTTTCGAAATAATATTGTTAGGTATCATTCCTAGCTGTAAAAGCTCTGATAAATAAGTATGGACATACCCTGCATGTAATGTGAGTACAGGTCTTGGAAAGGGGATCGTAGGTCCTATTGGTTATAAGACAACATGTAGCATTATCTCAGGTTGGCGCTATCACGCTTTTGATTTGTTCCTGTGTGTGTTAACATGGGCTTCAATCACTGTCCTCTGGACCACCTACTGTCAATTTTCACATAGTGTTTTTAGTTCTGCAGTAAGTTCAACGGTTCCATCACTAGCCTTTATAATAGTGTCAGTCTGCTCATGGTTTTGACCAAGGGTCACAACATAATAATCCCCGATGGTTTCTGTTTGACAACAAAATTGTCAACTCTATACGCGTGAACTAATTCTGTGTTTTTTCAAGCGCTAGTATTTCAGTGAAATAAACTCACGACAACCAGGCAGGATTGTGTGGGTAAAATATCTAACCACATTTATATCACATGCCACCATTAACTGCCCTAATTGTCAATGCGTTTCGCTTGGACTGTTTTATTTTAAACTGATCTCTCTTTTAGGAACATCCCAGAAGCAGATGCAGTTATCTCGTGGACATATTTTGCATATTTTGCTTAATTGAATTTTATATGCTGTAAGGTTAATACAATTTTGTTTTTTAGTTATTTGCACCCAATGAAGGTGCTTGCGGTCAACTGTGTTATTTGGCCACTGTTACATCATATACATAACTAGGACAGTGAGTCCTAACTACACAAGATGTTCTTGTTGTCCTAAAAGAAGGGCAGGGCGACATTTTTTTTCGAAACTCCACAGGTACTTGTCGTGCCATATTATTTGTTTTTCATCGCAATATGTTAACTTTGATCAAGATAAACACCATTCAGTAGGTCAGAGAAAAAAAACTCACTGTATTTGAATTTAACAAACAAAAATGAATGAGATTGCTTTTGTTGATTAAAGATTATACCCAGGCCCAGACTAGTTTTTGCTTGATTTAGATCATTTTTGATGATGGGTACTTGGCCAGGATTCAGAAATACCACAACACATACTTACATAGCGCATAGTAATGAGATTAATCTTGTTGGACTTACAGAACTGAAACGTTCTTCAAAATCTGGTTCTTCAAAATCTGGCATCCTTTTTCGAAAAAAAACTTGTCTTGGCTATGCCAATTTAATGTTACAATTTTAAGACATCGTGATCTTCTTCTTTCATTACTTTTCTAGTGCCATCTTATGTTCAAACATCTTTGGTTGTCTTCGGAGTACCTGGGATAATTTACGAATCATATCTCGTATAAAATGGAAAACCTTTTGCCGTCCGCCAGTATTGACATTTGGTAAAATAGAATCACGGGACTTCATATAGGTACAGAAGGCCAACAAATTATTATTATTGATTTTTATCAAATAGTCACTCTATGAACCCATTTACGTAACATGCTTTAGTCGATTTTTTCCCAAATTACCACTACTTTATTTTTTATTTGTTTTCAGATCAATCATGATTCAAGACACCGGAAGTATAGAACCTTTGCTGAGTTCAAGTCCAACCTGAAGAACTGAGAGAGTTACGTCTCTAATCTTGATAAAATCAGATTGACAGTGTGACACCGGGTGCACCTCATTTATTGCACTTCAGTAAGCGTAGACAATGGACAGTTTCTTTGTTCAGTCAGCACTGCCAACAGGAACAGTGATAAATTACAAATAGACAAAATGCAAATTGTATTAAAGTAATTTATAGTGTTTCTTCGCGTTTAACCTGTTTTATTTGTGTTTTTTTTTTGAAACTGTGCGCCAAACGTCTTGCATTAATATTTACCTAGCCTTAACCATTATACATGATAAGGACGTCACACCTGGTAGCGCAATCGGTAGAGCGTCGGCTCCAGGTACGGGGCGCCCGTGTTCGATCCCGGGTCGCGACATACCAAAGTCGTTAAAAATGGTAGTGGTATAGCTCCCTTGCTAAAGCTCAAGCAGATATAAGGGTAGTTCCACGACAGGTTGGCCCGGTGTCAGGATAATGTGTCTGGATGTGGTATCATGCCAGGTGTTCACGGCATGCTATACACAGTGAAGGCAGCACTATATCTGCTTCAAGTGGACACCGTCTCCAGATAACTGAAATACTGTTGGTGGGACGATAAACCCAATAAACAAACAAACAAACAAGGACGTCACGATCAAAGGGCCGCCTCAAAAACGACTTCTTGTTTGTAACACACGTCAGTTTTTAGCATGTTTAAACATCTAAAAATTGTGGATTGTGAACATTTTCGTGTGGATTTGAGGAGAACGGCTTTGCACTTGATATGTCCTTGTTGTTTTTAACAATTCTTTTTCATGATATGCGTTAGGATAACGATCGATAGACCTCCGAGGATATCTTTGCACCAGTTACATCGGAGTGATATTCTAATCGAGGACAGAATTATTCGAATAGTTCCGATTGATGTGAATAGAACTGTTACCGCAAACGTTACTCTGTGGAAGGTCATGCTTCACTTTAAATGTTGCACACAGGATATTAGTAAAGTAATCTTACAAAATCTTCGGTGATGATACAATGTACTACTACTTTTAGGTATAAAGCAACATTACAGCGTAGCACAGATATAATTAAAAGAAGACGAAAATGCTGAATTGACCTCGTTTTGATTTATAGAACAGCCATTTTCAAGATCTACACACTGTTCTATTCGTTAAAGGATTGATAAACTGATTGATAACCCAAAAACAATATTGGGTTTCGTATGGGTTAGAACGTTTTTAATAAATTTTAAGTGAAAGTCTTGTGCGAATACCCATTGAAACAGATAATGATATTTACAGTATTTTTTTCACAGACGCTAATAATCAGTGGATTAGTTATATACAAAATCATGGCTAACAATTAGACTTACCCAATCGTGGCTATAGTGCCGGCGTCAGGAGAGTTGCCCGTTAGGTTGGCGACGAAGAGACAGGAACTGGCTATATAGACGGCACTTCCGTTAGCATTGAGAGTAACACTGAAAGGCACGGCAAATCTCGTGGCCCGCCTGTCAACACCCAGCGGTCCCTCGCAGGCAGTCAGAATATCAGGTAGTGCCATAGCTCTTTGATTTGAAGAAAATGGAAATAATTTATTCTAATTTTTATGTAATTCTGCGTTAGATTAGGTTTCCATTTGTTGTTAGTTACTAAACAGCAGATACCATGTTGGTGAAAACTGTCACACTGTGTGCATATGAATGAACATGTACATGTTCATTGATTGAACCAATTTTTACCCTAAGAGCTTTTTGAATAAGAAGAAGTTGATCGAAATGTATGGTTTATTTTTAAACTTTCAACCTGATTAAAATACGATCAAACCTTTGAAAATGCATTCGAAATTACTGGTGCTGGTATGTCAGACTTTCTCAAGTGATATTTACTTGAAAATTGGTAAGCGTTTTGTTGGCTGACCAACCACTTGGACCACTTGGACCTCCTTACTGCGTGGATTCGAGTCTTAGTCGTGGCGCAAACTATCCTGTCGGCAGTCTTTTATTTGATCTGGGATTACCAAGTGGTTCTACCGAGAGTCTTGTGTCTTACGTTTTTAATGCGAACGTCTTTATAGCCATCATCATGTTTCTGCTTTGTATCTCATAAACAAACATCAAACAAAAATAAATGGGTTAATAAAAGTTAAGAAGAGTTATTTGATTGTTAACCTACATTCTCACCGAAACCCGGTACGTCCCGATTTACTGAACCGGGAGAAACCATATTCAACCAGGAGTGTAACCGTGGCGGCACCTTGAAAGCCACGCCGGTGTCTTAAAGACCAATTATTACTTATTCCTGTTTGATCGGTGCATTGAATAATCCGGGACGAGATTGTAAAAGAAAGTGGTTTCAGACACATTACCCGATGTTGCTTTCGGTTTTTGACCACAGTCTTACACGATTCAGTTACGAATTCACACGGCGTTGTTACGGTGTAGCCCAGACGTGTTCACCAGTCTATGCCAAAGTAGCACTGCGTGACGCGGTTTTTCCACGAAGGTCGCATAATCACAGCCTTACCGGCTACAGCATTCCCCGGTTGTGCTCAGGGTTTGAGCCGATTTCTACCGGTTGTCAATGTGTTTTATGAGAATCAGAAGATTTTAATTTCTAGACGCGTAGGAATCTTGTATATTCTTGTTTTATTTACGTGCGCTTTACACTGGAAATCAACATGCAATGACAACCATTGCAACCATTTTTATAGTAACATGTCTTTGATTATCTCAGTATACCGGCTGATATGCTTTGGTATACACCGTATCAAACCGGAATAAGTAAGAACGTTTACTTACGAGCTAGTAGTGACAAAGCCCACAAGCCACGCCCGAGATATTGCGATGAAATGCACAAGGGGATTCCTCCGCGTGAGGACAAACAGTATCAGCGACATTACAACCAGCTGATGCACTACTAGAGCTACCGTCACCGCGACGATAAATAATCCCAGCTCTTTCATAATAGTTGTGACGTCATCGAGCGCGGCAATAGACTTCAGGATCAAACTGAAGACACCCAGCGGTGTGACCCTAGCAAATATAGATAATATATATTTCATACATATAAATCGATAACAGCATGTATTTCTTGTGAAATTCGATGGATTTTGGATAACGTATCAAACAAATAACAAAATCAGACGCATTTTAAAGGCAAAGCCACTATCAGTCTTGGGTAGACAGATCACATTATACGTTATAAATCTACCCTTTATTACACCGAACGAATTCTAAAATAAATAAGATGTTTTTGCAAATATGATGAACAGTACTGATTTGCACACAACTATGCATACACATTATTACAGCGAATGTCTGCCAAACCAACACTCAAACCCCCGACATCATGAATGAGAGTCAAGCAATTGGACATAACGGCCACCACGGGAACGAAGGAGTTTCGCCATGACAAAACTCCATTATATTTTATGTCATTTAAAATTAAAAAAAAATTCGAAAGGTTTTTAGTTGATTCTTCTTCGTTTTTGATTAAATTTAAGCGTTACGGTGTTTGCAATTTCAAAGCTGTGTTATATTCTTATTATGTTTACTGTTTAATATTTCTCCGTCACTGGACGGGACTGTTAACTTATGTATATTTGTACATTCATAAATTTAAAACTGTAAAGCCAATGTCATTTATTTCCGATTTCTAAAATTTTAAGCCATGCGTATCATGTTCACACTTCCTGAAAGGTAACTTTGCAGCCATCGGTTTGTCGGACACAGTTCACACCCAAACTGCCATACCACATAAAACAGTGCAGACAGGAGAGTACAGCTTCTGTGAATCCGGATACGGCTTCTAGGAAGACTTTTCCCCGTAAATGGAGACGGGAGACAGCCATTCCCAACGAGGTTGCAATGAAGATTAAACCTACAATACATCATCATCATCATCATCATCATTATCATCATCATCATCATCATCATCATCATCATCATCATCATCATCATCGTGATTATCATCTTCATTCATTCATTCATTCATTCATTCATTCATTAATCATCATCATCATCATCATCCTCCTCCTCCTCCTCCTCCTCATCATCATCATCATCATCATCATCATCGTGATTATCATCGTCATTCATTCATTCATTCATTTATTCATTAATCATCATCATCATCATCATCCATTCATCATCATCATCATCACCACCACCATCCTCCTCCTCCTCCTCCTCCTCATCTTTATACTCCTCCTCGTAAACAATATCATCATAATCACCATCATTATCATTATTATTGCAATCATCAGCATCATTGTCGTCGTCATTGCAGTTAATTTACTTACCTAATAAATTAGCTCCACCAGTTTTTCCAACAGACTTTGTTACCGTGGCAACGGTAGTGTTGTCTGGCATCAGCTTGACCTCAGTGTCGTATTTAGTCTGATCTTGACTAAAAGTGGCTTCAAACATGTTTTCTGGAAATATGTTTCTTAGTAAAGAAACAAAAGAAAAGAAAACACTAATATCAACAGAGAGACTACATGTATGTCTTTAGCTCCAGGCGGTTATTAAAAAATACAGATTCAGATATACTCAGTATCATTTCCTATAAGTTAAATTGTTTGTAGCTGTGAAGTATACTCCCTTTGTAACTGTCTCAGAGAGCTAAGCTCTTCTATAAATGCATATTTCTAAGCTACAAAAAGTTAAGCTATGCTCTCCTATAAATAAATATTTCTAAGCTACAAATAGTTAAGCTAGTCTCTTCTATTAATGCGTATATCTAAGCTACAGAAAGTAAAGTGCACATATCTTCACCGACTGGTTATCTGTGATTATTGAGCATCTTTTAAATTCACACAAAGCAAATCTACTGCTTTAATCGTGTACATCTTATACAAATCGACCCTCTATGCAAATAAACCACATTCTTCACAGCCACGCACGCTTAAATCCTAATAGATGCACAAACGCTACACCATACACCATACACAAGAATTAACCGAAAAGGTGTACAGGTTCTTTATCGCGATGGTTTCTGCAAGGGACGCCCTGGGTTCATATCCAGGCCGCGACATATATGAGGCGTTAATAATGATAGTGGTATGGCTCCCTTGCTTATGCTCCAGCAAAATTAAGGGTAGTTTAATATTAATAAGGCTAGTTTTACGACTGGTCGTACGGGTGTCAGTGTGTCCCGATCTGCATGCAGTACACATTGAAGTAAACCCTTATCTTCTTTCAAACTACACCGTCTCCAGAAGGTTGGTGGTGCGAAGATAAACCCAACAAACTCAGTCTAAATTACTAATTCAACCTAAATTACAAAGATCAAATTAAATAATAATTAAAACGTTAAATTTATTAAGTGTTGGCTATTATCTCTCTTTTGTTTACGACATATTTACAGATTCCTTTCAAATGGTTTATGGTTGATCGCAAGTGGAACGCTTAAGTTCGACTTGTTCGAGTAGTCTTTGTGGGCAAAAGGTTGTATGTGTTCAAGTAAATTGGACATGAGATTTGTGTTATCAGGTTGCCAATATTACCTGGTAATGTCAGTTTAAATCAATTTTCTCAAATATCCAGCAAACAACTCCAAAATCCCAGTGAATAAGTACAAGCACACTATGTTAAAAACATTACGGCATTTGACGATTTTGTGAAGAGGAAATGCGCTAGAATAAACGACAATAATCAGTCCGAGAAACTGAAAACAAACCTTGTGTTTTGAATTACAAACTAAACCAAACACGGATAACATTAAGACTATTTTCGACTGCATCAAGGTGACCAACTGTGGCGAAAATCAAGTTCAGCTTGACAGATATTTGCAGGATTATTAAGATATATTCTCAGCTGAAAAGTATATAAATAAATATGTATTTGATGTCATAGAACGGCGTTCGCCTCAGATGCCATGAAACGCTTGAAGAACTCGTCCAAACCACTGGCAAGCCACCTCGATGGAATTGTCCTGGCAAAAGATGGTATCCAAGCAGGGGAAGTAATCTGTGCGAAAAAAGCTCTTACTAGACCCCATGCAAGACTGCTGTCTTCAAAAATAAACGATGATAACATAGAAAAATCAACAACAAAAACAAAGAAAAAAAAGTAAGGGTAATTATTATCATGAGCTATCAATTGTAAGTATTATTGGTAAAGTCTTCTTACGCGCCATTATGTCCCGTCTTTTAAAGCGTACAGATGGAATATAACTGCAGATGGAATATACCCACTTTCATGGTGTGGTTTGCGTTTAAAATGGTAAACCGTAAACGTGATCTCACAGAGAGAGGCCACAGAGGGACATGGAGCCAAACCGGCCTCTCTCCACCAAGACGGCTAATCTAGTGTGTCTAGATGGTTTGTCTAAGATTTTGCCACTAAGCTGTTCACCGTTATCGAGTTATTTCATGATGCTATAAGGACAGTTTGATGTAGGCATATGAGCATAAAGTATATATAGTATAAAATCAAGCTGGAGACAAACAAGACTGCGTCCTTGCCACTACGTTTCTTGGTACTTTCTTTACTCTTCTGCTGATTCAAGCATTATTCAGTTTTCTCCAGGATCTAACAATACACTACACAACATTGCAACATAACGGACAAAATCGTGAAGATTACGATTTCAGAGAGTACTTTATGAGATCTTGACGGTGCAGAAATTGTATCCTACTAAGATTAATATCTTACTTATCCTCAGCATACGCCATCACTTGAAATGATTTGTTGGTCTTTCTTAACATTGATTACCTTTGAGAAATGCCCTGTTAACATATTTCAGCAAACCCGTCGGATTTCAGCCGAATGACCGTTCCAAACATGTACGTTTCTACCCCTGTCTTTACACTTTATTACACGTTGTACTTATATTTATGGATTATTGATCCAATTTTCGGAATCATGCTGTCAGTCATAAAAACACCAACTTTTACATGGGTCAGGCAAATATTCCGAACTTGTAAATAGTTTCTTCACTTCATCGCATACTACCACAGACAATCTCCACATGGACACACATTGTATATAAAATAATAGGTAATGCCTTCGACATTTATAAACGCCACGTCACAACTCTCATGTGTGTGGGGAGGACACTTTTTAATGTCAGTGAGATTTCACATGTGCTGCAACTAAGATGACAAGGATTTTAGACAGCGAATGACAATATACATTGGCAGAATAGTGATGATAGCTGGTCGAAAGCTGTCATCTTACCATTGCTCATCATAGCTTACATTGCTACGTCAAAGTCGTTTTTGCCGACTCTGTCATGTTCAAAGAATGACCTTTGGACACATTTCAAAAGGTATTTTATATTGAGAGCTTATTTGGAAAAAATAAAACAAGGTAGTCTTATTCTGCGATTCAATTATGTTAACTCGTACAATTGACCCTGTGTAATAAGAGAAGTCCGTTTCAAGTAGGGTCTGTAGAAGGTCCATGTAACAACATGCCTTCAAAGTCGCGAAACATACTTCAAATCGTTTTCATATACAGCGCGACCAAACAGACTCGACCTTCAACCTGGATATGCACCCAACGTGCCTACTGCAAGAAATGCTGTATCTTTGGATAAAAAATATGTTCGGTAACACCAGTAACACAAGTCGGGGCTCCTCTAGTCCATAGTCGCTCGAGTATATATCCAAAGTCGAGACGACTGCAGAATGTATCAACAAATTGTAAAGAAGTATCATGGCGTCAGCTTTTCAAATTTACCTGATGAGATCAGCGAAGATGTCCTGAGTGTGGATTGGACTAGACGGCCCGGATTGGCCATAGCTTGTCTCCGAAAGTCCTGAAACAGACGTGGATAGAATAGATACGTATAGTCAAATAGTCAAAACGTGGTCAAAACGTTATTTAATCAGTCGTAAGTCACATTCATATCAATGGTCATAATCGCGACTGTTAGCTTAGTTCTTTGGCTGTGTTGGTAGATGAATATTCCCAGACTAATATCAACGTTGAGGCAATAACGCTACACTGTTCAGCAAATGACACACCATGCTTAATTGAAAGCCTTTGAAGTGGAACCTTTCCAGTGAACGTCGGCGGAGCCATACGAAATGGTCAAATGGTCAGTTGTTTGGAAATGTCATGGCGAATATAGCTCAAGGCATGTTAGTGCCATTATACGATATACATCGTAACTGTTTTTGGAATGTCAACTAATGACTCAGAATATCAGAAGTGCCTCCCTAACTCAAAGAAAATATTGCTTATTAGTAGCTTGGTCACTTTCAGATACAAAACATGCCATTTTAAATGTTTCACGTGGAATGTATACTTAGTGAAACCAAAATCTTCGTCAAATTTTAGTGTCACAAATCGCCGAAGTGTGTACGTATGTTCGGACAATTCAAGTTCCGGATGGTGCAAGTTTTTAACTATTTTTTAACTAAAACAGCATGTAGTGTGTTATTAAACAAATTAAATTATCTTAAATATCGTTTAAACAAGGTTTGTATAAACAATAACCAAAACTGCAACAATTTAATGAACATATAGTCAAGTAAATTCGGTACGTGGTATTAAACTATGCATAAATAAACTCGTTCTTAACTCATTGTACCCTAATGACGCATTAAAGCGGCACGAAAAACAGCCTCCTCATGCCGGGAGACGACTTATCGCGTCGCATTTTACCTGTGTCTGGCGCCGAGCGCCGCGTTAAGGCGGCCCTGAAAATGTCTCGGCTACTGCCGAACGCCGCGTTAATGCGTCCATCATATTTGCTGGTTAAAACTCATGTTTTCAATCACTTTCGAGTCTCGGCCAATCAAGTACATCACAGTATCGTAAATGCTAATGTCATCGTAATCTAAATCTATCGGCTTAAATCCTTTTTTGTTTTTTTCATTTATTGTATCGAGCAACAGAAAAATCGGCGACATTTTCTCTGATGGAAGTGATTCACATCTAATTTTAAACATTTCTCGGCTGAAATACGATTGCAAAAGCAGTTTTCAAATGATTAATTTATACTTCGATTTCAGCCAATCAGAAACCTTGTTATATAATATATTGGAATTTCATGTAACCCGGATGTAAACACAATGAATTAATTATGTCGAGACAAAGAAAAACGGCGATGTGTCTTACTGTTAGCTTTAAAATTCCTACTTATACGCATATGTATCGGCGGATATGTGGAATTACCTACGTCAGATCCAATAATTATATGATAATTGCAGATATCAATAGATAAAAGACACAATCTAACTCTTGGAAATCGCCGAATTTTTCTATCAAATATGAAGTTTAAGAGTGTTATTTTCTCAAACTACCGGTAAATCGCAACTTTAAATCAAAGATGGCCGACTGTTTTAAAGTTACTCATTATATAAAATATTATATAAAGCAGTGTTATTTACGTTATAAACATGAAAAAAACTTGATGAGGTCAATATTCTTCACTTTAATAATTTGAACTGTGTTAATTTTGATATTGTCAATCTTACATGTTCTTCAGATTTCACTCTTTTCTGAAGTATTTCTTCTCATATCGTGTTAAAAATTACATGGTTGTGTAAAGCATTTTCTGTGCTTCAAGTATGTGAAAATATCCCTTTAGAGTACTTCCAAAATGACATGTTTATTGTGTTGTGTATACACCCACCCCCAATATCTTCCACTGACCGGTAATCCACACC
This sequence comes from Sinonovacula constricta, assembly GCA_007844125.1. Classification (NCBI taxonomy): domain Eukaryota; kingdom Metazoa; phylum Mollusca; class Bivalvia; order Cardiida; family Solecurtidae; genus Sinonovacula; species Sinonovacula constricta. The sequence goes on along the minus strand of CM017563.1, from coordinate 60,926,873 downwards.
AGATGTGTCTCGGCATGAGGGGCAGATAAGACCCCCACCAGGTGTAGGGCATAACTGGAGAAATGCCTCTAGGGTACAACTGGTCAATTAGCTGTAGGGCACAATGAGTTAAATTAACGCTCCTGCTACCCGTTTCACTACGACATATGCTTAATATAAATTGACTGAGACACTTTATTTTGCTCCGACTACTAGATGAATGATATCTAGGAATCTATCTTGATTGGGAGATTGGGGTCAGTTGGGGTGATAATATTAACAAGTGGGTGGGAAGCTGGGGGATTAACGGTCACACATTCATTGTGTATACAACTGTAAATTGACGCATGCTGACGGGCCGTTAATTAGGAATCAATTAAAGAAGGATTTGCCCGATCAAGCTGACCGCTGGCCGCATAAGGCACGTGAGGACAATTTAAGAACAAATTGCTTGGAAGGACCTTAACTGACCGCTTACTGCATGGTGACCGCTCTTAGCACGTGACCGCTAACACAAGTTTGATTGCATTGTTAACTAAGAGACTGCTGAGCTGGAACTGACCCAGTTTAGGCATACAGTGTACCGGAGACCTCAATCAAATCACTAACTGTTAAAGGGATGAAATTCGCAAGAAGCCTTCTGGTCATGTCTGCGATAAAAGTAACGTACTACTACCTCAGTTAAAGATGAAGAAAAGCGAACATTTACAGAAGATTTATAATATTGTTTGTAAAGAAGTTGAATGTGGTACCTGGAGTAAAGATAAGAATAGCGAATATTCCCAGTAGCGTGCTGATCATGTTTGTGACAAAGATGAAGATGAAGCTGACAATGGTGATCCTTCCGTTAGACTTGGCGTCCATTGATGCCGTACCTAGCGAAGACAAGAAGTTGAAAATCCGGTTTCACGTTAAGCTAGGCATTAGACTTTCACCTATCTGGTATATTATTAAATGACACATGGCCGTTTTCACAATGAGGAATGATATGACTTCGAAAAATCAAGTGGATCAAAATGCAATGAATAAACGTTAAAGTGAAAATCGTGGTAAATGGTTTTTACAGTGCTTGGAGAATTAACATTTATTGTCCATTTAAAAATAAGTTAGAACAGAAATCGGCAAAGACGACGTAGGTTGTTGGAAGGAACTATTTGTTTAATAGCGTGTTGTTTTATCATTACAAGTACACTCTACCTACCGAGGATAACACTTCCAATGATAAGAGGGACTATCATCATCTTTAACAGTCGTAGATACACTTCCCCTGGTAAGCCTTAAACAAGAGATTTTTTTATTTTATTTTAATTAGATGCAAACATTGAATAGAAAACACTACACAAACGAGATAATATGTGGAGTGTATTCTGACATAACTGATTTACATATACGCACAATAATTTACCATACGTTACATCATTTGTAGCTCTGGGACCAATCTGATTAAAATCATATCATGAAAACCGCTTCGCTATCGGAATCTGACGACGAGTCAACAAAACCTTCCCGACAACAATTATTGTTTATAGACGGTATTTTCGGACCGTCATGAGGTCTTACATTTTGTTAGATCTGACTTTAGTGAGATTTCTTTGGGACATGACTGCATTCGGCAAGTCTTGCTTAGCAGAGGACTTAAGGACTTGAGTACTGATTTAAGTACTTGTTGACATCCGTACTAGAATGGGAAAATAGTTTACGTGTCGTTATCGTAACAATTGCTGGAAGAATGAAACTTCCCTGCTTTGTTATAAAGTAAACTGTCCATTAACAAAAGAAGAAGGTCGGCCTAGCAATAGACAAAATCCCTCAACGCCCCCCCCCCCCAACTTACGTCATCTAAGCGTTGCCCAGATGTCTAGCACTTAATCTGTACATATATAACATATCTGGCTATAGAACGGACTTTAAGTTAATGTTACGTGCTAAGATACATGTTATACGACAGTAGACTATTAAACTTACGTCAACGTCATTTTACATCACTGACTGATAACGTCACTGACGTAACGTCATTTTCAGAACTGTCACGTCATTAAGATATTACTTGTCAAGCTGACAGCCATAAAAGTGCAAGTGGAACTATAAAAGTGCAAGTGGAACTATTAAAATAACAAACGCCTACACAGAAATGATACTCGCTAAACTGCCTGTTACACTGGTTAGTCACTTCACATTTGTCTGAATCGTTATAAAAAGTCTTTAAAGAATAAAACCAGTCATACTTACGTCCCAAAAGGTTATATGGGAGTAAGTCTGCGTTGAAACATACGCCATTGTTTTATTATGCGCGTCTACTAGTCAGTAGCTATTTCCCAGTAATTATGAAACTTAACCTCGCCGAATATACTAAAATGTCGGCGAATTGTGTAATGGTAGACTATTATTGTTAAACAGGTGTCGTCGAACACGCTAAAACTTAGCGAATGTTGACGTTAGAGTAATGTACCTATCCATTTAAGAACGTCAACGGAAGGCTTCGCTGTCCTGACACCAAAGCCGATAGCAAGACCGAGGATTACGCTAGCCATGATGAGCATCATGAGCAGATTCTTCCGTATACAGCCACGAACGGAGTCTTTAGACGTCATTTTGGGGGATTTGGAACCTAAAATAGATGTTAGTAATAAAGATTACAAACTGTTTTTAAGAAGAATGTTAAGTGCCATTAGTGAGATTGATCGGGAATGCTTATTTCTCAATGACAAAGTTTTTCCATGATCCCATCAACAATAGATAAGTATGGCCATTTCTTTTGTTTTTGCTAGAACAACCAATGTTGTTTTTTAGCAAATGAAATATTTTAATTAAATGATACGTAGCATTGCGCTGTCCTTTATATATATATATATCTCACGAATCGGGTTAATTGAACGAGCGATACCTTATTACATATCAATTAGATCAATGTGTCGTTTCCTCATAGTACCGTTTTTTATTTAAACTTGACCTTTTTTAGTTTCTTGTAAACTGAACAAGCTTAACACAAACAACATTATATATTTTTGTACATTTTATATAGCCAATCACTTTCTACGACAGGGTCGGTCTCCGTAGTGGATACACAATTTCTGTATTATTCCTTCTGATCTTTATAGTTTCCACATTTTGGTCTCAAACTTGCGCGTTTTCTGCCCCTGCAGTTCATTTATGTCACAAAAAATAAGGAGGCTGTTAAGAACGACCAACAATCGTGTAGTGATTGATACTGTCTGGCACCGATATTGGTGCCACACGAATTTATTTAAATTTATCGTTATTTGAAAGAAAAGCATGAAAAACGGTGTGACATAAAGTTGGACAATAAAAAGTCCACTGAGTTAACATCATAACAGGTTTAAAAGTTCATAAGTAAGGAACACATATTGGCAAAGTAATATTTACAACAATTAGAAGTTATAATTCCACAGTTAGAAACAAAAATATATAAAGGGTGGTGAAGGGGTAGAAGGCGGATAAACAAAAATGGAGTGAACTTCTCTGATTTCCTTTGTTTCCTTGCGCTTTCAGAACGAGGCTGAACATGCGCTGTACGGAAGGATACATCACACTAAATATATAAGGGTAACGCTCCACCAAAACTATCCGTCCACCATAAGTAATAATTAATGGGCGCAAACATAAATTCTTTTTTTAGGGATGTCAACGGATATCCGGTTATCCGGATATCCGTTCGAATAATCGGATATCCGAATCGACTTTGGTATCCGGATATTCGCTTAAAATGTACAATTTTAAACATTTAATTAAATGTTTTGGCCATTTTGCTAAGTCATCTTTCTGCTGTCATGTCAGTGTGCAGTCACGCATACGCAGGTGTAACGGATTATCGACAGGTGGTGACAGGTGACAGGTGGTGACACGCATTATCGTATATTTGGCTTCACAGTTTTAGAAATGTGTATGTATAATAACATGTTAATTAACCGCTAACGTTTGAAGCTTCTACTGATCCATTTTGTTTAGCGAATACGATCTTTAATTTTGTTGAACTTCACAGTTTTAGAAACGTGCTAAAGCTTATGTAAAATAATTTACCAATTAACAGCCATTGTTTGAAGTATTGTTTTATATTTGCGCGTTCCATGCCCCTGCAGTTCATTTACGTCACAAAAAATGGTGGTGGTGGTGGTGGGGGTTGTTAAGAAAGACCAACAATCGTGTAGTGATTGATACTGTCTGGCACCGATATTGGTGCCAGACGAATTTATTTAAATTTATCGTTATTTGAAAGAAATGCATGAAAAACGGTGTGACATAAACTTGGACAATGAAAAGTCCACACCACCGTCCAACCAAAGGGGCAGGGAACAAGCAACTTAAGTATTTGTTGTAGATAAAACAATTGCATTTAAAATTCAATAAAAAAGGTAATAATGAGGTAAGTGACTAGAACACAATTAAAAAAGGTGAACAATATATATATATATATATATATATATATATATATATATATATATATATATATATATATATATATATATATATATATATATATATATATATTTGTTTTGGCAACATAAAATGACTAGTATAAAGTGCATTATGAGATCATAGTTTTCGGTACTGGACATATTTAATGCAAAGCAAGAACTTGACCGGCTTATCAAAATTAAAATGAGCTGCCGAAATACTAATGGTAAAAATAGCATAGCACAAACTGTAGACAAATAAGCTTGAGTGTGGAGAGAATAAGGCAGTTGAGGCTCAAAACAGATGGTCAATATGAGACCCAAACAGTCTAAACGTCTACTTTAAGGTTAATGATGATGGCGATAAACTAAGGCCCATGCTTGTCAATTGAAAAACATTTAATAGGTGTTTGAAAAGTACGACTATATATATATATTTTAAACCATAGGTTTATCTGACCGCCTTGTTTTGTAGTTATGGAGGTATAGGGTTAGAGTAGTGTCATGAAAATGGATATGCGAGAGTTGCACTACCTTCTTAGCAGAAGTACATGTGTTTGATAACAGCTTACCCATTCAAAAGAACCCAAAAAATCCTAGCAATATAACTGACTTGTAAAGGAACATTTGGTAACGTGACGCAGCACATAGGTGGTTTACCGCATTAACTAGCATTATTTTATGGCAATGACTCTAAGCTTACGGCAGCCCAGGATCATACGCCGAAATATAGGGTGGTCACATGGTTCCCTAGTGTTTGCAATGGAGTGATAGAATGAAATGGCAGAAAGGTGAGCACTTATGCTTGAAGGAGCTAATCCTAAAGTATTGGAGATGGGCCACAAAGGTCGATACGTATTGTGGCGTAGATGGGAAAACCGTAGCATTGGGTTATGTTTTTGCGATGAACTCGATAAACTTTCGCCAGGAGTTGAGATATGCTGTCCTTGTAGAAGAGGCCAATGAGGACATGAGTAAGTGTTCCTTCACCTGAGCAAGGTGAGCGGGGACATCTCCCGAGGAATTGGCACTGGAAACTTGTCCAGAAATGGGGCTGCACGAAGAGCTTCTTTCACCTGTAAACGTGAGAGTCGATCACAAATGGTATTTCGATTAGTAGGAATATGTGAAGACTTATTCTTCGCTGTACTGCACTGCTTGCAATTGACCCTTTTACAGTCAAGAACTTGCATTGCTTTCAAATTACACGATGACCGGACTGGTCGTTGAGACTATTTGAAAACAGTGACTTAAAGCCATAATTGGACAGATACTGTTGGAATTCTTGTCTCTTCATCTCTCCAGTCGTGCCCTATAAAGGTGAGACAACTGAACAGTCTCCATACCATTTACGTGAGATTGCACAGTAGGTATAACATCGGGATTTTTAGTACCTTTCTTACATATAATATGCCAACTGCGGATAAATCCTCGGCTTTTCATGAACTGTTTTTTTAACTTATTAGCTCTTAACAATACTACGTTTTATTTTGTTGGTAGGTTGTTTTCTAAATTTCCTTGTTTTCTTTCGTATTTTTTTCATTTCACTTTTGACACTTTTGGAACATGATGTCATGGCATTATATGCCATATTTAAATTGATCTTGTTATATATCAGGGCTTGGGCTGTTTTATTTGTTCTTATAATATATCAGCGCTTGGGCTGTTTTATTTGTTTCTATAATATCTAATAACATATCAGCGCATGGGCTGTTTTATTTCAAACTGATTTCTCGTTTGGAATTTTTGTTTTTACGAGGCTTTTATCTATTGTACATACTTTACATATGTTTATAGTTGATTTTGTTGCTAGTTGTTATGTATGTATATAAGTTCATTGTATTTGTTTTAACTCCCGATGCAGGTGCTTACTGTTAGTTGTTTCACTTTGACGGGATGTTGTTATTTACACTGTTTGTTTGGTAGAAAAACCTTCAGGAAGCGCGAGGTTGGAGCGCTCCAAAAACCAGGTTTAAGCACCCCAGGTGGCCCTTTTGCCGATTGACCGTTCCAAGGCGGTAACTGATGGTTTTTCTTTATGTGTGTTATGTCTCGTCTCTGTTTCCTTTTTTTTTTCACATTTGCATTTACCTTGTTTGCCTTTGTCTACTGGCAGATAAAACTTGAATATCTGTGAGAGTTTTGATAGGACCTTTTCTTATTTACATATTAAAACAAAAATTGTAATTGAGAGCCTTCAGAACGATGATCTTTATCAGTGCCATCATGACAGAATCCTTGGAAGATTATTAAGGCAATGTACAACAGCCATGTTATCACAAATGAATAGTATATTCTTGTTCTGCCAATTCTGACCAAATAATGACACTGCTAATGCAATGGGATACAATGCGAGGACTTTAATATGATGATGCCTCACTTTAATTGGGAAGGAGCCAAATGTCCAATTTTTTCGATGCATGCATGCAAAACCTGCTGACCCAGCAGCATCTGAGAAGAACTTTAGTGTAACTGATGATAGAAACCTGTCATTTGTTAGCAAGGTGCAGCCATTATATTGAGTAAGGAAGGAATACCATAATTGGAGATCAGCCCTACAATTTTTGTTCAGTTTGATGTAATTGTTTGGCTTACTCTTTCCACAAGTAAGGCCGTATAGCCTATGCAGAAAACAACGGCTGGTTTTATAAACCAAAGTTTAGGTGACCTAAGACAGACTGAAGCGGAAGAAGAGTAATCTTCCGGCGATTCATTGTCGTAAGCAACAAAGACTTCAGAGTCTCAACTTTGTCCAAGGAAAGGCTTGCTTATAAGTCAGTAGTGTTTACCGTAATGCCGTGCTCTTCAACAACTGTTGAAGGCAAAACAGTTTTGACTTAATAGGTAACCTTTTTGTGGCGCCCAACTGAAAGAATGCATGGAGTGAGTTAAGACATTCATCTGAGGCAGGTGCACCAACAAAAATGAAATCATCAATTATATGTGAGACCCTAAGAACGCCATATTTGTAGCTAAGAATCCATTGTAAAGCTGGCGAAAATGTCTCGAATATAGCAACTGAGGAAGGGGCACTCATAGGCAGAACCCTGTTAAAATAATAGTTGTTATCAAATTTAAAACCCAGTTTGTGATAATCAAGAGGTGAAATTGGAATAATACAAAAAGCTTCTTCAATATCTGCTTTGGCTAACAGTGAACCCCTCCCTGCAGAAAGAACCAAAGATGCCACATTGTCAAAATTTTCCAGAATGACAGCAGAATTTTCTCGGGGAATAGTTGCATTGACAGAAATTGCATGTTTTGGATAAGAAAGGTCATGAATAATGCGGAAAGAATTGGGGGTTTTCTTTGGGACTACGCCTAAGGGAGAGTAAATGCAATTGTTTAACTCATTGAGCCCTACAGCCAATTAACCAGTCATATCCTAGAGGCATTTCTCCAGTCATCCCCTACACCTGGTGGGGGTCTTATCTGCCCCTCATGCCTAGACACATCTGGTGTGGATAACCGGTCAGTGGAAGATATTGGGATGGTTGTATACACAACACAATAAACATGTCATTTTGGAAATACTCTAAAAGGATATTTTCACATACTTGTAGCACAGAAAGTGCTTTACACAACTTGTAATTTTTAACATGGTATGAGAAGAAATACTTCAGAAAATGACTGAAATCTGAAGAACACGTAAGATTGATAATATCAAAATTAACACATTTCAAATTATTAGAAATGAAATATCATTGACCTCATCAAGTTTTTAACGTGTTTATAACGTAAATAACACTGCTTTATATTATATTTTATATAATGAGTAACTTTAAAACAGTCGGCCGTCTTTGATTTACCTTTTTTATTTAAGTTGCGATTTAGCGGTAGTTTGAGAAAATAACGCTCTTAAACTTCATATTTGATTGAAAACTTCGGCGATTTTCAAGAGTTAGATTTTGTCTTTTATCTAGTGACATCAGCAATTATCATATAATTATTGGATCTGACGCAGGTAATTCCACATATCCGCCGATACATATGCGTGTAAGTAAGAATCTTAAAGCTAACAGTAAGGCACGTCGCCGGTTTGGCTCGACATAATTAATTCATTGTGTTTACATCCGGGTTACATAAAATTCTGATATATAATGTAACGAGGTTTCTGATTGGCTGAGATCGAAGTATAAATTAATCGTTTGAAAACTGCTTATACGATCGTATTTCAGCCGAGAAATGTTTCAAATTAGATGTGAATCAGAGAAAATGTCGCCGATTATTTGTCATTTGCATTTACGATACTGTGATGTACTTGCTTGGCCGAGACTCGAAAGTGTTTGAAAACATGAGTTTAAACCAATATGATGGACGCATTAACGCGGCGTTCGGCAGTAGCCGAGACATTTTCAGGGCCGCCTTAATGCGGCGCTCGGCGAAAGACACAAGTAAAATGTGACGCGATAAGTCGTCTCCCGGCATGAGGAGGATGTTTTTCGTGCCGCTTTAATGCGTCATTCGGGTTCAATGAGTTAAGGGGGGGGGGGTTACTGTCTTTATCTGTCTTTATTTACTTTAGAAGAAATCTTAGAAAATACAAATTTTGAATGACTAGCAACGGAAGGATGATTGTTGTATAGCCTGGCAGGTATGGTATCCGGACAAAATCCCCCCCGGACATAATCCCCCCTGCCAAAATTTGCATAGGTGGACAAAATCCCCCCATGAATTTTGTAAGGCGGACATAATCCCACCCGGACTGACACCCTCTCAGTATTGAAATTGATGTTGTTCATGATATATTTCATTGGAAATGTGTTACAAATAATGGTGTCCCATTCTTACATTGAGCATTGTGTTCAATCAATTTTCTCATTGATTGCTAGAAATGTTGTTACAAACAGTGGGACACCTTTAATTAATAATTATTACATGAAGCATTGTGTTCAATCAATTTTCTCATTGATTGCTAGAAATTTTGTTACAAACAGTGGGGTAACTTTAATTAATAATTGTTCTTAATTAGCGCTAATTGTTAATCTTTTTGACAAATTTACACGTTTTTTAAAATCAAGCTGTTGTCATTATTTACTCAATAAACAAACTGATACATCTCTTATTATATATTGCCTGACATCAAAATATTTCCTGTATTCCAATTATGGAGTTCATAACAAGCAACAAAGGTGCAAGGAAACTCTGCTATGAAGGGTTCACCTACACCAAGAAAAAATCATCAAAGACAACTGTACGTTGGGAGTGTTCCCTCCGTATCAGCCAACAGTGCAAAGGTGCACTAATAACTGACATTAATGAATCAGTGGTGAGGTATACTACTGACCATACTCATGAGGCTGATAGATTCAGTGTGGAAGCCATGAAGGTTAGGGCAGACATTAAGGCAACAGTCCAAGCCAACAGGGGGAAACCTGGACAAATAGTAACTGACAAGCTGTCCAAAGTACCAAAGGAAGTGGTGGCAGCAGCAGGAAGAATAGACTCCCTGAAGCGGGTAGTGCGACGGGCCAAGCGTGGGACAGCACCCCCTGAGCCAGCATCAATGAGGGACATCCCCCACCCTATCCCAGAAGAGTACTCAACTCGCAATGACAAGTCCTTTCTGGTCTATGACAACGGGGAAGAAACTAGCCGCATACTCGTGTATGCCAGTGATGATGGCCTCAAACTCCTAGACCAGGCAGATACCTGGTTCATGGACGGGACCCACTCCACAGCCCCACCACAGTTCCCCCAGCTGTTCTGTCTCCGCGTCCCACTGGGAGAATCGTGTGTCTCTGTGGCATACGCGCTCCTCCCGTCTAAACGCCAGGAGGTCTACGAAGAATGCCTGACAGCCATCCTGGATACATGTCTGGCGAAAGACATAAGGCCAAACCCAACTCGAGTCATCGTGGACTTCGAGGTCGCCATCCATAATAACCACAGTCCTCCATCAAAATAGGCTCAAGTCCCTTTGCCAGCACTACCTAGATGGCGAGAAGACCCTGGCACAGTTCCTCTACGCGATGGGACAGTGTATCAGACTCAACTAGTGTAATTTGTGACAATCTGGTCAATGTGTGCAAGACTGTGCTTTGCATATAGAAACTACATTGTATGTGGTAATAATTATGCAGTTTATTCAATGTGCTCCTTTAAAATGGTGCTCTTTTGTTTATGTGCTGTTGAAAATGTTTTATTGTACCATTATTATGCAAATTTCTGAAACATTTGATTAATAATATTAATAACATATTTATGTGATCTAACTTTCAGACAATTCAAATTGACTGTTGTGTTTGAACTAATTATCATAATTAGGCTATTTTCCTTTGATAAATGCACAATATGATTTTGTTGTATTTTCATGACAAACTCTGAAATGTTATTGTTGATTGTATTGGTGAATATTTCCAAATAAAAATTAAGAAAATGAAATGTTGTTATTCTTAAGCATTCAATATGAGATATAATATCCAGGGAGGGATTCAGTACGGGGGGGATTATGTCCGCCTTACAAAATTCATGGGGGGGATTTTGTCCACCTATGCAAATTTTGGCAGGGGGGATTATGTCCGGGGGGGATTTTGTCCTACATTCTACACTTGTAGAACCCAAGGAAAACCCCTCTCTAAAACCTTTTAGCAGTTTTGATGTCTCGCGATTATCGTATCCAGCAAGGAGAGGTTCAAGTGCTAACGGATCAATTGGTGTAGGTAAACAAGTATGTTTTTGAATTGAACGGTGCTTGTTTGTTGTTGGGGACTGTGTTTTGAAATCACGATGCGTCTGCATGGTTTAAAACAGCGGATGGCCCCATGTGACGAACCATTGAACCTCTTCATACCGTTGCCATGGGAAAGAATGTTGGGCCAAAGTCTGAATAATACTCATTTAACGGAAAAGTTCTGAACTTTGAGTAGGGTAATTTTCCACAGTATATATCAGCATATAGCTGGAATCGCGGCACCATGTGAGGATTGAGGTAATCTTGTTTGCAGAATTAGTTTGTACTGATGTGGTGATTGAATTTGCTGATTTTTTATAATTGTTGTCTCAGAGATAGCTGATTTAAACAGTAGTGTTGAAAGGTCAATATATTGTTAGTCCCCTACCGGTGTTCACACCGGAGGGGACTATAGGTTTACCCTCAGTCCGTCATTCCGTCTGTCTGTCATCTAAAAATCTGGATCCTTTGATAACTTAAAAACTATTAAAGCTAGGCGCATGAAACTCGGTATGTTAATAGGTAGCAATGTGTACAATATGCACGTGCACGTGACGTGTCGCGCACAACATTTGGGTCGCAGCAAAATCGTGTCCGCCCCATAACTTTGTTTTTTGAAGTCAGATTTTACAACTATTTCACAGAAATGATCACCATATTGAGAAGACGTGTCGCGAACAACATTTGGGTCGATACCTTGAAGGTCAAGGTCACAGCATGACCTTGCAGCAAAATCGTGTCCGGCCCATAACTTTGTTATTTGAGGTCGGATTTTACAACTATTTCACAGAAATGGTCACCATATTGAGATGACGTGTCGCGCACAACATTTGGGTCTCTACCTTGAAGGTCAAGTTTACAGCATGACCTTGCAGCAAAATCGTGAAGTTTTGGATAGCGCATTCAAGTGCACTTACCTTAAATGATAGTGCGTTAAGGTACTTATACCTTAAATAAAGGCCAAAAATAAATGTCATGATAAGTTAACAATTATTTAGGCCAGGTGAATTAAAAAAATATGTGAACGCCAACTACTGTTTGGGTGGGAGGAGACTATAGATTTGCCCTGTCTGTCTGTCCATTTGTCCAACAAAAAATCTGGATCCTGTGATTACCTAAATAAATGTTTGAGCTACATTGATGGAAATTAATTATAAATGGCAATAAACAGGAGCGTATGATAATTAAAGATCTTTTTGAGGGACCGGTAGGGGACTACTGTATTGGCCGCAATACTATCAAATGCTTGTTGATTGTAACTTTTTTGCCTGTTGGCCTTGTCCACAGGAGGGTGAACTGTAGAGAAAGCACCCAGATCTACAACCTCACCCACTTCTGGTAGTAAATGGTCATCATTAAACGATGAAGTTGAACATGAGTCGTCCAGGTTTGATGGAAGGTCGATGGTTGCTAACGGTTCAGTCTCCATCTGAGTAGGGAAAGCAAACAAGTCACAATGAAACAGTTGTAAGATTATTTATGTGTCAACATACCTATAGATGATTGCATCATATCTGGAAGAATGGTTGGCAAATATAATTTAGGAATTAACTTAAACCTTAATCAGCCAAGTATAGGAACAGCAGAGAACATGATTTTCAAGCATGTAATTATTGAGGCGTTATCAATGACCGAATATTAAGTATTAAGCTTGGTCATATGATGACCTAAACAGATGTCAATAAGAGCATACATATCATATCCCTATACGAACTATTTAGAACAGTATCGGATTCTAAACTTGTTTGCTTCTTGAACGAGATTAGTATTCTTTTTATTTACCAATCGTCATACTTTTTTAACCGTTTTATGTGTTGACCTGTTTTCAATTATTATTTATTTTTTTTACCTGATAGTTTTTTATATTTTTCTATATTTTACATGCGTAGTTTGGTTTTAACCTGATTACGCTTTATTCACATAAACTTTGTATTCGGCGCCGTATGACCTTTTAAGTGTCGGTGTGCCGTAAAACCCAAATAAATAAATAAATAAATAAATAAATAAGGTGGCAGATAGATGAAATAAAAATGTTACCAGATACTAGTACAAACCTAAAAATAGGGTAATATGATGTCGTGTGATAGACCTTTACCACACAATTGGGTCATATAATAATCCCTATAAGTAGAATTGCAGAATATTATTAGCTCAATACACAGAGTAGGGACAATGGGTCATATAATGATCCCCATGCATAAACATGGGCCATATAAGGACCATCACACAGTAGGGACATATAATAATCCCTTTGTTTAAAATTGTGTAAAACATGATTTTTATTCAGAGAGTTGCGTCATATAATGATGTTCATGCATAAGAATGCTTAAGATAGTCATATAATGACTCAATATATAAAGATGGGTCATATAAGGACCATCACACAGTAGGGACATAAAATAATCCCTTTGTTTAAAATTGTGTAAAACATGATTTTATTCAGAGAGTTAGGTTATATAATGATCCCCATGCATAAGAATGCATAAGATAGTCATATAGTGACTTAATTCATAATGATGGCCGCAATAGCTCAGATGGTAGAGCGTCTGCTTGCGGATCGGGAGGTCGTGGGTTCGAACCCCGGCCGGGTCATACCAAAGACTTTAAAGTTGGTAGTAGTGGCTTTCCTCCTAACGCTCGGGGCTAAGGGGACAGCATTACGCCTGACTCGTCGGTGTCAGTATAATGGACCGGTCGGGTTCAGTCCCTGGGCACCTCATAAGTGTCCCTGTGCTATAATGATAGAAATGTCGCTGCGCAGTATCGGCAAAAATGCCGGCTAATCCCAATCCCATAATGATGGATCATATAATAATCATCATCCACATAGTTGTATAAGAATGGCCAGATACTGGTCCATACTTAAATTGCAAGCGAGATAGGGACAAACAAGTGAAAAGTGTAGCAGTACATAGACTTTCCCACTTTATGGTAATATAGTTTGGGATGATGTTATTGATATGTTCAATAACTAACAATTTGTAATACCAAAATGTGTACAAACATACATAGATGTTGAAGGGGTATGTGGTACTCCTGCCTACTAAATAGGGCCTGTTAGCAGCTCAAGTGTTGCAGTGATCTGATGGTTTACCACAGATATTCTATCTTGGGTTATGGTGTGATGGAGCGATGAAACTGAAATTATAGTATACTTAAACACGTGAAATAGCTGGCTATCAACCCTCGTCAAGTTTATGCTACGAAGCTGTCAAAATTAAGATATTAATGAAGGCACCTTTCAGCCTGCAACACAGCACCCCGTATGGAGCTGTAATAGCGTGCCATTCCCCTGTCATTATCAACATGCACTCCATCGGCTGCTACATAATCCTGTAAAAATCAGACATTAAAGTTATTGCGGGAGTGGTTCCACATTTTAATATGATCATGATGAGCAAAATATTGTTGAAGAAGTGAGTTGGTAGCCAGTGCCCTTTGGCTGAGCCCTGAAGTGCTGTACCTTGAAAGGATCTCACCAATAATTACATACATATTTGCAGCCATCAAGCAAAAAATCCTACATACAAATGTAAATATCTTATCAGCTACCCGACGTGGTGGTATCTGTGAATTGCATAAATCGTTGCTTCCAATGTCCAGGAAAACAGCGTCAATTTTTAGATCCTTAATGAGACTAATATCCGACCACAATGACCTGGCATGATATGGGTCTGTTATGGTAGCCCCTCAAATCCCATGCCAAAATATCTGTAATCGAATTGAATCTATATTCATATTGAAACGTCCTTGGTCATACTACCAAGATTGTAGTCTTCTGGTGAATGAATATAACCATGTAACAGTAAACAGCCACCATTATCTTGCTGAAAGTAAGCAATTTAGTGATCAAATCAATTAACAGAGATTTAGCTTAAACGTGTAAAATACTGTTAAGTGAAATAAGTAATTATCACCAAAGAAATAGAATACAGATATAATTACCTCTGTCTGCAATCCCAACAAGTATAATTTTGTAGAATTAATGCGATGCGTGAAGTGGTTAACCAGCACGTTATGGAAATGGCAACAACCGCGCACCTGTCAAAGCAGGGGAGATAATTTTGGAAATTCAGTGAAAATCGAACCTCACTACCCCCTCTTTACATTACGCTGTTCTTCGATTAAATCCAAGCATTCAGAATGTAAATAAATAAATATATGTGTAGAAAAAGGTCAAAGTTGGCGTTTATGACGTTTTAGTTCTCGGAAAGAACGAAAGTGGGTAAAAAAATAGTCTCGAAAATTTCATTTTCTGATCTTTTTTACGTCATAGGTCGTAAACGCTGGTTAAACTATTGTTATTTGAGAGGAAAATCAATATTTTAATAAAGAAACGCAAACCTTTGAGTCTTTTCTCACGTAAACATATATATTTTTGTTGCGGAATAAACAAAGGTTCTTGTAGCTGCAAGGGAGGTAACTCCTTCTTCATGCGGAATTGCGCAGTTTGTAAGAGTTACTTCGTCCCCGAAAAAAAGGAATCAAGCTAAAATTTGGCAAAATATCTGGTTTTATGTCAGTAAAGATGAAAATTTCACTTAACATTTATTAAAAGAATTGTATATAATCATTATTTTTTATGACTAATCTTAAATTTTCATGAAAAATATTCTCCCGGCCATTTTCGTACTCAATTTGCAGTTTTCATACTCAATTTGTTTCGTACAAATTACAACAATATTTGCAGAGAAACGCGATGCTGCATTTTCTTTCAATAATAAGTGTTCATATTAACAGTTTTGAAAATGCCTTTTTATTAATAATAGCAAGAGTGAATATTCACGAAGAAATTGAGGTTTTTGCAGTTAACTTAAGCACATTTTCTCTGCACCACAGACTCTGCCATTCCTTTGTGATTGATCAAAGACTGGGTGTTTGATTCTGGTACTGATTACTGAATGACGAGCCAGGACTTATTTGAGTCATCTGAAAGCAGTGAAACTGAAGAGGAGGTGTTGAGTTTTCATCTGCAGGCTACTGTTATTCAAGCAAGAGTCATTGAGGTAAACTTGTATTGTAAAAGTGATATACCTGTTTGTCAGTTTTGCAATCACAGACACGACGAGTGCTTCAGAATTGTTTTGCTTCAGAATTATTTTTTAAATTCAGTATCAGCAACTATTTAATTGTCAGATAGGGCTATGACAGAGAAATTGTACAAAGAAAACAAACATATAGTTCCTGATCTTAGTTTCACACCTGCTAAGAAAAGCTTAAGTTAGAATCAAAGACTTAAAGGGAACCAGTACTGAGAAGTATTGAAATACAAACACTGTCCACTGGTCCTGTGTCCTTAGGAAGTGTTAGCATTTTTACAGGTGATTGTGTTACAAGTAGTATTCTTGATGAGTGTAAGAAAGGGATAGACATTTATCTCTGGTGATCTGTCTATTGAAAATGTTTTATTGACTGAATCTTTATAGTTAATCACTCAAAGGTATTTTCACAAATCAAGATAAGTTTCCTTGCCAAGTTTGGAATTAAAGCTAAAAGTTTAATTAGTCCCCTACCGGTGTTTACACTGTCTGTCTGTCCGCTAAAAATCTGGATCCTTTGATGACTTAAAAACTATTAAATCTAGGCGCATGAATTTTGGTATGTTAATAGGTAGCAATGTGTACAATATGCACGCGCAATATTTGGGTCGCTACCTTGAAGGTCAAGGTCACAGCATGACCTTGAAGCAAAATCGTGTCCGGCCCATAACTTCGTTAATTGAAGTCGGATTTTAAAACTATTTCACAGAAATGATCACCATATTGAGATGACGTGTCGCGAGCAACATTTGGGTCGCTACATTGAAGGTCAAGGTCACAGCATGACCTTGAAGCAAAATCGTGTCCGGCCCATAACTTCGTTAATTGAAGTCAGATTTTACAACTATTTCACAGAAATGATCACCATATTGAGATGACGTGTCGCGCACAACATTTGGGTCGCTAACTTGAAGGTCAAGGTCACAGCATGATCTTGAAGCAAAATCGTGAATTTTTGGATAGCGCATTCAGGTGCACTTACCTAAAATGATAGTGCATTACGGTGCTCATACCTTAAATAAAGGCCAAAAATAAATGTCATGATAAGTTAACAATTATTTAGGCCAGGTGAATTAAAAAAAATTTATGTGAACCCCAACTACTGTAGATTTCCTTGTTTATTATTAAAGGTCTTGCAATTGACACATTTGCTGTTGTCAATGGTTTGTCATTCTCCAGTTATTTTTGTAAGTAAAGCATAATGAAATAAATACTGCTGCAGTGCTGTCTACAGTGAACAGAACACTGAAGGCAATGAAGGGTAAGAGAGGGACTTTAAAAGATGCTTATCTAAAAGAAATATTTCATATTCCTGTGCAAACTTCTTCGTCTTCTAAGAGTAGTGAACAACCATAGCTATTAAAGGAAGTAGCTGAAGTAACACAATTTACACAGAGACAGTTGGAAGATATCTGCCAAAAGCTCCAGAAACGGAGAGAGACCGTTACGAAAGTTAGGGAAACAGCAAAACAATTGAAACGGAAAAAAAGATCGTAAAGAAACAACAATTACTGAAAAAAAGTCTTAAATAGAAACATTAGAGAAATCACAGAAAACACTTCTGCGTGAGAATGAAGCAAAATCACGAGAAATAACACTTTTAAAAGGAACTTTAGCCAAACTTAAAACAACTTGTAATACACTTTGGTCTGCATTAAATGATGTGCGAGCAAATGAAAATTAGTTAAAGTGGCAAGTTAGCTTCAAAATCCAAGATATTAATTTGTATAAAGAGAGATCACATGAAAATGAAGACACTGTCAGCCGAGCAAAACATACTGAAAAACAGTTAAAGGAAGCATATGAAAATATAGACTATTTTACTGCGTTGTTGGAAGACACGCCTGATGTTACGTTGTATGATGATGAACAAAACAAGCATAACCATGCAACAGTTGAATGTGTTATGAACTTGACAGATTAAAAGGTTCCCGTTTGAAAAGTTAGAGAAGTTATAAGAACTGTTGCATCTTTGTGTGGCAAAATTATTAATAGAGTTCCATCTGATGCAACTCTGAACCGCATTGTTGACAGCAAGTTAGCTATTGCACAAAAACAGATTTCCTCCGTGCTAGCAGACACACCAAGCACTACTTTATATACTGATAAAACCAGAAAGTATGGCAAGTCTTTTCTAGCAAACAGTGTAAATAACAACATCCCGTCAAAGTGAAACAACTAACAGTAAGCACCTGCATTGGGAGGTAAAACAGATACAATGAACTTATATACATGCATAATAACTAGTAATATAATAAACTATAAACATATGTACAGTATGTACAGTAGATAAAAGCCTCGGCAACGTAAAAATAAAAATTCCAAACGAGAGATTAATTTGAAATAAAGCAGCCCAAGCGCTGATATATGGTAAGAACAAATAAAACAGCCCAAGCACTGATATAAAATAAGATCAATTTAAATATGGCATATAATGCCATGACATCATGTTCCAAAAGTGTCAAAAGTGAAATGTAAAAAATACGAAAGAAAACATCGAAATTTAGAAAACAACCTACCAACAAAATAAAACGTAGTATTGTTAAGAGCTAATAAGTAAAAAAAAAAAAACAGTTCATGAAAAGCCGAGGATTTATCCGCAGTTGGCATATTATATGTAAGAAAGGTACTAAAAATCCCGATGTTATACCTACTGTGCAATCACACGTAAAGGGTATGGTGACTGCTCAAGTTGTCTCACCTATATAGGGCACGACTGGAGAGATGAAGAGACAAGAATTCCAACAGTAACTGTCCAATTATGGCTTTCAGTCACTGTTTTCATATAGTCTCAACGACATGTCCAGTCATCGTGTAATTTAAAAGCAATGCAAGTTCTTGACTGTAAAAGGGTCAATTGCAAGCAATGCAGTACAACGAAGGATTCACGGGTTGTAACCGTCTGGTATACATTTTCTGATAAGTTTTGTAAAGTGGTCAGAAAAGTTATTGAGCCCCCTAATTTTCTTTAACTTGTATAAAACATTTCCATAAAATGCAGGATGGCTTATGCCTTTCTGCATTAGTGTTTTCATACTGCTATTATACTTAGAAGCAATAAAACCATTGCGGTGAAAGAATTTTGAAAACGCCTTTATTTATGAAAACGAAAGCCTTGCTGTAACAGTTTAGAAGAAATAAACAGGTTTATAGCATTGAAATCTTCTACTTTATTACAAACTCGTGCAAACCTTGTAAGTTGTGATATGTAAATACCATAAGAGGTAGCACGAGGTGAATCACCGTCAAGGTATGGATAATTCACAATACTAAAGTTGAAATCATCTCTCTTGTCATAGATTTTAGTAGAGACGTTGTCATTTGAAATAGCGATCTCAATGTCTAGAAATGCTGCTTTTCAATGTCAGTTATTTGCTTTATTAAGGGTAAGTTCTGGAGGGTAAATCATATGGATCATTTGAGAAAAGAAAGGATTATCTATAGTAAGATATCGTCAAGATAGCGTGACGTTAAATTGAAAGCCTCTATAAAGTGGCTTTGGTTAGAAGGGGATATAGTTAACATTATTGTTATATAGTCGTCAGACAAAAATTATCTTGTTTGAAGCTTTGTCTGCCGGTACAAGTACAAAGACCTACTTACTGACTTACTTACTTATCTCCACTTACTGCTACCATAAGGAGAAGGAAAATGACATGAATGTAGGGTACAAAATACTTGCTAACATAAGAGATACCATGTCAGACCGGGCCTCTCCTGAGAAAAAATTCAATGCTTTGCTGGAAAAATACCGTACTGAGGTGCTGTCACAAGTTTGTGGTGGATAGGCCGATTTGAATGATGATGAAAAGAAGAAACTCACACACATGAATAATTTCTTTTGTGGTCTCCACTTATTGGTAGGCATGGCCGATGTCTGTGAAAATGCTGTGAAGAAATTTGAAAGGAATTATCTTGATGGGAAAGATATAGGTGCATCTGTACAGCCAGAGCTCAAAAGATACCAGTAAAATGAAAGTGGAACTCTTAGATTAATCAGAACAGCATCAAAATAATTTGCAGTTGGTCAAGATGAAAATAATGGAGTCAGTTTGCCATGGCAGGTTTACCTTAAATCCCTGGAGGAGAAGAATCAAATAGTTCAAACATAACAGTTTTTACCTTACTTTTTGTTTAGCCTTGTCAGTGTAGCACCATCGACTTGCCATTTCCGAGTTCATTGATAATGTCCATATTGCAACTAATGACCTTCTTAAAGCCGTAACACTAGATATTAAAGAGAAGCTTTACTTAGCTGGACTGAAGGCTTTTGGGCTAATTTCAAAATTGTTCACAGGGTCACTTTGGAAGCTCTTGGAATCAGCAGGCCATGTCTTAGAAATGAATGTTAAGTACAAGGAACTTGTTGACTTTCTTCAGAAAGGTGCCAATGATGTGGACTTCATCAGCAAGTTTGTTAATGGAGAGGAATTTCCATTTGAAATAGTAGTTGGAGATGACCGTCAGACAACAAACTTTTTTGAGTAAAATGATCAGTTGACTGAAATCTTGTATCCGCTATTACAAGCGCTCTTCCTGTCCATGCATGAACTTTTTAGTCGAATGGTAGCTGACCACTTGCCTGATGGAAAATTTGCACAGGTGACAGAGGATTTGTATGAGGAAACAAGGTCTGTAATGAAGCATAATAAGTTGCCAGAGTTCATTTTTGGACAGCTTGATCAGTTGCTTCGCTATCGTCCAAATGATACCTTGCTGACAAACGAGGCATACCTCATGTACTCCCACAATAAGAGCAGGGAATGGCTTGCTGGTCTGAACCATAAAGAAAAGGAACGTTTGTTGGAAAATTGTATGAAGGAAGGAAATGCTATAAGAAGGATGTTTAATGTAAGACTGAAAAAGATAGAAGCCAAACGCATTAAAATTCAAGAAAACAGGAGGAGAGCATTAGAGGAAAAGAAAAGAAGAGAGTGAAGGTTCTGGAAAACTTGACGCAGGATATATGTTTTTATTGATTATGGCAAAGTGTGGACGAGGTTGAGGAAGGATTAGGTAGACTTGAAACTGAAAGTCAAAAGACCAGTGCATTACAGGCACAATTAAGATTTCGGAAAAATGTCTTGAAACAAAAGCACAGTGAATTTCTTTTATAACTTTTCCGTTAAAGATGAGCATGGAAAGTATGTTAAGGTAAGTGTCGATATGCTAAAGCAGAATATTTTAAAATTGATCACAGAAACGTTAACTGTTTCTACACACGAACAAGACATATTTGGGATTCCGCTACTAATTGGAAAAGATATTGAACACAAGTTTTTGGATGGTAAAAGTGAAAGACTGTACAAAGGCAAAGTTATTTCAGTGGATAACTGGCTTCAGCCAGTGGTATAATGTGAAGTATGAAAATAACGGTGCTATTTATGCATACAATTTACATAAAGCGATTATAAAGCTGGAGATTTAAAGATACTGATTCCTACAGCCAGTGTTTCAACCTACAGACTACTTTATGAGAAAGATAAAAATTCAATGATGACATATTTTCTGTGCCAGTTTGTTACTGTGAAAGCATTTTATTTCGTGGGGCAGAAATTTCGTCGTTTGAGAACGGGCATATTCGTGGGAACTTGACTTCGTGGATTGCCCTACCCACGAAATTAAAAAAAATACCTTCGATTTTTGACAGATGCGAAACTGAGGCCTAACACTAAAAAAGGGTCAATTGCGAAACTACGGATTAGCGAGTGAACTGCCTATTGTCTTACGTCACGCCTGATGTTATTGATCCACGGCAGCCGGTCAATGTTTTCACAGCCGAGTCTCATCAGACGACTTTCATGACACCAAACTGTCAATTAGCGTGTCATTTAGGGGATTATATTCATAAAGATGTAAGGGGCGCGGGTTCTTGTAAGGGTCTAATTTAACGAAGCCATTGACTGTCAATTAACGCCAATTAGCCTACTATGCAAACTGACACAAAACAGACCCTTGAGTAAACACTCTACACCTATAAAGTTGATCAGCTCTTTTATTTCTGTCTCACTTTTACAACGATTCTTATTGACAAAGTTTGATTATTTATTGTGCATAATAAACTTATTAGCTACATTTTCACTTGTTATTGTCGCGGGGTTCCGGAAGGCAGGCCTGTGCTACTGTCATTGTGTTGTGTTGTAAATGTTGTAAAATTACCTGTACGATGTACTTTAGTTTATAGTGCTCGTGTATATATTACAGTATAAAATTACCTAGCTTTGATCGTTTTTCATGATTAAATGGCTTATGTTCGTAAACATGTTTTATCGTTCTATGTCAATACAATGTAATAAAATATGGTGAAATCGTCTGTTTGTTTGAGCTTTATGTCCTGTTAAATAAAAATATGTTGACATGATTTACAAGTAAATCTAGCATTGGAAAGTCTAACCGAGGGGATGTTATTTTGTTGGTACTTAAATTCGTGGATTGTCTTGCCCACGAATTCCACAAAATTAAATGCCCCACGAAATAAAATGCTTTCACAGTATACTAGTGTTGGCATTTTGACTGATTCTCACCTTAAGCTAAATGTAAAATATCACTCAGTACTTTTGTTGCTTGAGTACTTTTAGAGACTTAGTGTAAACATGTAACCAGCCTTTTGACTGACATTCACATTAGATCTACATATCATGCAACATTTAACAGTTTTGGTACTAGTGTACTTAGCCAAGATTCAGTGTTAACATGTTACAAGCATGTTTGATGTCATTCCTCTGTAACTCGACGTTAATATCACGCAGCTCTAAAAGTTTTGTGTTAGTCTTCTTGCAGAGAATTTGATGAAAATGATGTGGTAGCAGTTTGAAATATCTAATTAAAGTAAGCAACATGCAAGCCAGTTGCTGTTACAACATGCATGCCTGTTGCTATTACAACATTCATGCCAGTTGCTGTTAACCTTTTCTCTGTTAAAATGTCAAAAAAGTTCAATAACCTGGGAAGTCAAGGATGTTTTTAGCTATTTGTTTAGGTGCCTGCCAGCTTTATAACAGGTTTGAAGTACTAAGTAACTTCTTACTGTCTTATAAAAAAATTAAAGGAAGACATGGTGACTGAGCCTTTCACTGTTTTTAGTTTCGTTTTTATCAGTAGACAGATAAACTAGACTAGCCATCAACAAACACTTATTCTGTACAATTTAGTCAAACAGACAAGTTATTTGATCTATTTGAGTATGAAGTATTATAATACTGTCATAATTAGACCAACTTAAAAGTAGTCTGAAATTGCTTTGAGCTACAATCATTTAGGACCAGTGCAATTGCTAGTCTAGTAGAGTTAAATTCTTTTCATTTCTGACAGTTTAACAGAGATGTTTCAAATTTATGATTAGTTCTGCATGTTTTGTACTCACCCATGTTGGCAGAGTTAGTTGTGTTATGTAACATCTACAGGTCTTAAACTATTTTATGATATTTTTTTCAGTTAAAGATGAATGCTTTTCACTGAAAAAATGAAGTATCTTACAAGCATTTTGGTAACCAAAGAATTATTATAGCAGAGTGTAAACTTGGACTACTAGTATATTATTTGTAAGGTATATTATTTGTAAGGTATTTTTGTTGTTGGTGGGGTATTCGAATACCTTTAAACTTTATCTTTTACTCTTGTAAAGTTGTACATTGCCTCATGTAATTAAAAGCCCATTGATACAAACATTCATACACTTTTTTATTATTACTAACATTTTTTAGGGCCAATGATTCAAATAAATCGTGAAATTGTCTATTTCTTTATCATTTCAGGTTTATTTTGTGTGATTCTTTGTGTTCCTCTGACTAAAAAGATGTTGGATTGCCTTTAAAACTCTCAGGTACAGTGAAACTTTGAATATTATTGAGTTACAAACATTTAAAAAATATATTACTATAATGACATTTCTGTTTTAATCTTGGTGGGTGGGGTATCTTATGTTTTGCCTATATTTTTGTCTTTGTCCATCAGTTTCTATATGATTTCTATTATAAAAATACTTAAACATGTCAGTGGTAACAAATATTTCAAATTTTCAGAGAAAACTGAATGAAATATTAACATAAACCGATTTCATTGTATTTTCTTTGTCTATTTTCAGGCTGTTTTCATGACCCCTGACCTACTTAAATGAGGACACTGGCAAGAATATCGCTTCGAAAAAGTTCAGGTACAGTTACAATGGTTGTGTATATAGCTGACTAGTTAGCAGGACAGTAGTTTGTGTTTCCTGTATCTTTATTTGGTTAGATAATAAATGGGTCAGAATTTCCTTGAAATTAAAAATTGACCTTTTTTCGAAGGTTGAATTTTTGTATTTTTCTGGTCCCTCAAAACAATTATTTTATATATTTTATATAAATATGTTTTATATATCTACATGGGAAACCTATACATTTTCTTAATTGTCATTAGTAGCACTTTCAGAAAATGTATAGTTTTGATCATATTTTGTCATTTATAAAAATGGGTGGTTGTTGCTAATGTAAACAAGAACAAAGAAATCTCAGAAGATGGAATATCCCTGAGGTCCACACAATGTTTGATACGTGTGTTATCACAAAAAAGTGCAAATATTTACCTTTATACACAGAAAAAATAAAATATTTACATTTACAGCGTTATACTCGATCGTTTTCACTTCGTGACTTTTATAATCAATATTTTTATAATGGTATTCACAAAACTTATCTGTGACAGCTAAGACTGTCACCGCATTGGTTCGAGTTGTTCCGATCTGGACGAAGAAGAAATGTTGAAAGCTGATTATTAAATGAATTGGGTTATGGCTGATAGTTTGTGACTGTCGTTAAACTAGCCGAATAAATTGACTTAGTTTTTAGCATCGGTTACTTTTCTTCACTGAAATGGAGGTTTTATATTTCTTGGTTATTTTACGACATATACAATTGGTTTATATCCTGTTAACAGTCAACCGCTCTACATAAAAAGCGATTGACCTTTTTTTTGTGGTGAAAATTATACTGTCAAAACAAATGCGGCTTCAAATCGCTTTGCATTTTTTCTAGATTCAGTCTTAATACATTTCTACATGCCACTTTACTTCATGAATAATTCATCCAACAAAATGATGATGTATAATTTACCAAAGTGTAATTCGAGAATGTAGAATGTCCTGTGTGTTTTCTGTCATCTTTGTCTGGTTCAAGTTAAAAAGGGGTTCGTATTATCATATAGAGTTCTGATCTCTGAGTAATGTTTGTTATTCACGAAGCCTGGCCACTGAGATGTGAAAAAGCGAGGATTGCTTCGTGTTTTCTTTACAAACCCTTGACGCAGCACAAAAAAACAAAGAATGTTTGTTGAGTTTTATACGTAACCTTGAAGATGCGCTGCGCATAAAAACAATAATTTTTTGTTACGTTTTGTACAAGAACACTCGACGCTACGATGCGCTAAAAAGCAAAAATACTATAGCACAAAACCTTGCTAAGTGAAAAACGACCATTTCCTATAAAGTGAGATTAAACTGATTAGCTAAGAACAGTATGCTCTTAAACAAGGTCGCACTGACACAAACATGGTTATTGTAGCGACGTCGAGCTGTGTTTAATGGCTGAGAACAAACCCTGTCTAAATAATAAATTTCTTAATGTATCACAACAAAGTGTTATCCCTGGATGCCTGGAAACAAACCGGTCGCAAATCACGAGATAGCTGCTATAAACCTCCCTATGTCGGTCATCTTTATTTTAAAGGTCCGGTTCTCAAAAGTTTTCCCTCGCATTTTGCTGTTTACAATTCTCAATTTAAGATAATTATATAGATATTATAAGTATGGCTTTTATCAATTACAACTTAAACAAAGTAACCAGCGAATATTTAAAAACAAAAACAAAACAAATACCCCACCCCCCGAAAACACAAACAAAACACAGTAAAACAAAACAACACCCACAAAACAATAACAACAGCAACAACAAACCCCACAACAACAAGAAACAAAACAAAACAAACGAAACAAGAATAACAAAAAGAACAACAAACAAACAACAACAAAAAAACCCCAAACAAAGAACAACAATAAACTAACCTGACTAAGATTCGAGTCAACGGCCCCCTGATCTAGAACCATACAATATTTATCCCGTAGGACAGCCGGACATACTAGAATATTGATCTATTGACTTTCTTTGTCTTAAATGAGCTAGCACAAATCCAACCAATGAAAATTGCTTGACACATGTTTAAAACAACACTTTATGCATATAATCATTGAGCTGGGACTAGGGCTACAATAAATTGTCATCAAAGTAAAAATTCAAATACTACAATAGCTTTATTCCTCATAGAATGATCTGAAAGGACCTTTAACGAAAATATTCATACGCTTGGCTAATGTCGCATTTATTGCGGAGGGAAACATTCGTAAATGAACTCATGGCAACCTGCTGAATAAACACACTAATGTGAAGATGTGATTAAAGTGTGCGTTTGTAAACAAACATTAAAGCAATGCTTGCTTCATGATAAAGGGTCGGAATGAGAGCTTCTACTGCATTCATTAACAATGTGGATTTATGACCGCTGATATATGGCCGTATTCATCAACCATTCTAAAGTAAGAATTAGTAATAGATATCACGATACAATATCTACAAAGTGATTCAAGATCCATGTCTGCAACCATGCATACTTCTACTGTGCTTTCTTTAGGCGACCCTGCTCATATTTGAGTAACATAAAATTCTTAAACTTTAGTAGAACTTAAATGGCGACTTAAAACTGGTGGGGTGGGGGATGCTTATTTAAGAATGAATGTCACACAGACACGACGATAAGTTAAGAATGACAGTAGACAAAACCTATGTACGCATGTCGTCCCATTTCTAAACTTACTGATTTAAACAATTGGGAAAGTTCCAGATTCCAAACTTCTCGTAGAATCTTAGACACACCACATGCCAAAAGACCTCGACTCATACTTCCCACTCTGTTGCGACACAAATCGTCGCCTTGATGGTCTTGGTGGAACTTTGTCTTTAAAGGCAGCACGCATGTGTGCATGCAAAAAACGTTTATTGTCTGCTAATATGTATAGACACGCGTATAAATATACTGGCAAAACATGCCAGGTAATAAATCAACCCCATACAAGCAAGCAGGCGCGTATCTGGGCTGTTTTTGAAGTTACGCACAATTACAAGGGAAATAACCTTTGTAGTGATACTTTTGAATATATTCGGTTCTTTTCTAATGAATAACTGGTAAAATGCAGACATGCAAGGAACTTAACGCAAAATATGAACGACTAAAATCCTGACGTGTATACGTTTAATCATATTAAACCTTTTCAACTTGATTGGTGTGGTAATAAGATTTAATAACATAGAAACTACGGAAATAAAAGATATCATTCCTAACCCGGGTTAGGCACTTACTTTCTTGGTGTTTTTGGTGCTTTTAGATTTTCGATTTTTCGAACGGAGGTTACGCACTTGCGTAAAGTGCGTAATGGCAGAAACGCGCCTGCAAGCAAGATGATATATGTTCATGCAAATGTTGCAAAACTTCAATTTTCAAACACACAACAAAAAACAAACCACACGCATGTATTGCAATATCGAAAGCGCCCTGATAGACAGTTACACAAACAAATAATTTCCAGCTGTAATTACGAATGACGAGTGAGATTTTGTTATAATTATTAAAAAGGAATATGACATTAGGGTACTTAAAGGTCATATCGTCAAAAACGATGATAGAAAATAAACATCGTCAAAAACGATGATAGAAAATAAACAACGTCTTTCTTTATGATCTTTTACATACAGCGGCAAGTTTCGACAGGTAGTGACAACTTGTTTAGGCTTAGATAGAATTGGGTTTGAAGGATTTAGTTTGTAGTATGAGTATTTGAAGTGCGTAATTGTAAATTAGAGATTTAGTTTGTAGTATGAGTATTTGAAGTGCGTAATTGTAAATTAGAGATTTAGTTTGTAGTATGAGTATTTAAAGTGCGTAATTGTAAATTAGAGATTTAGTTTGTAGTATGAGTACATGAAGTGCATAATTGTAAATTAGGAAATGAATCGAGGATATTGCATTTAGAAGTCAAACAATACCGCGATAATACAAACATAAACATATTTCCGATATAAAGCTCTAGAAAGTGCCTCTACGATGTACATGTACATATACAAAATGGTCAGATGGGCCAAGTTACGCATTCTTTTTGGGAAAAACGCCAGTAGATGAGACGTAAGAGTCTCCTACTGGACAAATCACTAATGTTAGAAAGTGTTCAAAAGATTTCTGTCTGACATGTAAAGTGCAGATGTTTCTTTTTAGATATTTGTCTGGGATGTTCCTTCACCGCTGTAACCTGAGCTGTAATGTTTTTCGAAAACGATATCCAGATTGATGTTATATCACATTGATCCTCTGCCAAACATAAAAACAACAATAAAAACAATAAGTACACACGAATAGCTATGTAAAACACGATCGGTAAGAAAACATGTGTGTGTAAGTTAGGCATGGTTGTGAAAAGTCAATAAAACGCATCTCTGTTGCACTTACAATATCGGCTGGAATGACAAAAGACATAAACATGAAGCTGAATTATTGTGCAGAAGGGTTTGTGCAAACGATGAAGCAGTGTGGTATAATTACATATCAACAGAAGTCCTCTCTAAAATGATCTGCAATGCTACGCCTACCTGTTTCAAAAGAAGTAACAAAGGTTCGTTGACATTGTACAAACTATCAGTTTAAAAAGGTCAATTTTAAGTTAATCTAATATATCTATTAATTCCCTCCTAGACCTTATACAATCGAAAACAAAGTAAAATAATCGCATCGTAAAGACACATATATGTTTCATTAGGACATAATAGAGATGGTTGTGTCGGTTCTTAAGGGTTTTACGAAATGATGAGACGATATCCAGATTGATGTTATATCACATGGATCCTCTGCCAAACATAAAAACAACAATAAAAACAATAAGTACACACGAATAGCTATGTAAAACACGATCATTGACTGTGAGCAAAATCAAGAAAACTTAAAACATACGTTATTTTCATGCATACATAAGGTAATAAAACAATCATGTCTTACCTGGTAAGGACCCCTATTTCTCTTACGACAGAGCACTGGATGAGAAACAAGATTACTTACTGTTTTGTAACTAAAATAAGCATTGAAATATGAACCAACGAGGTAAACATCTCATGGCGTTTATATCATGCAAATAACTAGACTAGCTGTACATCTTCCGCGCATGTTGCGCCTCGTATAATCTGAATCCACTGTAATATACGGACATAACAACAGCTAAATAATCGGTGGTACAGTGGATCCAGACACTAGCAAATATGTGTCGTATTCAGCTGTTTTCATACACATTTTCTATTGAACAAATTTTAGCCTACATTTTATGGACATGTAAACAGTTGGAAAGTTAAAATAACGTCAGCCCAGTATTAAAGTATTTTACGTCCGTACGTCATATATAACTATATTAAACCATTACACCAAATAAACAAAGGCAACATTAGCAGGTGAACTGTAAACATTATTGTTGTGTATTTAGTTTAACAAACAATCTTAAATCTTGATGTTATCTACAGAATAGGCAAAAGTATGAACTCTTGTTCGGGCCGCGTTGAATTTCTTGGAAATGCAAAGTTCACCCATTACTCGCGATAATTATTGTTTGTCTATCCTTATACAGTATACTATTTCTAATTACTTGTATGATAAATATCATGTATTGGTATAGGGCGATTATCACGACACTGATGGATACAAATCAAATAAGGAAGAAATATATATTCCATTCCTTCAGACTTCTGAGACTGCTAACCACAAGTTGGCTTATGCAAAAAATATAGATCCTGATCAACCAGGTGGCCGGGATATACACTTTTCACAGCTACTTAGCTCCAGAAAGAATGGTGTTATATTGGTATGATGGTAATAGCAAATAACTTTGAATTTATTTTAGGGTAACTTTCTACCATCTGGATCGCTAGGGGTAGAGTGGCAGACTCATCGACATGAAGCACAGCCGACTGCTCAGCCTCTCACCGTTTTGGGTTAGAGTTCAGATCGAGGCGGGACAAATGTTTTCAGTAAGACTTGCGATGCGCTGGTTATTTTATACCCCAAAGCTTAACTTTTGTATTTTGTGTCGCTGTAACCCTCCTGTAGCGCGCAAGAATTCGATATACAGAGTTTCATGCGACGTTCAAAAGAAAAGGGCTACAGTGATCTTCTGGCTCGCAGTAAAGTGTGTCAAGCAGTTTTGGTCCTCGACCCTAAACCTTGTGCGAATATTCACTACATTGAATAGGTAAATAAGAAAAGGAGATAATCTGAGAAAGTAAATTTCCCTCACAAAGTTTATTGTCAGATTTTCTCTGCCGGTTGGCATTATCCCAAAAATGAATAATTTCAGAAGCAGTCAAGACCACAGTGCTTGTAGATCTTTCATACTTTTAAATGGTTGTATGATAATGGTTTTACATTAGATTCTTACCTTACTGGCAGCCAACAACGAAACAGAAATATTTTTTAATTCTGCTTTTTTATGTATATGACTTCAACGCAGACTTTACAAGAAACGCCAGCGAAGTCTGCTACAAAATGAACAACTTATTAATCTTCCCCTTAATTAGTAGTTCTTGTTTTTGTCAAATATGCCATTTAATAAAAAAGTTTATTTTTGTTTTAACACGGAAAAGGTCTGCACCCCTTTTGAACTTTGGCAAAATTTAAACATATAAAAAAAACAAACAAAACAAAAGTAGTTCCTGTTTTTGTCAAATATTTCATTTAATAAATTAAGCATATTTTATTTTTACACGAGAACAACTCCATTTTTGACCTTTGGCAAGATTTAAACATATAAAAAACTTGAATTTTTCAAATTTCTTTAGGTGATGTCTTTGGAGATCTAATTTTTCATGATGAGAATAATGGTCGTCGTCAAAAATTATTTATAAAGTGACAAATCGCAATTCGTGAAACTTTCAGAGGTACACATGGATCTATCGTTTAATTAGTATAATTTATTGTTAAGCCGTTGTTTTTAGCGGAATCAGTACATCATAGTAATAATTAATTTTACCGTTTCCTCATAAGCGTCTCAATGGCTATTTTCAGCTTTATTGTTAGACGAGGACACCAATACAAATCTGATGCAGGTCAGCTGTATGTCAGTTTACGTTTGTTTTCCTGAATGGGACTCGCAGAAATGGGCTTAGTAGATTAAAAGACAAAAGCAAGAAAGAACATATAAAATGAGCTTTATTTTCTATTAAATTCGGTAAGAAAACATGGGTGTGTAAGTAAGGCATGGTTGTGAAAAGTCAATAAAACGCATCTCTGTTGCACTTACAATATCGGCTGGAATGACAAAAGACATAAACATGAATCTGAATTATTGTGCAGAAGGGTTTGTGCAAACGATGAAGCAGTGTGGTATAATTACATATCAACAGAAGTCCTCTCTAAAATGATCTGCAATGCTACGCCTACCTGTTTCAAAAGAAGTAACAAAGGTTCGTTGACATTGTACAAACTATCAGTTTAAAAAGGCCAATTTTAAGTTAATCTAATATATCTATTAATTCCCTCCTAAACCTTATACAATCGAAAATAAAGAGTTACACGACACCACGATTATTTGTCATTCAATGTTTATCTGGAAGCTGTAGGTTAGCCTTTCTTTGACACCGGAAGAAAATACAGAGGATCTAGTTTAATGGTTATTGTAAACGACGATAAAGAATTCTTTGGAAACGGTGATAAAAATGGTAAAAGGTCCATCCAAACGGTAATTAAGATTTCATGCAACCGTGGAAAGAATTCATCTTAACGGTTATAAAGAAATAGTCAAAAGGTGATTAAAAACCATGGTTATACAGCAATCTATAAACGATGATTTAGGATTTCCGACTCTAATAATGATGTCTCTGAATCAGGAAATGGTCATTATTTCTAGCAAGTATATGCTATAACACACTTATTGGCAAAGTTTAAGTCAAATTTACCGACTGATAAAGTTTTATATATAACTTATATATATAATTTTACTACCCTTGTTCGCCAGATTGACCAAAAAAGTCGGACCACCATGCCAGACAAAAGTTAGTATGTTTTCCTTAAAAATAAAATGAATATGCATGTTTTTACTTATTTTACGCTCAATAATACTGGTGCAATACTTTAGGTAATTATAAAATAACTAGGACACCTAATGAATAAAATAGTATAAAAAATAACTTTTACCGCACTGTTAGTGAAAAAAATAAATTTGAAGTTCATCACCCCTCAATTTATTTTCGACTCAATGCTACTGGAAAAGGCCAATGAATTACAATTTTGTCATTTACAAGAATAAAATTAAAAACTGTACATATTTCTTTCTCAATCTGGTCGATGGATACAGAAATAAGTGTCAAAGTGAAAAAGTAGAAAAAAAAGTTGATCATTCGTGCCCGTACCGGGATTCGAACCAACAACCCCCTGTTTTGAAGTATTTTAGCCCTAACTTTGATGCTTTTCAATTGGAGGTGCAGCATTAGAGTCGGAAATCCTTAAGCAACCGTGCTTCCATAGAAATCTGCCAACCGTGATTAAGATTTCATTTAACCGTGAAAAAGAATTCATATAAACGTTTATAAAACGTTTATAAAGAAATCTTTCAAATGTGATTAAGAAACCCTGGTAATAGAGAAATCTTTAAACGGTGATTAAGAAACCAAGGTTATAGAGAAATTTCCAAACATAACTTCTGAATTAAGATTAAGATTTCATTTAACCGTGAAAAAGAATTCATATACTAGTAAACGGTTATTAAGATATTTACGAACGGTCATCAGGACTCCACGTAACCGTGAAACAAATACATTTTAAACGGTTTTAAAAAAACTTTCTGAATGTGATTTAACATGCAACAGTGGGACAAATTAATCTAAACGATTAAGAAATGCGCTAACGACTAGATTAAGATCAAGAATTCTTAGGTGAAAAAAATAGCACGGTGATTAAAAAGTAGTCTTAAAATATCATGTAGTATGTTCTCTCAATTCATTTCAACTGAAAGGTGAATTCAATTTCTCCCTTAAAAAGTGATGATTGAAAATTAATTTAAACTAAAGGATGATAAAAATAAAAGTTATGTGTTATGTTGAAATATGTCACGTTTTGTTTGAAACAGTGCTACTATGGCAATGTTCAATTTAAGAATCCGTAACGAAATAGGTTTTCTATATTGGTTGCATAATGACAATTAAGCTATAATTATACCCTTGCTGGTGCTTTCGATGATGTTGCTGCTGCTGGTATTGCCGTTCTTTGTCGTTTCTACTCTTGTGTTAATTACACTGTTGTGGCAGTTGGTGTCGTTTCTACTGATGATCTAACTGTTGTTTTGTGGTTGTTGTTGCTTTAGTTGCTGGTATTTACAGTTTTGTTAGCTGTTATTGTTGCCAGTTCGGTTGTTTGCATTGTGACTTCTACATAAGTTCTACTTTCTTTATGGATGCCCCACTTCCGTGACAGGATGGATCGTGGTGCCTAGCTTTGGATGAGCTTGACGGTGTGGACGGGTCTTGGCTGAAGGTATTGTAGCCGGCATGACTCGGTGCGAAAATCATGAAAGATACAGTACTGCAAAAAGGCCATGTTCCGGCTGTCCACCGTCCGTTTGGCAGCCATCAACCCATTGTAGTCGTCTTTGTCCATGGAGTCTAGAAATAACGGAATAGAAAGTTAGTATTTAGCTCTATCCAATATAACGCCTTCCGATCTATGCACCAATACCGGCTTATGCTTGCCCTTTCCTAGTGTTGTTGAAAATATATATTGTATTTCTTTCATGATCTTACTCCTGATGCAGTTGCTTTTTATTTGGTGTTCCAATCTATTTGATATTTTGTTTACACTGTTCTTCTCTGAAAACAACAACAGCAGTAACAACAGCAGCAGCAACAACAACAACAACAACAACAACAACGACAGCTCACAACCATTCAGGTCGTGCACTGTTGGAACTACACAACAACAACAACGTCAACCAAAAAAAACGGGTTCAGCACCCTAGTCGGCCCTTTTGCCGGCTGACAGTTCCAAATCAGTAACTTAAAAAATCTCAGTATTTTTATGTTCTGTTTACATGTCCATTTTATTTAGAACACATTTGTTAATACAGCATTAAAAGTGCGTTATTTGTTTTCTTGTGATGTCATCGCTTTGGAGATAAAACAATATCAGATGATTCGAGGGTTGAGTGGTCCGTAAACTAGTTAAAAAACACCATTTAGTCGCTGAATGAAAAGTAAAAAAAAAATACATTATCAGTGTTATAAGTAACTTACCTAAGTTAGGGTAATTTTCTACCGCCATTGTCAGTGAGCTGTGACTTAGTACTATTATGGAGCAAGCCCAGGCGAATAGAATTGTGATTGTCTTTGCCATTATCTGCAATGAAATAAAAAGCAAGGATATTTTTCTATTATACGCTGGGAAATATATAACGTTTTAGGCGTTTCCGCATTTAAACATATGAAGAATATTTATTTCTGCTGTTAAATCTTTTTTTATTTTACCGAGTGGCCAGCCAAATTTTATTTTTCTTAGTGACATAGTATCAAGCAAAATACTTGTTTCGCTGATCACAATTTAAAACTAAATTGATCATACACTGGTGAATAATAACTTTAAATGTTTATTTCTAGAATTTCATTTTAAAATCTCATACATACTTTGGACGACAGTAAACGGTCCGTTTTATTATAAATTTTCCTCAAATAGAGTGCGGCATGAGACGTTTTGTTTAATTTCGTTTTTGTTTTAAAAATATCTTTCATTGCATGTTTGCTTTTAAGGTGTTATCCGACAGTTTGTCTTTATTAGATACATGTACCAATATTTGTAAATTGTTTTTGTTATGCAATATTTCGGCATGAATTTATACTTTATACTAAGTAAAGGCGATTTTAAAACTACCTATAATTCTAGAAAGTACATATTGCGACAAAAATCACCACAAATGTCCGTTCTTTCTCATTCTAAAAATAAGGAAGATAGTGATATCTGCAACAGCAAATTTCGACGTCAGAGCGGAATAACCGATATGACGATTTAACGTGATCTCAAAAGTAGGTTGTCACGGTGTTTTCTTAGTTTTTAAACAGCTATCTCTGCAGTGTAGCCCGGATTATCACGCCATTGAAACTTCAGAGTATTGTCTGATTTCTAAGTTAACTGCAAAAAGAAGTGTTATTTGGTCTGCGTACATGTGTTAAGAAACGTAATGAACGTCACAATGAATATATACCGATCAGCTTATGTACTCTTCCCTATGTTGTCTTTTCGCGACCGAAGAGTTGAAAACAAACAATGCACGTGTTTAATAGTTAAATTAACAACGTAAGGAAAAGGGAGAGAGCAGTCAAATGACAGGACAGTAGATATGCAGGATACAAGTTTATGTTGCTGTGAGAATGACAGATTTCAGTCAAAATTGTTTGGAAAATTCGTGTTATAGACGAGCATGCCTACTCATACTGTATACATTGGGCTGAACAGCAGGTTTTTGTTTATGATCGACATTCGATGATTTTCATAAGATTTTTATGTTACATGTATTCTAGAACTAGCAACTGCATGCATAATGCATTTTCCCAAGTCAAAACAAGACATACCTACATACATTAATACTGAAGCGTTTAAAGCGAAAATTGGAATTGGACGCTTTAGTTCCTACTCCTTGTCGGTGAATGGGTGCATGGAACAACTGAATAACACGATGCGTTCTGATTTTGGCGATTAACAGCGATTGTGGTCTATGCCATGTTACGGAATTACCCGGTGACTTCAATTGTGTTGATTGCAAACGCGTGCCAAGTTGACATCATTGGATCCTATCTGTCATTCATCACCAAACAAATGAAGAGATATAATTATACTGACGTGATATTGAACTTTTGCCCTTGTATTGAAACAATTAATTTGATATTTATATTGGAGAAGAAGTGTTGGTTGCGTGACTAAATTAGGATGGGAAGAAATTATTGGGGAACTATTTTTATCCCGGACAAGTTCCACCCGCGGGATTTGAACACTTATTCATATTTATGAATTTGTGCCAATATGTGCCAATATGCATTAATAAATCAACAAATTGTTATAAATAAACATAGGGGATTGTTGTATATTTAAGTAGATCATTGATATGTCCTAGTCAATAAGGGAATGAGGTATGGCAGCGTGATTGTCAATCCTTCTGAACTAGATACAAGACTGTATATATAATTGCTCTCTGGACAACAATATATCAGAATGTTGATTCTTTTTGTGTTACCTTCATATTAACAACATTTCAGTTATTTGTGACCGGTGTCCACTGATATATTTAAACTAGATAAAGTGTTGCCTTCATTTTATATTGCTTGCCACATCGTGAACACATCGTAATAACCCGACAGTCACATTATCCTGATAGTGGGTCGACCAGTGGTGGAAGTAACCTTATTTTTCATGAGCAAATTACTCTCTCATTTGGAATGTTTAGGTTGCCGAGGCTTTTATCTACTGTATATACTGTACATATGTTGATAGTTTATTTCATTACTATTTATTGTGTATGTAGATAAGCTCATTGTATCTGTTTTAACTCCCGATGCAGGTGCTTACTGTTAGTTGTTTTACTTTGACGGAATATTTGTATTTACACTGTTTAGTGGATAGAAAAACCTTCAGGAAGTGCGAGGATGGAGTGCTCCTCAAACCAGGTTTAAGCACCCGAGCCGACCCTTTTGCCGACTGAACGTTCCAAGGCGGTAACTGATGGTTTTGTCTTTTTGTGTGTTATGTCTCGTCTCTGTGTTTTTGTCACATTTACCCTGTTAGCCTTTGTCTACAGGCATATACAATTTAAATATCTGTAGAAATTTTAAAAGGACCTTTTCTTATTTACCTATTAATATTCGATGCTTTTTGGGTTAGTGATTGGCGTCGCTCAGACTTGCTATAAAATACATTTAACTTACTTTAAAAAGTTTTTGAAGGATTTGAAGTTAAACATATAATTAAACTTCAAATATGTATAACTTATCTTCAAACACAATTCTAGTGATTCTTTTTAAATTTTCGAATTCAAACTGAAGTAAAACATTTATTCGGCCAGGCCATATTTGAGCATATAAACATGATGTTCAGACCCACACACGTCGAACTAATAGCTATTTTTAAAAAATTTGTAAACCCTTGCAACGCTTTTAGTTTTGCCAAGAAGTAATATTAAATTAATTATGCATTTTGATTTAGGAAAGTTTTTCTCTTTTCACAAACATTCAAAATATGCTAATTGGACCATATGTGACTAAGCCGCTGTAAACACAAAATAAAATATTGAAAACATTCATTTTATACATACCTGTTTAAACAAAACATTAAATCAAAAAAAGAAAAAATGAAATAAATCGTTAATAGTAATGAAAGCTTCTACTTACGTGATATATGTTAGTCAGTCTTAAGTTCCGAAACAAGTCAGCAATGCAAACGAAATGAACGATTATTGGTAGAACCCATGCTTATATATCCCACCAGTCCCATTTGTTATGACACAAGCGACAGGGAGAAATCATTAGAATAGACATGGCTTCTGTCAATACTTCACGAGTATCAGCTTCACAATCACGTCCTTCAAACATATTAAAATTCTGAATTGATAATTTTAGTTTTCAAATTATGTCCTTGAAGATGGATCGAGATGATAAGGGTTTAATGATTATTTTCTAGGGTTTCTATTCGGAATAGAGAGTATTTCGGAAAGAATCTAGCTCGACGATAGACAAAAAATAACAACAACAATAACGACAACGATGGTGATAACAACAACAACGATCACAACAACGACAGCATTAAGAACGCCGGTAACAACAGAATCAACAGCAATCACACTGACATAAATAACAACAACGACGATAGCAAAGATAATGACCAAAACATGAGTCTTTATTTGTATAATATAGCAATGCATCAGACGTAACAACCATGTCATTTTGACAAAAACACCAGTGTAATTTCTATTTTCATTGCAACAACTCGTTTATATTTCACGTTGTATAAGATCGAGAGATCTTAATGCAAGTCTTTGGCAAGAAATAGCGTAAAACATTACAATCCCTTTTTTTAGAAGAACACTTTATATTCAGGCATTCATAATTTGGCTAACGAGATATTTCAATATTTCCATATCTTCCTGCTAGATGCCCCCACAAGATGATGAAACATGATAAAATTACACAAAGAGTTCCAATATGTTGACGAGTTCAGTTTTGTCTCCAGAAAATGGAGTTGATCCGAACGTAGGTCACGTTGACCTAGAATTATGACTAAAATCTCGCGTTATTTCAAGGTCTAGTGAGGTGATTGTCGGAGGCAGGTGTGGTAATAAATAACCTCGTCATTCGGAAATGTGTTAATCAAGAATCTATTCTTTACCTTCATTCATATTTAAATATATGACAATGTGCAATTAAAAATGATAACACATGTACTGTACATAATGATAGTCATTGTAAACGAAGTACAAAAGACATACAATTGACCAGTTCTGATGACATAAAAATAATACTGATGCAGGGCTCGAACCTACAGACCAGTTATTTGTAGGCTTCAGAGTTAAGATCTTAGAAACGTGAAGCATACGGTGCATATATTTTCATAATCAAGTATAACAAATAACAGTTCACAGTAAGTCATGCTTCACTGCATATAGCCTATACTATACTAGTATTTAGTCAGTTTTGCTTTACTTCACCGTGCGTGTACGAAAATCTAGTATGTATTTAGTCATTAGACATGGTAAACTAAAATCCAGTTTTCATTCATTTTTCTTTTCTACACACTGCGTAAATCAGTTTTGCTTCAATACATATTGCGTATACATTACTTAAGTATTCAATTAGTTTCGCTTTACTACACATTGTGTCTACTAAAGATTGTCAAATTGACAGCTTTGTTAATTCTTTCGTAACTTCGTGGTAAATAT
Source organism: Sinonovacula constricta (assembly GCA_007844125.1). Classification (NCBI taxonomy): domain Eukaryota; kingdom Metazoa; phylum Mollusca; class Bivalvia; order Cardiida; family Solecurtidae; genus Sinonovacula; species Sinonovacula constricta. The sequence goes on along the minus strand of CM017563.1, from coordinate 60,887,753 downwards.
GCACAACAGTTGTCAGAAACTATTCCAATTCATACAAAATCTTTGAGATTATGTCGAAAGGTCCATTCTCGGCGTTATGTTTTTGATCCTGCACACTTCCGCCCGTGCCACTTACCTACTGATGTTATTTTTTGTAATTGAATAAATAAAAAATCAAATTTGGTTATATTCTATCTATTTGACAATTGAAAAACAGATTATCAAAAGAATTTGTGATTTTTTGAACTGTTACAACTGAAGACAAACAGGTATACATGAGCATTCAAGAAATGATAACGATTCATCATCGTGACACAGACTTATATATGGTGACCAAAGATCGGAACATGGCTTCTGGGATGGCACGGACTATGTTGGTGACACTGTAAAAGGAAATGTAATACGTGAGATGCATGCTGAGATGGAAAATAACTGTAATGTGATGTTATCAATGGACGCATCATGACCTCATTGGTCACGTGCCAGGGTTGCCATGTTGCGTGCTGCATGACGGGAGATATGGATGCAGACATGCGCAGTGTTGGAGATGGTTGCCCGGGTTTTCCTGTTTGAGAGCAGGTTTTGGTGAACAGTTGTGGTCGGGTATGTTATATTTTATTATATGAGACTATATTATCTTAAATCCAAATGCTTGTTTGTTTATAGAGGTAAGGAAAGCATAGTGTTAAAGACAGAGTATCAAATTTAAGTTCCGTAGATAATTTAATACATAAAAATAGTATAGGACGCATGTATTCGTTACTACTTAAATAACTACTGACTATAAAGCACAAGTTTACATCCGTCTTTTATAAAGTACAAAGGCAATCACCGGCTATTATTACCATGGCTCAGTGACGCGTCGAAAGGTCACGTGACTTTCACTTAACAGATAAACAACAAAATGGCTGACACTAGTGTAAAAGTATATATCTTGAACAGCCAGCTGCCGCGAAAATCTGTGCGGCCAGGAAATTCACTTTTGTGGGTTTGTTATATTGGTATGATGGTAATAGCAAGTACCTTTGAATTTAATTTAGGATAACTTTCTAACATCTGGATCGCTAGGGGTAGAGTGGCAGAGTCATCAACATGAAGCACAGCCGACTGCTCAGCCTCTCACCGTTTTGGGTTAGAGTTCAGATCGGGGCGGGAAAAATGTTTTCTGTAAGACTTGCGATGCGCCGGTTCTTTTATACCAGAAAGTTTAACTTTTGTGCCGCTGTACCCCTCCTGTAGCGCGCAAGAATACGATATCCAGAGTTTCATGCGACGTTCAAAAGAAAAGGGCTGCAGTGATTTACTCTCTCGCGGTAAAGTGTGTCAAGCAGTTTTGGTTCTCGACCTTAAACCTTGTGCGAATATCAACTATATTGAAAGAAGAGTTATATAATCTGACAAGGTAAATTTTTCCTAACACAAAATTATATTAGCAGCTTTTCTCTGCCGGTTGGTATAATAAAAAAAACATGGCTAATTTCAGAAGCAGTAAAGACCACAGTGCTTGTAGATCTTTCATAATTTTGAATAGTTTTATGGTAATGATTTTACATTAGATTCTTACCTTACTGGCAGCCAACAACGGAACAGAAATATTTTAAATAGTGCTAATTTACTTATATGACTCCAACGTAGACTTTACAAGAATCTCCAGCGAAATCTGCTATAAAACGAGCAACGTATTATTAACCTTCCCATCAAAAAGAAGTTCCTGTTTTTGTCAAATATATCATTTAATAATAATAAAGCATATTTTATTTTTACACGAGAACAACACCATTTTTGACCTTTAGCAAGATTTAAACATATAAAAAGTTTCAAATTCCTTACAGTAATGTCTTTGAAGATCTAATTTTTCATGATGAGTATAATGGTCATCGTCTTAAATCATTTAATCATTTATAAAGAAACAAAATCGCAATTCGCAAAATTTAGAGAAGTACATATGAATGTATCATTTAATAAGTATAATTTATTGTTAAGCCGTTGTTTTAGCGGACCTAGTACATCATAATAGTAAGTAATTTTACTGTTTTCACATACGATAAGCGTCTCAATGGCTACTTTCAGTTTTATTATCACCGATACCGATACAAATCTGTTGCAGGTCAGCTGTATGTCAATTCACGTTTGTTTTCCTGAATGGGACTCGCAGAAATGGGCTTGGTAGTTTTAAAGACAAAAGCAAGAAAGAAAATATAAAATGAGCTTTATTTTTTATTAAATTCGGTAAGAAAACATTATAAGTGTCATCGGTGTGTAAGTTAGGCATAGTTGTGAAAAGTCGCTAAAACGCATCTCGGTTGCACTAACAATATACATGAACATGAATACATATCGTTTGGAATAACAAAAGACATACACTTGAATCTGAATTATTGTGCAGAAGGGTTTGTACAAACGATGTACCAGTGGGGCATAACTACATATCAACAGAAGTCCTCTCTAAAATGATCTGCAATGCTAGGTTAATCTGTTTCAAAAGTAGTAACAAAGGATCGTTGACATTGTACAAACCATCAGTTTAAAAGGGCCAATCTGACGTTAATCTAATATATCTATTAATTCCCACCTAAGTCTTAAACAATCGGAAAATAACGAGTTAAACGACGCCACGATTATTGGCCATTCAAAGTTTATCTGGAAGCTGTGGGTTAGCCTTTCTTCGACACCGGAAGAAAATACAGAGGATCTAGTTTAATGGTTATTGTAAACGACGATAAAGAATTCTTTGAAAACGGTATTTAAAATGGTAAAAGGTCTATCCAAAGGGCGATTAAGATTTCATGCAACCGTGGAAATAATTCATCTTAACGGTTATAAAGAAATATTCCAAAGGTGATTAAGAAACCATGGTAATAAAGTAATCTATAAACGGTGATAAAACAACCGTGGTTCCATAGAAATCTACCAACCGTGATTAAGATTTCATTTAACCGTGAAAAAGAATTCATATAAACGTTTATAAAACGTTTATAAAGAAATCTTTCAAAGGTGATTAAGAAACCCTGGTAATAGAGAAATCTGTAAACGGTGATTAAGAGACCATGGTTATATAGAAATTTACAAACTTAACTTCTCAATTAAGATTAAGATTTCATTTAACCGTGAAAAAGAATTCATATACTAGTAAACGGTTATTAAGATATCTACGAACGGTCATCAGGACTCCACGTAACCGTGAAACAAATACATTTTAAACGGTTTTAAAGAAACTTTCTGAATGTGATTCAAGATGTAACAGTGGGACAAATTAATCTAAACGGTAAAGAAATCATCTAACGATTAGGATCAAGAATTCTTAGGTGAAAAAATAGCACGGTGATTAAAAAGTCTTAAAATATAATAGGTTCTCTCACTTCATTTCAACTAGAAGGTGAATTAATTTCTCCCTTCTAAAAATGATGATTAATTTAAACTAAAGGATGATAAAAATAAAAGTCATGTGAAAATATGTCACGTTTTGTTTGAAACATTGTCACGATGGCAATGTTCAATTTAAGAATCCGTTACGCAATAGGTTTCCTATATTGGTTGCATAATGACAATAAGGTTATAATTATACTCTTGCTGGTGCTTGTGATGATATTGCTGCTGCTGGTATTATCGTTCTTTGTCGTTTTTCTCTTCTGTTAATTACACTGTTGTCGCAGTTGGTGTTGTTTCTTCTTCTGATTTTACCGTTGTTTTTGTGGTTGTTGTTGCTTTATTTGCTGGTATTTCTATAAAAAGTTGTGTTAGCTGTTATTGTTGCCATTTCGGTTTTTCGCATTGTGGCTTCTACATGAGTTCTACTTGCTTTATGGAATCCTCACTTCCGTGACAGGACGAATCGTGGTGTCTAGCTTTGGATGAGCTTGACGGTGTGGGTGGGTCTTGGCTGAAGGTATTGTGGCCGGCATGACGCAGGGCGAAAATTATGAAAGATACAGTGCTGCAGAAAGGCCATGTTCCGGCTGTCCACCGTCCGTTTGGCAGCCATTAACCCATCGTAGTCGTCTGTGTCCATGGAGTCTAGAAATAACGGAACAGAAAGTTAGTATTTAGGTCTATCCAACATAAAGTCTCCCGATCAATGCACCAATACAGGCTGATGATTGCCTTTCCTAGTGTTGTTGAAAATATATATTGTATTTCTTTCATGATCTTACTCCTGATGAAAGTGCTTTTTATTTGATGTTTCACTCTATTTGATATTTTGTTTACACTGTTCTTTTCTGAAAATAACAACAGCAGCAGCAACAACAACAACAACTCACAACCATTCAGGTCGTGCACGGTTGGAACTACACAACAACAACAACACAAAAAACGGGTTCAGCACCCTAGTCGGTCCTTTTGCCGGCTGACAGTTCGAAGTCGGTAACTTAAAAAAATCTCAGTAATTTGTATATTGTGCAAAATACATTTAATTTAGAACTCATTTTTTTAATACAGAAATAAAAGTGCGTTATTTGCTTTCTTGTGTAGTCATCGCTTTGGAGATAAAACAATGTCAGATGATTCGAGGGTTGAGTGTTCCGTAAACTAGTTAAAGAACACCATTCAGTCGTTTCGCTGAATGAAAAATAAGAAAGTTATATCACCAGACTCGTAAGTATCTTACCTAAGTTAGGATAATTTTCTACCGCCATTGCCAGTGCGCTGTGACTTAGTACTATTATGGAGCAAGCCAAAGCGAATAGAATTGTGATTGCCTTTGCCATTGTCTGCAATGAAATAAAAAGCAACGATATTTTCCTATTATACGCTGGGAAAAAATATAAAATGTTTAGGCGTTTCCGCATTTAAACATATAAATCTTTTTTTTATTTCATCGAGTGGCCAGCCAAATTGTATTTTTCTTAGTGACATAGTATCGAGTAAATTACTTGTTTCGTTGATCACAATTTAAAATTATATTGATCATACACTGGTGAATAATTACTTTAAATGTTTATTTCAAGAATTTCATTTTAGCTTTAAAATCTCAAACATACTTTGGACGACAGTAAACGGTCCATTTTATTATACTTTTTTCTCATGTAGAGTGCGGTATGAGACGTTTAATTTCGTTTTTGCTTTTAAATTATTTTTCATTGCATGTTTGCTTTAAAGGTGCTATCCGACAGTTTGTCTTTATCAGATACATGTACCAATATTTGTAAATTGTTTTTGTGGGATTTATGCATTATGTCTGCATGAATTTATACTTAATACAAAGTAAAGGCGATTTTAAAACTACCTATAATTCTAGAAAGTACATATTACGACAAAAATCACCACAAATGTCCGTTCTTTCTCAATCTATAAATAAGCAAGATAAAAGTAAATTTCGACGTCAGAGCAAAATAACCGATATGACGATATAACGTGATCTCAAAAGTAGGCTGTCACGGTGTTTTCTTTGTTTTAAAATAGCTATCTCTGCAGTGTAGCCTGGATAGGCAACCACTGTTTGCTATGACGGGTAGGGATTTTTTTTATCATATTACCGCGTTTACACAGATCTAGGGAATCAATAAGTAGCATTTTGCCAGACTTTTTCAAGTTACAGTGACTTGGATACTGAAGAAAAAATACTTTGGTTCAAACTGTCGGATACCAGCTTTAAAGTATTAAGACATGTCCAGATGGTTGCGTACTGCAATAATAAATACACACTTCGTGTAAAAGCCTTTGATCCATTGTGAATAAAATGATTTCCGAATCTCAGCATTCAAGGAATGTCTACTTTTCTAATTTGAATCGTACATTTCAGTAGAGATGCAGGACAGAACATTAAATGCACTCTCATTTTGCTGTGAGGATAACATACGCCAGAACAAGTGTATGGAATTTTCCTTTTTTCCAAGCAGAATAATACCGCACATTGTTTGTTGAACCGTGATGATTTTGCTGCTGGAAGACCGACAGTTCTCATTGACTTTGTATGTCATGTGTATGTCATGAGTATTATACTAAATACAGTTCTATTACCAATAGTCATGCGTCTTTGGTGTAATTATGTGTTTTCTATTATCAAACGAAAAAATGAATGATATTTGTCTGTGTTACCACGTCATAACATTACTTGTCTCAATGTATTAACAAGTCTCTGAAGAAATAACTTGGGTCCTTCTTATTCTATGATAAGCACGTGATCTCGAATCGGAACTCCTCGGTGTTTGTGATAGATGCTTCAAACCCCCCAGATGTATCAAATGAACATATGCGCTGCCATAAGGTTAACAGTATGTCGGTGTCCATTAAATCAGCGATCACGCAATTGAAAATTCAGGGTATTCTCTGGTTTCTAAGTTACCTGCATAAAGAAGTGTTATTTGGTCTGCAAACATGTGTTAAGAAACATAATGAACGTTACAATGAATATATACCGATCAGCTGATGTACTCTTCCCTATGTTGTCTTTTCGCGACCGAAGAGTTTAAAATAAATAGAGCACGTGTTTAATAGTTAAATTAACAACGTAAGGAAAAGGGAGAGAGCAGTCAACTGACAGTAAAATAGATATGCAGGATACAAATTTATGTTGCTGTGAGAATGACAGATTTCAGTCAAAATTGTTGGTGTTATGCGCATGCGTACTAATACTGTATACATTTTGCTGAACATCATGTTTTTGTTTATGACCGACATTCGATGATTTTCATATGATTTTTATGTGATATGTATTCTAGAACTAGAAAATGCATGCATAATGCATTTTCCCATGTCAAAACAAGACATACCTACAGGCGAAAATAGGAATTGGACACTTTAGTTCATACTCCTCGTCGGTGAATGCGTGCATGGGACAACTGAATAACATGATGTGTTCTGACTTTGGCGATTAATCATCGGCAATTAACAGTGATTGTGGACTTTGCCATGTTACGGAATTACCCGATGACTTCGATTGTGTTGATTGCAGACGCGTGCCAAGTTGACATCATTGGATCCTATCTGCCAATCATCACCAAACAAATGAAGAGATAATATTATACTGACGTGATATTGAACTTTTGCCCTTGATTAAAACAATTAATTTGATATTTATATAACAGAAGAGTGGTTGATTGCGTGACTAAATGAGGAATGGAAGAAATTCTTGGGGAACTATCATAATCATTGACAAGTTCCACCCGCGGGATTTGAACACTTATTCATATTTATGAATTTGTGCCAATATGTGCCAATATGCATTAATAAATCAACAAATTGTTATAAATAAATATAGGGGATTGTTATATATTAACGTAGATCGTTGATGTGCACCAGTCAATTAGGGAATGAGGCATGGCAGCGTGATTGTCAATCCTTCTGAACTAGATACAAGACTGTATATATAATTGTTCTCTAGACAACAATATATCAGAATGTTGATTCCTTTTGTGTTACCTTCATATTAACAACATTTCAGTTATTTATGATCGGTGTCCACTGACATATCTTAACAAGATATAGTGTTGCCTTCATTTTATATGACTTGCCATGAACACGACAATACCGTGACAGGCACATTATCACGACAGTAGACTGACCAGTGGTGCAGGTAACCTTATGTTTTCATGAGCGTTAGCAAGGAAGCTAAATCACTTGCCAGGCCGGGTTATATATAAATATATATATATATAAATATATATATATATATATATATATATATATATATATATATATATATATATATATATATATATATATATATATATATATATATATATATATATATATATATATATAAATTAAGAACAGAAAAGATAGCAAAATTAGTCAGAAAACGTTGAAAACCTAACGCGCTGTACAATTTAAAAGAATAAAATGTGTTGGTGGTTTCAAACATTCCTTTTAATTTATCTATGGAAGGCTCTTTAAATAAATATTTGAACATGTTTTGGATATTTTTATTGTAAGTTTAAATTAATTTCCAGAGTTTTCAGGTCGGCGTATATCTCGTTCCACTGAGAACCTTTCCCAAATATAGATTAAAAACAAGCATTAACTATTCATAAGGAAATGAAAGAACATAACGCAGCACATCATGATCACCTACAAGAATTGCATTCATGCTGATCTTGTTTTATACAAACACAGAACCAAATTGTAAAACGGGGGCACATTAACCTCAAATAGGTGAGCGGAATGCGTCTAAGCTAAGTCAGGACTAAATCGTGTGACTTAATATTCGATGCTTTTTTTTGTGTTAGTGATTGACGTCGCTTAGAATGGCTATAAAATACATTTAAATTACTTTAAAAAGTGTTTGAATGATTGGAAGATAAACAGAAAATAAAACTTCTTATATATATAACTTATTTTCACACACAATTCCAGTGATTCTTTTTAAATTTTCGAATTCAAACTGAAATAAAACATTTAAGCGGCCAGGCCATAGTTAAGGCCATAGTTAAGCGGATGTACATGATGTACAGACCCATACACGACGAGCTTAAAACATTTTGAAAAATTTGTAAACCCTTGCCACGCCTTTAGTTTTGCCAAAAAGTAATATTTAACTTATTATGCATTTTGATTTACCATTTTTTTCTTTTCACAAACATTCAAAATGTGCAAGTTGGACCATATGTGACTATGCCGTTGTAAACACAAAATAAAACGTTGAAAACATTCATGTTATACATACCTGTTTAAACTGAACATAAAATCAAAAATAATAGTTGAAATAAAGCGTTAATAGTAATGTAAGCTTCTACTTACGTGATATATGTTAGTCAGTCTTAAGTTCCGAAACAAGTCAGCAATGCAAACGAAATGAACGATTATTAGTAGAACCCATGCTTATATATCCCACCAGTCCCGTTTGTTATGACACAAGCGACAGGGAAAAATCATTAGAATAGACATGGCTTCTGTCAATACTTCACGAGTATCAACTTCACAATCACGTCCTTCAAACATATTAAAATTCTGAATTGATAATTTAAGTTTTCAAATTATGTCCTTGAAGATGGATCGAGATGATAAGGGTTTAATGATTATTTTCTTGGGTTTCTATTCGGAATAGAGAGTATTTCGGAAAAAATCTAGCTCGACGATGGACAAAAAATAACAACAACCATAATGACAACAATGGTGATAACAACAACAACGATCAAAACAACGACAGCATTAAGAACGATGGTAACAACAGAATCAACAGCAACCACACTGACATAAATAACAACAACGACGATAGCAAAGATAATAATAATAATAATAATAATAATAATAATAATAATAATAATAATAATAATAATAATAATAATAATAATGTTAATAATAATTATCATCGACTTTTTTCTTCTTTTTAAATAGGTAAATAAGAAAAGGTCCTATCAAAATTTTCACAGATATTTAAATTTTATCATCATCTTAAAAAAAAATTCTTTAGTAAATGGTAAAAAAGGGGTAAGATATGAATAATATCATTACAGGTAGAGCAGTGTTTCTGTCTTTGTATAGCTTTGCGCACCTGGTAAATGTGATATTGACCTCAGAATATCTCATTATCTAGGTCCTTAAAACTATATATTGACCAAAATACGAGTCTTTATTTGTATAATAAAGCAATGCATAAGACGTAACAACCATGTCATTTTGACAAAAACACCAATGTAATTTCTATTTTCTTTGCAACAACTCGTTTATATTTCACGTTGTATTAGATCTAGAGATCTTAGTGCAAGTCTTACAATCCTTTTTTAAGAACACTTTATATTCAGGCATTCATAATTTGGCTTACGAGATATTTCAGTATTTACATATCTTCCTGATAGATGCATCCACAAAATGATGAAATATGATAAAATTACACAAAGAATTCCGATATGTTGACGAATTATCTCCAGAAAAGGGAATTGATCCGAACGTAGAATTAAGCTTGTCATTCGGAAATGTGTTAATCAAGAGTTTATTTCAAACCTTCATTCATATTTAACTATTTTTTTTCTTTTAAAGTTTATTTAATTCATAGTGAAATTGTCACAAATAGAGTTCTATGGACAAATTTATAACAATGTGCAAGTAAAAATGATAACACATATACTGTACCTAATGATAGTCATTGTAAACGAAGTACAAAGACATACAATTGACCAGTTTTTATGACATAATAATAACACTGATGCAGGGCTCGAACCTACAGTCCAGCTATTTGTAGGTTTTCGAGTTAAGGTCTTAGCAGAAACGCGAAGCATACGGTGCATATATTTTCATAATCAAATATAACAAATAAGAGTTCACAGTAAGTCATGCTTCACTGCATATAGCCTATACTATACTAGTATTTAGTCAGTTTTGCTTTACTTCACCGTGCGTATAGGAAAAACTAATATGCCTTTAGTCACTAGACATGGTAAACTTAACTCCAGTTTTTATTCATCTTTGCAGCTTTGCTAATTCTTTTGTAACTTCGTGGTAAATATGCACAACAGTTGTTAGAAACTATTCTTATTCATACAAAATTAATGTACGACACAAACCCTTCAAGATTTTGTCGAAAGGTACCATTCTCGGCTTTAAGTTGTCGATCCTGCACATTTCCGCCCGCCCCACTTACCGACTCATGGTATTTTTTGTGGTTGAATAAATGAAAAATCAAATTTTATTATATTCCATCTATTAGACAATTGAAAAACATAGTATCCAAAAAAAAATCGGTGATTTTTTTGGAACTGTTACAACTGAAGACAAACTGGAATACATGAGCATTCAAGAAATGATAACGATTCATCATCGTGACACAGACTATATAAATAAATAAATAAATAAATATATATATATATATATATATATATATATATATATATATATATATATATATATATATATATATATATATATATATATATATATATATATATATGGTGGCCCAAAGATCGGAACATGGTTTCTGGATTGGCAAGGACTATGTTGATAACACTGAGATAGGAAATGTAATACATGAGATGCATGCTGAGATGGAAAATAACTGTAATGTAATGCATCAATGGACGCATCATGACCTTATTGGTCACATGCCAGGGTTGCCATACTGCGTGGTGCATGACGGGAGATATGGATGCAGATATGAGCAGTGTTGGAGATGGATGCCCGGGTTGTCCTGTATGAAAGCCAGGTTTTGGTGAACAGTTGTGGTCGGGAATGTTTTTATCTGTAGAATAAAAAGACAAATTATAATTTCATCGATATTATTTTTATATATCTCGAAAAATGTATATCCATTCTCTTAAATCCTTCAAAATTGGATAACTCAATAGTTATAATTGAACTCTGCAAAGTATACGACCGTATAAAGAACCATTATGACAATAATATTAACAATAATTAACATGTTTACATTTTTGTTTTGATGTTTATTTATACAGATAATTCTACACAGAAGTTGAAAGACTGGGCACCATTCCAATTGAACAATAAATATTCCATGCTTGTAATAAGACCCATGCAATATATATACAATCAGCGACAAAGTGCAAAGACTCCAACTACAATTTCTGATTTGTAAATCACCATTGTTCATTATAGTTAAGGAATTCTACACTATTTCATTTCATTCTCGGGGTTGTTGAAAACAGCACTTGAGTCAATGATGTTGTTTCGCCACGGTGAGAGAGTTCCCGTTGCTCAGCTGCAGGAGCCTGTCTTGTTCTGTTCAAGAGCCAATTAAAGAATATTCTGGTTGATTAATTACAATGAATATCAGATGATAAGGAAGGTGACACCTTTGATTATGGACTCAGGCAATAGGGGATGGGATATGGCTATGATACACTTAAAGGTAGAATATATATTTTTATGAACATCAAGTTGTTTACAAAAATGCATGAGTATGCACAAACAAAAACATTATTGTGCAAGCGACCAGACTCAAGTGCGTGTATATAAATACATTGTATTTTTTTTTTTAATTTCAGGTGTGGTTATATGACTGACGAAAGCGGAGTGTTAGCCATAATTAGCTTATAAATATACTGGTTTCGATATGTCATGTTCAAACTATTACTAATCTTACAAGGAGTATTATGTAAGTTTTTGGAGAACATTTTGTACATGAAAATACAAATCAAAGGAAAAGCAGGATAAACATGTTTATATCAATTATTCCGTAGTTGTATCGTTTTGATTGGTTATGTTTATCTACCTTTGTTAAATAAATGTAATGGTTGATACTATTGTATATCGAGGTTGGTCGTATTTTTATATTATTAATACTAAGTATATTACTGATATGTTATTGTGATTTTGTTAAAAGTATTTTTAGTGAAATCGTTTTATACCTGACAAAATAAATAAACAAAATAATAAATAAATAAATATAAAAATAGCTAGTGATTTTTATGATATTAGATTATGTTATCTTCAATCCAAATGCTTGTTTGTTTATAGAGGTATTGAAAGTATAGTGTTAAAGACAGGGTATCAAATTTAAGTTCCGTAGATAATTCAATACACGAAAATAGTATAGGACGCATGTATTCGTTACTACTTAAATAACTACTGACTATAAAGCACAAGATTACATCCGTCTTTTATAAAGTACCTAAGGCAATCACCGGCTATTATTACCATGGCTCAATGACGCGTCGAAAGGTTACTTAACAGATTAACAACAAAATGGCTGACACTAGTGTCAGAAAGTATATATCTTGAACAGCACTTTTCAAAGCAACCTAGCTCTAAAAATGGGGTTTGTTATATTTGTATGATGGTAATAGCAAGTAACTTTGAAATTAATTTAGGATAACTTTCTAACATCTGGATCGCTAGGGGTAGAGTGGCAGAGTCATCAAGATGAAGCACACCCGACTGCTCAGCCTCTCACCGTTTTGAGTAAAAGTTCAAAACGGGGCGGGAAAAATGTTTTCAGTAAGACTTACCATTCGCCGGTTATTTTATACCAGAAAGCTTAACTTTTGTATATTGTGTCGCTGTAACCCTCCGGGAGAGCGCAAGAATTCGATATTCAGAGTTTCATGCGACGTTCAAAAGAAAAGTGCTACAGTGATCTACTCTGTCGCGGTAAAGTGTGTCAAGCAGTTTTGGTTCTCGGCCTTAAACCTTGTTCGAATATCCACTATATTAAAAGCAGAGTTATATAATCTGACAAGGTAAATTTTTCCTAACACAAAATTATATTAGCAGCTTTTCTCTGCCGGTTGGTATAATAAAAATACCATGGCTAATTTCAGAATCAGTAAAGACCACTTGTGCTTGTAGATCTTTCATAATTTTAAATAATATTATGGTAATGATTTTACATTAGATTCTTACCTTACTGGCAGATAACAACGGAACAGAAATATTTTAAATAGTGCTTATTTACTTATATGACTTCAACGCAGACTTTACAAGAAACGCCAGCGAAGTCTGCTACAAGACCTTCCCATCAAAAAGAAGTTCCTATTTTTGTCAAATATATCATTTAATATTAATAAAGCATATTTTATTTTTACACGAGAACAAAACCATTTTTGACCTTTGGCAAGCTTTAAACATATAAAAACCTTAAATTTTTCAAATTCCTTTCAGTAATGTCTTTGAAGATCTAATTTTTCATGATGAGAATAATGGTCATCGCCTTAAATCATTTATAAAGAAACGCAATCGCAATTCGCAAAATTTAGAGAAGTACATATGAATGTACAATTTAATAAGTATAATTTATTGTTAAGCTGTTGTTGTTAACGGACCTAGTACATCATAATAGTAAGTAATTTTACTGTTTTCACATACGATAAGCGTCTCAATGGCTACTTTCAGTTTTATTATCACCGATACCGATACAAATCTGTTGCAGGTCAGCTGTGTGTCAATTCACGTTTGTTTTCATGAATGGGACTCGCAGAAATGGGCTGGTAGAATAAAAGACAAAAGCAAGAAAGAAAATATAAAATGAGCTTTATTGTTTATTAAATTCGGTAAGAAAACATTATAAGTGTCATCGGTGTGTAAGTTAGGCATAGTTGTGAAAAGTCACTAAAACGCATCTCGGTTGCACTAACAATATACATGAACATGAATACATATCGTTTGGAATAACAAAAGACATACACATGAATCTGAATTATTGTGCAGAAGGGCTTGTGCAAACGATGTACCAGTGGGGCATAACTACATATCAATTGAAGTCCACTCTAAACTGATCTACAATGCTAGGTTAATCTGTTTCAAAAGTAGTAACAAAGGATCGTTGACATTGTACAAACCATAAGTTTAAAAAGGCCAATCTTACGTTAATCTGATATATCTATTAATTCCCACCTAAGTCTTAAACAATCGGAAAATAACGAGTTAAACGACGCCACGATTATTGGTCATTCAATGTTTATCTGGAAGCTGTGGGTTAGCCTTTCTTCGACACCGAGAGAAAATACAGAGGATCTAGTTTAATGGTTATTGTAAACGACGATAAAGAATTCTTTGAAAACGGTATTTAAAATGGTAAAAGGCCTATCCAAAGGGCGATTAAGATTTCATGCAACCGTGGAAAGAATTCATCTTAACGGTTATAAAGAAATATTTCAAAGGTGATTAAGAAATCATGGTAATACAGTAATCTATAAACGGTGATAAAGCAACCGTGGTTCCATAGAAATCTACCAACCGTGATTAAGATTTTATTTAACTGTGAAAAAGAATTCATATAAACGTTTATAAAACGTTTATAAAGAAATCTTTCAAAGGTGATTAAAAGAACCTGGTAATAGAGAAATCTGTAAACGGTGATTAAGAAACCATGGTTATATAGAAATTTACAAACTTAACTTCTAAATTAAGATTAAGATTTCATTTAACCGTGAAAAAGAGTTCATATACTAGTAAACGGTTATTAAGATATCTACGAACGGTCATCAGGACTCCACGTCACCGTGAAACAAATACATTTTAAACGGTTTTAAAGAAACTTTCTGAATGTGATTCAAGATGTAACAGTGGGACAAATTAATCTAAACGGTAAAGAAATCCTCTAACGATTAGGATCAAGAATTCTTAGGTGAAAAAAATAGCACGGTGATTAAAAAGAAGTCTTAAAATATATGTTCTCTCACTTCATTTTAACTAGAAGGTGAATTAATTTCTCCCTTTAAAAATGATGATTGAAAATTAATTTAAACTAAAGGATAATAAAAAAGAAGTCATGTGAAAATATGTCAATTTTTGTTTGAAACAGTGTCACAATGGCAATGTTCTATTTAAGAATACGTAACGCAATAGGTTTCCTTTATTGGTTGCATAATGACAATTAAGTTATAATTATACTCTTGCTGGTGCTTGTGATGATATTGCTGCTGCTGGTATTGTCGTTCTTGGTCGTTTCTTCTCTTCTGTTAATTACACTGTTGTCGCAGTTGGTGGTGTTTCTTCTTCTGATGTAACCGTTGTTTTTGTGTTTGTTGTTGCTTTATTTGCTGGTATTTCTATAAAAAAGTTTTGTTAGCTGTTATTGTTGCCATTTCGGTTGTTTGCATTGTGGCTTCTACATGAGTTCTACTTGCTTTATGGAATCCTCACTTCCGTAAAAAGGACGAATCGTGGTGTCTAGCTTTGGATGAGCTTGACGGTGTGGATGGGTCTTGGCTGAAGGTATTGTAGCCGGCATGACGCAGGGCGAAAACTATGAAAGATACAGTACTGCAGAAAGGCCATGTTCCGGCTGTCCACCGTCCGTTTGGCAGCCATCAACCCATCGTAGTCGTCTGTATCCATGGAGTCTAGAAATAACGGAATAGAAAGTTAGTATTAAGCTCTATCCAACATAAAGTCTTCCGATCAATGCACCAATACAATCTTATGATGACCTTTCCTAGTGTTGTTGAAAATATATATTGTATTTCTTTCATGATCTTACTCCTGATGAAGGTGTTTTATTTGCTGTTTCACTCTATTTGATATTTTGTTTACACTGTTCTTCTCTGAAAATTACAACAGCAGCAGCAACAAGAACAACAACAACTCACAACCATCCAGGTCGTGCACGGTTGGAACTACACAACAACAACAACAACAACAACACAAAAAACGGGTTCAGCACCCTAGTCGGTCATTTTGCTGGCTGACAGTTCCAAGTCGGTAACTTAAAAAAAATCTCAGTATTTTTATGTTCTGTTTACATGTCCATTTAATTTAGAACACATTTGTTAATACAGCAATAAAAGTGCGTTATTTGCTTTCTTGTGTAGTCATCGCTTTGGAGATAAAACAATGTCAGATGATTCGAGGGTTGAGTGTTCCGTAAACTAGTTAAAGAACACCATTCAGTCGTTTCGCTGAATGAAAAATAAAAAAGTTATATCACCAGAGTCATAAGTAACTTACCTAAGTTAGGATAATTTTCTACCGCCATTGCCAGTGCGCTGTGACTTAGTACTATTATGGAGCAAGCCAAGGCGAATAGAATTGTGATTGTCTTTGCCATTGTCTGCAATGAAATAAAAAGCAACGATATTTTCCTATTATACGCTGGGAAAAAATATAAAATGTTTAGGCGTTTCCGCATTTAAACATATAAATCTTTTTTTTTTATTTCACCGAGTAGCCAGCCAAATTGTATTTTTCTTAGTGACATAGTATCGAGTAAAATACTTGTTTCGCTGATCACAATTTAAAATTAAGTTGATCATACACTGGTGAATAATTACTTTAAATGTTTATTTCAATAATTTCATTTTAGCTTTAAAATCTCAAACATACTTTTGACGACAGTAAACGGTCCATTTTATTATACTTTTTTCTCATGTAGAGTGGTGCGGTATGAGACGTTTAATTTCGTTTTTGCTTTGAAAATTATTTTTCATTGCATGTTTGCTTTAAAGGTGCTATCCGACAGTTTGTCTTTATCAGATACATGTACCAATATTTGTAAATTGTTTTTGTGGGATTTATGCATTATGTCTGCATGAATTTATAATTAATACAAAGTAAAGGCGATTTTAAAACTACCTATAATTCTAGAAAGTACATATTGCGACAAAAATCACCACAAATGTCCGTTCTTTCTCAATCTATAAATAAGCAAGATAAAAGTAAATTTCGACGTCAGACCAAAATAACCGATATGAAGATATAACGTGATCTCAAAAGTAGGCTTTCACGGTCTTTTCTTTGTTTTAAAATAGCTATCTATGCAGTGTAGCCCGGATAGGCAACCACTGTTTGCTATAACGGGTAGGGATTTTTTTTATCATATTACCGCGTTTACACAGATCTAGGGAATCAATAAGAAGCATTTTGCCAGACTTTTTCAAGTTACAGTGACTTGGATACTGAAGAAAAAAGTCTTTGGTTCAAACTGTCGGATACCAGCTTTAAAGTATTAAGACATGCGGACTGCAATAATAAATACACACTTCGTGTAAAAGCCTTTGATCCATTGTGAATAAAATGATTTCCGAATCTCAGCATTCCAGGAATGTCTACTTTTCTACTTATCACGATTTGAATCGTACATTTCAGTAGAGATGCAGGACAGAACATTAAATGCACTCTCATGTTGCTGTAAGGGTAACATACGCCAGAACAAGTGTATGGAATTTTCCTTTTTTCGAAGCGTAATAATACCGTACATTGTTTGTTGAACCGTGATGATTTTGCTGCTGGAAGACCGACAGTTTTCATTGACTTTGTATGTCATGTGTATGTCATGAGTATTATACTAAATACAGTTCTATTACCAATAGTCATGCGTCTTTGGTATTATTATGTGTTTTGTATTATCAAACGAAGAAATGAATGATATTTGTGTTATCACGTCATAACATAACTTGTTTCAATACAGTAACAGGTCTCTGAAGAAATAATTTGGGTCCTTCTTATTTTATGATAAGCACGTGATCGTGAATCGGAACTCCTCGGTGTTTGTGATAGATGCTTCAAAACCCCAGATGTATCAAATGAACATATGCGCTGCAATAAGGTTAACAGTATGTCGGTGTCCATTAAATCAGCGATCACGCCATTAAAACTTCAGAGTATTCTCTGGTTTCTATGTTAACTGCATAAAGAAATGGTATTTTTTCCGCATACATGTGTAATAAAACATAATGAACGTTAGAATAAATTGATACCAATCAGCTAATGTACTATTCCCTATGTTTTCTTTTCGCGACCGAAGAGTTGAAAACAAATAGTTTACGTGTTTAATAGTTAAATTTAAATTCACAACGTAAGGAAAAGGGAGAGAGCAGGCAACTGACAGTAAAGTAGAAATGCAGGATACAAGTTTATGTTGCTGTGAGTATGACACATTTTAAAGCCAAAATTGTTGGAAAAATTCCCGTTATACGCGAGCATGCGTACTAATACTGTATACATTGGGCTGAACAGCATGTTTCTGTTTATGACCGACATTTGATGATTTTCATATGATTTTTATGTGATATGCATTCTGGAACTAGCAAATGCATGCGTAATGCATTTTCCCAAGTAAAAACAAGACATACCTACATACATTAATACTGAAGCGTTTGAGGCAAAAACAGGAATTGGACGCTTTAGTTCCCACTCCTCGTCGGTAAATGCATGCATGGAACAACTGAATAACATGATGCTTCCTGATTTTGGCCATAAGAAATAGGCAATTAACAGCGATTGTGGTCTATGCCATGTTACGGAATAACCCGGTGACTTCGATTGTGTTGATTGCAAACGCGTGCCAACTTGACATCATTGGATCCTATCTGTCAGTCATCACCAAACAAATGAAGAGATATAATTATACTGACGTGATATTGAACTTTTGCCCTTGATTAAAACAATTTATTTGATATTTATATAACAGAAGAGTGGTTGATTGCGTGTCTAAATGAGGATGGGAAGAAATTATTGGGGAACTATCATAATCATGGACAAGTTTCACCCGCGGGATTTGAACACTTATTCATATTTATGAATGCGTGCCAATATGTGCCAAAATGCATTAATAAATCAACAAATTGTTATAAATAAATATAGGGGATTGTTGTATATTGAAGTAGGTCATCGATATGTCCTAGTCAATTAGGGAATGAGGTATGGCAGCGTGGTTGTCAATCCTTTTGAACTAGATACAAGACTGTATATACAATTGCTCTCCAGACTACTATATATCAGAATGTTGATTCCTTTTGTGTTACCTTCATATTAACAACATTTCAGTTATCTGTGACCGGTGTTTACTGACATATCTTAACAAGATATAGTGTTGCCTTCATTTTATATGACTTGCCATGAACACGACAATACCCTGACAGGCACATTATCACGACAGTAGACTGACCAGTGGTGCAGGTAACCTTATTTTTTCATGAGCGTTAGCATGGCAGCTAAATCACTTGCCGGGCCGGGTTATATATATATAGTTTTTGAAGACTGGGCTATTAAACGGTTAAAATGTATTAACCAAGGAGAAATTACAAATTGATTGGTGTAATTTGACAATATTTTTGTAAGACATGTACACAGTACAAACGTTTTTAACATTTTAGAACAGAAGAGATAGCATAATAAGTCAGAAAACGTTGAAAACATAACGCGCTGTACAATTTAAAACAATAAAATGTGTTGGTGGTTTCAAACATTCCTTTTAATTTATCTATGGAAGGCTCTTTAAATAAATATTTGAATATGTTTTGGATATTTTAGTGTTAGTTTAAATTAAACTCCAGAGTTTTCAGGTCGGCGTATATCTCGTTCCACTGAAAACCTTTCCCAATATAGATTAAAAACAAGCATTAACTATTCATAAGGAAATGAAAGAACATAACGCAGCACATCATGATCACCTACAAGAATTGCATTCATGCTGATCTTGCTTTATACAAACACAGAACCAAATTGTACAACGGGGGCACATTAACCTCAAATAGGTGAGCGGAATGCGTTTAAGCTAAGTCAGGTCTAAATCGTGTGACTTAATATTCGATGCTTTTTTGTGTTAGTGATTGACGTCGCTTAGAATGGCTATAAAACACATTTAAATTACTTTAAAAAGTGTTTGAATGATTGGAAGATTAACAGAAAATAAAACTTCTTATATGTATAACTTATTTTCAAACACAATTCCAGTGATTCTTTTTAAATTTTCGAATTCAAACTGAAATAAAACATTTAAGCGGCCAGGCCATAGTTAAGGCCATAGTTTAGCGGATGTACATGATGTACAGACCCACACACGACGAGCTTAAAACATTGTGAAAAATTTGTAAACCCTTGCGACGCCTTAAGTTTTGCCAAGAAGTAATATTTAACTTATTATGCATTTTGATTTAACAAATTTTTTCTCTTTTCACAAACATTCAAAATGTGCAAGTTGGACCATATGTGACTATGCCGTTGTAAACACACAAAAAAAACGTTGAAAACATCTATGTTATACATACCTGTTTAAACTAAACATAAAATCAAAAATAAATGTTGAAATAAAGCGTTAATAGTAATGTAAGCTTCTACTTACGTGATATATAATAGTCAGTCTTAAGTTCCGAAACAAGTCAGCAATGCAAACGAATGAACGATTATTGGTAGAACCCTTGCTTATATATCCCACCAGTCCCGTTTGTTATGACACAAGCGACAGGGAGAAATCATTAGAATAGACATGGCTTCTGTCAATACTTCACGAGTATCAACTTCACAATCACGTCCTTCAAACATATTAAAATTCTGAATTGATAATTTTAGTTTTCAAATTATGTCCTTGAAGATGGATCGAGATGATAAGCGCTTAATGATTATTTTCTAGGGTTTCTATTCGGAATAGAGATTATTTCGGAAAGAATCTAGCTCGACGATAGACAAAAAATAACAACAACAATAATGACAACGATGGTGATAACAACAACAACGATCACAACAACGACAGCATTAAGAACGCTGGTAACAACAGAATCAACAGCAATCACACTGACATAAATAACAACAACGACAATAGCAAAGATAATAATAATAATAATAATAATAATAATAATAATAATAATAATAATAATAATAATAATAATAATAATAATAACAATAATAATAATAATAATAATAATAATAATAATAATAATAATAATAATAATAATGTTAATAATAATTATCATCGACTTTTTTCTTCTTTTTAAAAACCATTATCTTAAAAAAATTTCTTTAGTAAATCTGTAAAAAAGGGGGTAAGATATGAATAATATCATTACAAGTAGAGCAGTGTTTCTGTCTTTGTATAGCTTTGCGCACCTGGTAAATGTGATATTGACCTCAGAATATCTTATTATCTAGGTCCTTAAAACTATATATTGACCAAAACACGAGTCTTATTTGTATAATATAGCAATGAATAAGACGTAACAACCATGTCATTTTGACAAAAACACCAATGTAATTTCTATTTTCATTGCAACAACTCGTTTATATTTCACGTTGTATTAGATCTAGAGATCTGAGTGCAAGTCTTACAAACCTTTTTTAAGAACACTTTATATTCAGGCATTAATAATTTGGCTTACGAGATATTTCAGTATTTACATATCTTCCTGATAGACGCATCCACAAAATGATGAAATATGATAAAATTACACAAAGAATTCCGATATGTTGACGAATTATCTCCAGAAAAGGGAGTTGATCCGAACGTAGAATTAACCTTGTCATTCGGAAATGTGTGAATCAAGATTTTATTTTAAACCTTCATTCATATTTAACTATTTTTTTTTCTTTTTAAGTTTATTTAATTCATAGTGAAATTGTCACAAATAGAGTTCTATGGACAAATTTATAACAATGTGCAAGTAAAAATGATAACACATAAACTGTACTTAATGATAGTCATTGTAAACGAAGTACAAAAGACATAAAATTGACCAGTTTTGATGACATAATAATAACACTGATGCAGGGCTTGAACCTACAGTCCAGTTATTTGTAGGCTTTCGAGTTAAGATCTTAGCAGAAACGCGAAGCATACGGTGCATATATTTTCATAATCAAATACAGTCAACTCTCGTTATCTCAAAATCGGTTATTTCAAATTTCCGGTTATGTCAAACTGTTTTCTACGGTCCCGTTTTTTTTTCCTATAGTTTCTATATAGTTCGACTCCGCTTAACTCAAATTCGGATATGTCAAATTATCGGATATCTCAAACTAAATTCTTTGTCCCCACACGTATAAAACTGTTGAAATCAGTTGGTCTATCTCAAACTTCAAATTGCTTTAAGATGTAAATCGGCAACAATAGTGATTTTCACACCTACCGTGAAACTCGCGAAGATTTGGGCGCGAGTTTTATCGCCAATTATCGGCAATCAGGATTTCACATAATTTAGAGAAGAGGTTAATCGATTATTATTTAATTAGCTGATTTAATGAACAACAATTTCGTCAATCTTTTAACGCTGATTAAAGTGTTTCAGTTTGTACTTGTTGTTGTAAAAGTTTTTGAGAACTTGCAGGTATCAGCTTTAGGTATACAAAATTAGGCCATGCACTTACGACGACGCAACAACCTACAATAAAAAGAAGAATATTAAATTACATTGTAAAAAATCTAATAACACTTTAAACATGCAAAACCACACAAACTTGCAGAAACTTAGTTTACAGTGGCAGATATAACAAGGAATTTCAGTCATTACCAGTCATCGTGTAGCAGGTAAGATTTTTAATATTTACACAAACTATCCTTAAATTCGGATATTTCAAACTTCGGATATCTCAAACTATTTTCAACGGTCCCTTGAAATTTGAGATAACGAGAGTTGACTGTATAACAAATAAGAGTTCACAGTAAGTCATGCTACACTGCATATAGCGTATACTTAGCTCTAGTATTTAGTCAGTTTTGCTTTACTTCACCGTGCGTATAGGAAAAACTAATATGCCTTTAGTCACTAGACATGGTAAACTTAACTCCAGTTTTTATTCATCTTTGCAGCTTTGCTAATTCTTTTGTAACTTCGTGGTAAATATGCACAACAGTTGTTAGAAACTATTCTTATTCATACAAAATTAATGTACGACACAAACTCTTCAAGATTTTGTCGAAAGGTACCATTCTCGGCTTTACGTTGTCGATCCTGCACATTTCCGCCCGCCCCACTTACCGACTCATGGTATTTTTTATGGTTGAATAAATGAAAAATTAAATTTTATTATATTCCATCTATTAGACAATTGAAAAACATATTATCAAATACAAAAAATTGGTGATTTTTTTGGAACTGTTACAACTGAAGACAAACTGGAATACATGAGCATTCAAGAAATGATAACGATTCATCGTGACACAGACTATATATACGATATATATATATATATATATATATATATATATATATATATATATATATATATATATATATATATATATATATATATATATATATATATATATATATATATATCTATATATATATATATATATATATATATATGGTGGCCCAAAGATCGGAACATGGTTTCTAGGATGGCAAGGACTATGTTGATAACACTGAGATAGGAAATGTAATACATGAGATGCATGCTGAGATGGAAAATAACTGTAATGTGATGTCATCAATGGACGTATCATGACCTTATTGGTCACATGCCAGGGTTGCCATACTGCGTGGTGCATGACGGGAGATATGGATGCAGATATGAGCAGTGTTGGAGATGAATGCCCGGGTTGTCCTGTATTAAAGCCAGGTTTTAGTGAACAGTTGTGGTCGGGAATGTTTTTATCTGTAGAATAAAAAGAGAAATTATAATTTCATCGATATTATTTTTATATATCTCGAAAAATGTATATCCATTCTCTTAAATCCTTCAAAGTTGGATAACTCGGCAGTTATAATTGAACTCTGCAAAGTATACGACCATATAAAGAACCATTATGACAATGATATTAACAATAATTAACATGTTTACATTTTTGTTTTCATGTTTATTTATACAGATAATTCTACACAGAAGTTGAAAGATTGGGCACCATTCCATTTGAACAATAAATATTCCATGCTTGTAATAAGACCCATGCAATACATATACAATCAGCGACAAAGTCCAAAGACTCCAACTACAATTTCTGATTTGTAAATCACCATTGTTCATTATAGTTAAGGAATTCTACACTATTTCATTTCATTCTCGGTGTTTTTGAAAACAGCACTTGAGTCAATGATGTTGTTGCGCCAAGGTGAGAGAGTTCCCGTTGCTCAGCTGCCGGGGCCTGTCTTGTTCTGTTCAAGAGCCAATTAAAGAATATTCTGGTCGATTAATTACAATGAACATCCAAATGATAAGGAAGGTGACACCTTTGATTATGGACTCAGGCAATAGGGGATGGGATATGGCTATGATTAACTTAAAGGTAGAATATATATTTTTATGAACATCAAGTTGTTTACAAAAATGCATGGGTATGCACAAACAAAAACATTATTGTGCAAGCGACCAGACTCAAGTGCGTGTATATAAATACATTGTAATTTTTTTTTATTAATTTCAGGTGTGGTTATATTACTGACGAAAGCGGAGTGTTGGCCATAATTAGCTTATAAATATACTGGTTTCGATATGTCATGTTCAAACTATTACTAATATTACAAGGAGTATTATATAAGTTTTTGGAGAACATTTTGTATATGAAAATACAAATCAAAGGAAAAGCAGGATAAACATGTTTATATCAATTATTCCTTAGTTGTATCGTTTTGATTGGTTATGTTTATCTACCTTTGTTAAATAAATGTAAGGGTTGATACTATTGTATATCGAGGTTGTTCGTATTATTATATTATTATTACTAAGTATATTACTGATATATTATTGTGATTTTGTTAAAAGTATTTTTAGTGAAATCTTTTTATACCTGACAAAATAAATAAACAAAATAATAAATAAATAAATATAAAAATAGCTAGTGATTTTTATGATACTAGATTATATTATCTTCAATCCAAATGCTTGTTTGTTTATAGAGGTAATGAAAGTATAGTGTTAAAGACAGGGTATCAAATTTAAGTTCCGTAGATAATTCAATACATGAAAATAGTATAGGACGCATGTATTCGTTACTACTTAAATAACTACTGACTATAAAGCACAAGATTACATCCGTCTTTTATAAAGTACCTAAGGCAATCACCGGCTATTATTACCATGGCTCAATGACGCGTCGAAAGGTTACTTAACAGATTAACAACAAAATGGCTGACACTAGTGTCAGAAAGTATATACCTTGAACAGCACTTTTCAAAGCAAACTAGCTCTAAAAATGGGGTTTGTTATATTTGTATGATGGTAATAGCAAGTAACTTTGAAATTAATTTAGGATAACTTTCTAACATCTGGACCGCTATGGCCAGAGTGGCAGAGTCATCAAGATGAAGCACACCCGACTGCTCAGCCTCTCACCGTTTTGAGTAAAAGTTCAAAACGGGGCGGGAAAATGTTTTCAGTAAGACTTACCACTCGCTGGTTATTTTATACCAGAAAGCTTAACTTTTGTATATTGTGCCGCTGTAACCCTCCGGGAGACGGCAAGAATTCGATATTCAGAGTTTCCTGCGACGTTCATAAGAAAAGGGCTACAGTGATCTACTCTGTCGCGGTAAAGTGTGTCAAGCAGTTTGGGTTCTCGGCCTTAAACCTTGTTCGAATATCCACTATATTAAAAGCAGAGTTATATAATCTGACAAGGTAAATTTTTCCTAACACAAAATTATATTAGCAACTTTTCTCTGCCGGTTGGTATAATAAAAATACCATGGCTAATTTCAGAATCAGTAAAGACCACTGTGCTTGTAGATCTTTCATAATTTTAAATAATATTTTGGTAATGATTTTACATTAGATTCTTACCTTACTGGCAGCTAACAACGGAACAGAAATATTTTAAATAGTGCTTATTTACTTATATGACTTCAACGCAGACTTTACAAGAAACATCAGCGAAGTCTGCTACAATACCTTCCCACCAAAAAGAAGTTCCTATTTTTGTCAAATATATCATTTAATATTAATAAAGCATATTTTATTTTTACACGAGAAAAAACACCATTTTTGACCTTTGGCAAGCTTTAAACATATAAAAACCTTAAATTTTTCAAATTCCTTTGAGTAATGTCTTTGAAGATCTAATTTTTCATGATGAGAATAATGGTCATCGTCTTAAATCATTTATAAAGAAACGCAATCGCAATTCGCAAAATTTAGAGAAGTACATATGAATGTACAATTTAATAAGTATAATTTATTGTTAAGCCGTTGTTGTTACAAGTACATCCTAGTACATCATAATAGTAAGTAATTTTACTGTTTTCACATACGATAAGCGTCTCAATGGCTACTTTCAGTTTTATTATCACCGATACCGATACAAATCTGATGCAGGTCAGCTGTATGTCAATTCACGTTTGTTTTCCTGAATGGGACTCGCAGAAATGGGCTGGTAGAATAAAAGACAAAAGCAAGAAAGAAAATATAAAATGAGCTTTATTTTTATTAAATTCGGTAAGAAAACATTATAAGTGTCATCCGTGTGTGTGTTAGGCATAGTTGCGAAAAGTCGCTAAAACGCATCTTGGTTGCACTAACAATATACATGAACATAAATACATATCGGTTGGAAAAACAAAAGTTATAAACATGAAATCTGAATTATTGTGCAGAAGGGCTTGTGCAAACGATGTTCCAGTGGGGCATAACTACATATCAACAGAAGTCCTCTTAAACCGATCTACAATGCTAGGTTAATCTGTTTCAAAAGTAGTAACAAAGGATCGTTGACATTGTACAAACCATCAGTTTAAAAAGGCCAATCTTACGTTAATCTAATATATCTATTAATTCCCACCTAAGTCTTAAACAATCGGAAAATAACGAGTTAAACGACGCCACGATTATTGGTCATTCAATGTTTATCTGGAAGCTGTGGGTTAGCCTTTCTTCGACACCGGCAGAAAATATAGAGGATTTAGTTAATGCTTATTGTAAACGACGATAAAGAATTCTTTGAAAACGGTATTTAAAATGGTAAAAGGCCTATCCAAAGGGCGATTAAGATTTCATGCAACCGTGGAAATAATTCATCTTAACGGTTATAAAGAAATATTCCAAAGGTGATTAAGAAACCATGGTAATACAGTAATCTATAAACGGTGATAAAGCAACCGTGGTTCCATAGGAAATCTACCAACCGTGATTAAGATTTCATTTAACCGTGAAAAAGAATTCATATAAACGTTTATTAAACGTTTATAAAGAAATCTTTCAAAGGTGATTAAGAGAAAACCATGGTTATAGAAATTTACAAACTTAACTTCTCAATTAAGATTAAGATTTCATTTAACCGTGAAACAGAATTCATATACTAGTAAACGGTTATTAAGATATCTACGAACGGTCATCAGGACTCCATGTAACCGTGAAACAAATACATTTAAACGGTTTTTAAAGAAACTTTCTGAATGTGATTCAAGATGTAACAGTGGGAAAAATTAATCAAACGGTAAAAGAAATCATCTAACGATTAGGATCAAGAATTCTTAGGTGAAAAAAAAATAGCACCGGTGATTAAAAAATCTTTAAAATATAATTTGTTTTCTCACTTTATTTCAACTGAAGGTGAATTAATTTCTCCCTTCTAAAAATGATGATTAATTTAAACTATAGGATGATAAAAATAAAAGTCATGTGAAAATATGTCACGTTTTGTTTGAAACAGTGTCACGATGGCAATGTTCAATTTAAGAATCCGTTACGCAATAGGTTTCCTATATTGGTTGCATAATGACAATAAGGTTATAATTATACTCTTGCTGGTGCCTGTGATGATATTGCTGCTGCTGGTATTATCGTTCTTTGTCGTTTTTCTCTTCTGTTAATTACACTGTTGTCGCAGTTGGTGTTGTTCCTTCTTCTGATTTTACCGTTGTTTTTGTGGTTGTTGTTGCTTTATTTGCTGGTATTTCTATAAAAAGTTGTGTTAGCTGTTATTGTTGCCATTTCGGTTGTTTGCATTGTGGCTTCTACATGAGTTCTACTTGCTTTATGGAATCCTCACTTGCGTGACAGGACGAATCGTGGTGTCTAGCTTTGGATGAGCTTGACGGTGTGGATGGGTCTTGGCTGAAGGTATTGTTGCTGGCATGACTTAGGGCGAAAATTATGAAAGATACAGTGCTGCAGAAAGGCCATGTTCAGGCTGTCCACCGTCCGTTTGGCAGCCATTAACCCATCGTAGTCGTCTGTGTCCATGGAGTCTAGAAATAACGGAACAGAAAGTTAGTATTTAGGTCTATCCAACATAAAGTCTCCCGATCAATGCACCAATACAGGCTTATGATTGCCTTTCCTAGTGTTGTTGAAAATATATATTGTATTTCTTTCATGATCTTACTCCTGATGAAAGTGCTTTTTAT